>CM076653.1:20351852-20419989 GCA_038496675.1 Rachycentron canadum
GCCCCACAGATTTCAGTGACGTTTCTTTCATTGCCTTAAATTCACACAATAATGCACAGACACACACAAATAAACACATATAAATGCCACTCACTTATGGGTTGTTGTCAAATTGGTTCAGTAGCCTAGTTTTTCACCAAATAATGAGATTAAACCTAGTAAGGCAACAAGTAACAGATGCTGCTTTTCTGTCTGCTTTTTAAAAAATGTTCTATTTTTATGCACTGCCCTGACATGTTTTTAAGAGTTGCACTTTATAGCAGGTGCCAAACCAAAGAGTGCATATTTGGAAGACCCATAATTAACTGACTATTGACTAAAGCAGAGCAAGAAGAGTACCAAAAGAGCAAGAAAGGGCATGCTTTTTAAAGCCTAGACTCTAATGAAGTTAAGTCGCTAACCAGCTGACCTCCTCAGTCAATCAATGTATTGCTAATAAAAAGTGATTTCCCTTTACATTATAAAGCGATCACCCACTTTCATTACTTCCATTAGATCTCCCTTTATTTTTCTGGTACATTTACATTTAACTAATCTAACGAGGTGTAATTCACCTACTAAAAAGTTTTTGTTACCAAAACCTTGAGTGAAATGTTTAAATGTCTTGTTAGGGGATCTCACACATTTCAACAGCAGGGCTTCTACTGCTGGTTGGAGAGCTCTCTAAATTGGAGTAATAGAGCCTCATGCCAGACAATAATGTGAGTTAAGTCCTTCAGGGCAAGGAGCTGCAGAGATAGCCAAACAAAAGATAATCAATATCATATGGTGTGTCGCCTGGAGTCTAGACCAGCCTCTCGCTGGCATACTCACCACATGCCTCTAAGCGGTTGTCTACCGCCAGATTCAATGTCAGACACAATGTCAAACAGGCAACACGTCTGGGGCAACGCGTTAATTACAATGTCATCAGAGGAATAAACATGGCGGTAATATGACAGCTTTCAACACAAAGTATCATCGTGGATGATAAAACAGCAACTTGGTGCGAAAGAGGAGAGATTGACTAAATGCTACAAAGTTTTACACTTCTGTCACTGAGATAAAATTTAAGATTATTGAAGAACATTTGCTGCCTTCAAAGGTAACTTTGTAAGCACAAGATTACAACGTGGGAAGCCGGTGGCACGCTATGCTTAGTGTTCAAGTGGTTATGTTGTGAGATCACTGCTGCTAGGCACCGGCAACATGGATGTCAAAAAGATTCACAGAGGCTAATAATTTCGCAAGCCAGCAAGCAATGTAACGTAATGCAGGAAATGCAAAAGGCAAAGGGAAAGGATGAGGCCTTTGGAGATGGCAACATTATGATG
This sequence comes from Rachycentron canadum, assembly GCA_038496675.1. Classification (NCBI taxonomy): domain Eukaryota; kingdom Metazoa; phylum Chordata; class Actinopteri; order Carangiformes; family Rachycentridae; genus Rachycentron; species Rachycentron canadum. Next base: position 20,353,166 of record CM076653.1, read on the forward strand.
AAAAAGACTGAAATACACATAATAACATAATCCAAAATGAAAAATGGATTTCAGTGGCTCCCACCATTTTGGAAATTCTCTGCAACCACTGAACCTGGACCTTTCGGAAAACCCCAAGGGTTGAGGTTGTGAATATCATATCATATCATATGAGGGGGCATTCACATGGTTTTAAAGGCCAAAAATGATTCACCTTACATTGGATTTAGAAGTTACATTACTAAGTCCATACTACAGGAAGTCAGCAAAAAGGATGTTATACTTTATATAGTGTCCAATTTTCAAGTGCCATTGGACACTATATAAAGTATATAAAGAACACTATGCATATGCATAACTTCAAGCAGCACAGTGTACAATGTACAGCACAGTAGTGGTGGCTTCAAATTGCACTGTGCAGCAATGTACAGGCATACAAGCTAGAGTACAAGCTTTCGGTACCTTTTCCTGTCCCCCCTCTTACACACACACATATACAAACACATACAAACACCCCTTCCCTCCTCTCTCTCTTTTGAACCTGAGGACGGATAGTAGATCGGACGTGTCTGTGTTTGAGTTAAAGACCTACGACAGGAGTGGCTACTTCCCCTCCTCTGTAACAAGCTGCATGTAACACATGGTTCGCTGTCACCAGTAAACTAAACCATGCGTGCATGTGAGTGGCAAGGTAGAACAACAGCTCCCTGCCTGACTTCCTGTTTGCCTTGTGTAAGTCAGACATTGGATACGCATGTGAGCTCTGCAACACAGAATGACATAATATTTGATGATGAAATCCCATGCTGTGATATTCTCAGTGTATCCCTGATGGCTGTTTTTGTCTTATTGTTTGCTCTTGAGGCACCTTGTCTCTGAACATGCATGGCTGCCTTTGAATGAGCAGGAGAGTTTGTGTGTGTGTGTTGTGTGTGTGTGTGTGTGTGTGTGTGTGTGTGTGTGTGTGTGTGTGTGTGTGTGTGTATTGTATGCAAGAGATGGGGGGAGGCGGGGACAGTAGTTTTGCTGTAAGTAATATGTAGCAACCTTTTGAGTATGTGTTTGCATGTGTGTACTTTTGGCCATGTAATCTGCTTGTGCCCTTTTTGTGTCATATTTTTCATATGCTATAAGTATGTAGCTGCACTTGCTCCTGCATCTGTGTGTGTTCAGGGCTAGTGTGCATGTGTGTGTTTTTTAGAGTGATAATTCTGCTGAGAGGCAGGCAGACAGTAGGGGAGGGTGAAGGAGGAGGAGGAGGAGGAGGAGGAAGAGGAGGAGGAGAAGACAATGTCAGCGCTGCAGTATGATCCTATATCCATCAGGCTGCCTCCTGCAGTCACCGCTGCTTAAAATGCACTGCTACAGAGACACACACACACACACACACACACACACACACAGGAAATGGCCTCAATCACTGTAGCTCACAGTCCACAGTTTCTCATTCCAGATGGGATTATGATGTTATTATTGCACGATTACACCACATAACTATATTAGCAACAGAACACAACCTGGGACTTCTCAATCAGTCACCTTCCCTTTATACTGAGAGGACTTTTCAACAACCCCTCCTTCCCTCCCTTACACACAGACACACATTGTACACACCCTCAACTAACAACAGCAGGAGTCAGCCATTTACCTTTATCTCCATCCTCCGTGCTGCTGCTGCTGGACAATTAGCTATTATAATGATTTAACGATGTTTGTGCTGTGATGTCTCGCCATTTTTATGCTTCTGACTTTAATGTTGATCCTGTGACGCAACAAGATTTGTCTTTTTTGCAGGTGGATGTTGTGGCCCAGCTGAGAACAACACTTCTAAAATAGCAATGAATGATCACTCATGTGGGTGGATCCACCCCCACTTCCCCTCCCCACCCTATGGAATTTGATAAGATGGAAAGGAAAAGGTGGTCAAAAAAGAAGAAGAGCAACAAAGGGAAAGGGGGGAGAGAGATGTGCAAAATTGTAAAAGGGGAACGAGGGGAGGAGTGTAACCAGGAAATACACTAGATCCAAAAGCTGTTTTAGATCGAGTCAACAAGATAGAGAAAGAGAGAGCAAGAGGGAGCAGCACTTCCTCCTGTAACGATGAAGGAGTTAAGGAACCGTCCCTCTAATTTATAAACCACATACAGTCACGACTGAAACGTCACCTAAGGAAAAAGAAAAAGAAATCTGCCACAAAAAAAAAAAAAAGATTCCACAGTTTTACAACAATCAAGAGTGGAGTATAAGAAAATGTGCATTCTGTCAGTGAGATTGCTTTATTTCTTGTATACACAGCACATTTGACTTGAGCTTCTTTCTCTTCAGTTTAGCTGGACAGAATAAGGCGTGGCACTCAAGTCAAAAAAGGGAGTGTTATTTGCCTTATTCAAAAGAGGTAATGTGATATCACTTAAATATTTCAAGTTGTATAGGGAGATGTGGGTCTCCTCCTGCTGCTCCGTGATACTGTATGTTCTCATGGGCTGGCTAGGCAACAACGCACCCCCCTCCCTCCACCCAGCACTCCCCAAGGTATCTCCTTGAGGGTTCTCCTTGCACTCCTTTGCCAGCTGACAATTAGCATGCGGTCGCTAATGCACTACAAGCTAATTGAACACAAGGGGGCTGGAGGTGTCAGTCACCGGAGAAGGCTTATAATAGTGCCGTATCCCTGCACTGTACACTGCTGCCATTTTAACAGTGAAGTAAACTTTAGTGAAGCATTTGAGGAAAGTGGGTCACGACGTGAACAAAGGTAACCATCAAAAGCAAATATTTTTGACATGTTAAGGAACAAGCACGGCCAATAATTTGTCTTATGGTTCTGATTCTTGTTTGTGACTTAATACACAGATGCTCAAAAGAAATCAAAACACTCTTCTTGAAATTCAACTTTTAGTCAGGTGACTCAAGCGCATGCATACAATCATGTAAATCAGTGCCAGCTAGAGCTGTGCACATCATTGTGTTGGATACCACAGGTAGCTATTATAAGAGCTGCCCTGAGGTGTGCATTTGTGTCTGCCATGCATGCGCAAGCAACTATGCATGCAATAGTGTTGCAAATGCATGCCTGCATTGTTGATGGCATGCACTGCTGGTATACTAGGTAATGGATGATTTTCAGCCCCCCCCCCTCATCTTTTTAAAGGTGAAGGTTCAATGCTTTAAAATGCTGTGTGGGTGACCTGCAGACTGAAGGGTGGTGGACAAACGACAGAGAGATGCTTCTTCTCTGCTGACTGGTTTGCAGAGAAAAAGAGAAAGAGAGACAGAGGAGAGGGGGGGCACCTTGGTGTGCGTCTGGCCTGACATTCCCACTGACTTGGAAAGCAGGAATGGAGAGAGAGAGAGAGAGAGAGAGAGAGAGAAAGAGAGAGAGAGAGAGAGGCTGTTTTAAAGACTGCTGTCTTATAACAGGAAGTATCTGAACAGTGACTCACACACACTACAGGGAGAGAGAGCGAGAGCAGGGAGGCTCTGTTCATTGTGCTGTAACTATGTATTAGTAATATGTGTGAGTTATAGGTATTTGTTTCCATGCATGTAATATTGTGTGTGTGTGTGTGTGTGTGTGTGTGTGTGTGTGTGTGTGTGCGCGCGCGCACATGAGAGATCACATTTTATTTCAAAGGATGGAAGGATGTGTTTTAGAAGTTACGTAGTATGTTAATATACTTATCTGTGTGTGTTTAAGGAAGCCCACACACATGCATGAATATAGCATGAATGATGTGTTTCTGTGCTGATGAAGCTGTCAGTGTGTTTCTTATGTGTGTGTTTATTATGTGCTAAGTAGCTCATATTTCATCAAGGACAAAATGATTTACTCAATACTCTTGATGCATATGTTCCTCTGTATATGCTCATCCACACACATGTGGATGTGTTTGGATATGAGTAAATTAGCATTTCAGGAAGCATCAATGCATTTTAGCACTTGTGATAGCCACCAGTCAAGGTGCATGCATATATCTGTTTTCAGTGCATTGCAAATGCTCAGGAAGCCCCCATTTGCTGGCATGGGGAGGTGGGGGGAGGCACATACAAAGCACTGTGCCTGCCGTTACGATTCAAGAGCTCGCTTCTGATGAGGTGTCTGTGCGTCTTAAGTCACTGGTACATCAGCAGTCAGCAACATGGCTCCCTCTCACTGAACGCGTGCAGAGCAAACAAGGCTGACCTCTGTACAGCACCCACAACAACACCATGGAGTGACAGTTATTACAGGACTTCAGCACACAACACGCTGCAGCAGCATCAGGTCTTTATGCCAGGAAAAACGCATGGTGATAGGCACAATGTACCCATAGAAACAAGGCTCGCGTCACAAAAGACGCCAATATTCAAGGAGATATAACTGAATTAGCATATTTGTCCAGACTGTTTCACACTTTTCCAGTCCTGCAGGTTAACCCAATTTTTTGGGTGTGCAAAAGGTGAACTAATTAATCATCTAATGTCAGAATCGGTCAGCTTATTTTTCAAAAGTGGAGGGCAGGTACAACAAGCAGCTCCGTGTAGGTTATAACTTTGTAGATTGTATTAATTAGGCTATACAATACACTTGATTGACTTTAGATTGTTGCTGTGCTGTTATTCTGTTTGTACTGCTGTGAGTTAAACAGCGCTGAGAACCTGCTTGACTGAAAATGAAGTTGCCAGGCTGTAGTCGTGCATTCCAGCTGAATGAAAGAACAACAGAAGAAAAAGTAAACAATATGCAAAGATGTGCATTTTTATATGATTTTATACCGTTTAAAATCATAACATAAACAAATGAGTAAACTAGAACACTAGAAAACCAGCTAAACATGCTGGAAGGGCAATAGTAACAGTATATCTTTGTGAAAAAAAGAGGAAGTCGGTTTTTTCCAGCCTGTAAAACACTGAATCGACCCCCCCCCCACCCCATTTCAAAGTTATTTTCTGAGAAAGTACCCGTTACAGTGACATTAGGTTTGCATGCATGTCCGCACAAAAGTTTGATTTCCTCACAAACAGCTGTCTGGGTGTTGCAACAGGGTGGATCAAGGGGGGCTCTTCAGCTGTCAGTATATATGACACTCGATTGGCGAAGACCTCAGTTACATCACCGTCCATGATTTTGTCTCCTTGCGGAGCCATGACGTCATTTAAACGCTCAGCATTAGTCTGAGTGGGTCGGCTGGATGGACGCTGCCGCTGCCTTTGCGCACTTTTGGTAAGTACTTAGCACTGTCAACAACTTTTCGCTGATGAGACAATAGCAGATAGTTCCATTTAATTCGGGGGGAGCCATTGGGCCGCGGAATAGGGGCGTCAGGAAATTATTTGAAAAAACGCAGCGAGGCGCCAAACTGACATTTTCAAACCAGTCATTGAGCGACTTGATGCCAAAGCGGCCGTAGTCGTGAGTAATTTATAAACAAGACATGTGGCTGATATGCGAATAATCGCGGAGAGGAATCCCGCGACTACCCCCCCCACTCCCCCCCACTCCCCCCTCCACGGGACGGAATGGACTCGTCCTACTCAATCATGCACTTCAGCATACACTGCAAAGAGCATGCTCTCACCTTTAGGATTGTCTGTGCTTCTTGAAGTCACACTGGATTATTCTTTGGATAAATCAGGTACGCAGATCTCACGGTTTCCTTCTCTCTCTCCCTTTCTCTCTCTCTTTTTTTTTTTATAACGCAGACACAGTTTACTGGATCTCTCCATGTTTTCAGACTGGGCTCTAGGTGGAAGGCGATTGTCTGATCTTGATTTATAAATAGGTTACATGCAGGAAAGGGTGTAGAGGATGATTTAAACAAAAAGAAATGAATAAATTAAAATATATATATATATCTTTCACGAGCTCCTGTCGGTGATCATCTCGTGGCAGCAGAACCAGAAGTGAGTATAAAAATGATTTCATTTTCCCACTTGTCATAGACACTAACTTGCACCAGCTTTGATGACACTTGTGATGATGAATGAGAGTCATCACACTTAGTCGGGATTGAAAAAGCTCCCGAAAGTCAGTTATTCAAAAGGGGGGAGAAAAAAAAAAAAAGGAAAAGAAAAGATGAAGGCATAGCCGGACTCATATCCTCCAATAACATCCTTGTGGCTAAGCAAACTTTCCACCAGCTCACCATTACACACTCATCTCTTCCTTGAGTCATTTTTGGACAACACACACACTTTATCAGTGCAGCATCAGACAGACAGATTTGTGGCAGTGGGGAGTTGTGAGAATACAGTGAACACGGAGCTCAGTGCAGGAAACATCCAGCCGAGGAAAGAAGAGCAGATTCTCCTCCTGTCTGTCTCTCACTCCTTTTTTTTTTTTTTTTTCAAGATTGTTTTATTCACACGGAGACAGACACACAGGGTGGAGGTGGACGTCGGGGGAAAGCGAGAGGATGGGGGGGGGGTTACCCATATTTGGAAGTCGTGTCCTACATAATAGACACGGCACAACTGCCAGTGAGCAAGGCACAGGTGCCAGCGGCCGGAACGGAGGCTCTTTCTTTTCATTAATATGAGGATCTGAAACCTCTGGAAGCTCTGCGCTCTGTCGCATTTCTGCTTCTTTCAGTCTCTGCGCCAGCTCCAGCTCTCAACTCATCTGCATGCAGTGTGTGTGTGTGTGTGTGTGTGTGTGCGCGCACGCGCGCGCGCGTGTGTGTGATGGGGGGGCGGAAACATGTGGCGAGGGAGGAGTGTGAATGTGTGTGTGTGTGTGTGTGTGTGGGGGGCGATCGGGTGTTTCGTGAGTGTGTGATTGGGGGGGGGGGGGCGATTATAGCAACTTTGTTTTCCCCAAATGATGATGCACCCCCAGGATGTGAGCCTGCTGTTTTGGTAAAGGGACACAGTGATATTAAGATGTGGCTCCTAGGTTGGGGACGGTGGGGGCGCACGGCGATCTGAATTAATGACGATTTTTCTTTTTCTGACGTGTGCATACAGGTGACTGAACTAAGGTGTGTGCGTGTGCGTACATGCAAAAGTAGCCCAAGTAGCCTGAGTTAGTCCGATCTGCCCGTGACACCAGCACGTCTTTTTACGCACGAAACCGATTGCGCATGCATGGTGGTGAGACTGTGATCTGAGGACAATTGTTCAGTGTCGCCTCCTCTTTTCTCTAGACGCACACACACACACACACACACACACACACACACACACACACACACACACACACACACACACACACACACACACAGCAGCTGATCCACCTGGTAGGAAGCACTGGAGACATGAATGAAACAGGAACCGTGAAAAGTGCGACCCTCGTGTGTGAATTGAGGTTTGGTGACAAGGACTAACACCGCGAGGACAAACTTTTTCTGCTTCTCCTTCTCACTCGCCCTCGATCTTGTCCTCGGTTTTACACACATACACACAGACTTCTTTCCATCCATGGTGCGTTCAAGCGCTCCCTTAAACTCCGACTTCTCCATTATTGAATCAAACAAGTTTGTGACATGGGGATGTTGGATGATCTAATGTGTTTTTACACTTTTATGTACGTGGTGCTGCGCAGCACACTTCCTGTAAGATTAAGGGAATTACGGAAAATGGATCAATGTCATATGATATCAAACTGACCTCACTCACAAAACAAGCAATAGGTCAAAGTATGCAAACACAAAGTCATATTCTGATAAAATAAATCACGTGAAGCTTTTGAAAACTTGATTGTTTACACTTAAAAAAAAATAGCTTTAGCTGGTAGCTGTAACTACCAGTTATATTCTGTTTTAATAGATTAATTAGTTTTGTCTCTAAAATGAGAAAAAAAAGAGGTAAAGACATATTATCACAGGACAAAGACAAGCATCATGTCCTCACAGTTGAGAAACTGGAGCCAACAAATGTTTTTTTTTATTTTTGCCAATTCATTAATAATGATAATAGTTGCCAATTAATATGTGCCAATCAACTGACTATAGACCTAATCAATACCATTACAGCTCATTCAATAACATATAGCCTACCGTAGGCCTACCAGCACTTGGAATAGGTTTATTAAGTAGCCTAATCTAAATCACTCACTATACTGCAATTCATTGCCAGCTCTTGGACATATTCTCCAGCTAATCCAGGAATATTATTATATTCCAGACTAGGTAGGCTATAGCTAGAATATGAATAGCTACATATTCGTAATATACTTAATTACAGATGGAAGCTCCCCCTTATTTCTGTGGAAGGTGGATGAATGTCAGCTGGTTGTCCCTGGGAGTCCCCGCTGTTAGCCTTAAAATTTACCCGGAATTCTGAAGTTTCGATCACAAATTTTCCCGACACCACCTGAAGGCAGCACCAGTGAAACGACGAGAGACGAGAGAGAGAGAGAGAGAGAGAGAGACAGTGAAACAGAGAGGAGAGAGAGAGAGAGAGGAACCTGTACTGCTCTACTACACAAGGAGAGAGGAATACGCCAGAGATAATAATAATCATTTTAGGCGATTTTAGCAAAGTTGAGCCGCGGGTCGCTGCTGTCAGTCGCTGCACTGGAAGGTGGAGAGTAGTCTCTCTGCTCCTTATCTCTGCTGGATCTGGACTCTTTATATTTGCTTTTGGAGAGCTGCACCGGTCCCCCCCTTTTTTTTTTTTTTTTTTTTTTTTTTTTTTGCGTGTGTGTGTGGGAGAGTGTTAGAGCTGAGCGGCGTTTTAACTGGTAAGGAAGTGGCTGTATATAATTATTATTGTTTGTAATTTTGAGGGTGTGTTCGTCGGGGCTGCTGCTGCTGCTACTACTGCAATCTATGGCTATTACAGACTCTTTGCTTGAACCTAGTCATTTCCTTTAAGAGTGTAGACGCAGGACTGATTAAGAAACGGACAGAAAAAGTACATGTGCTACAATGGAGATAAGGGTCATTTGGAGGAATGTTTGACTGATACGAGACAGGGACCTTGCCAAAAAAAAAAAAAAGAGCTACACTAATCACTATGATGCATCAAGGAAAATACCATAGAAACAACAAAAAAATGACTTAATAGAGGGATTTTATAGTTAAATTACAGACCTTATAACAATGTTATGAAGTGCCACAAGGCAGCTATGAACTTCTGTCTTGTATCAGGGTGAATGTTATTCCATTTGTACTATAACTTAAGTGATGCAGGGAAAAATCCATAAAGCGGAGGATAGTGTCACCATAGAAGCCATTAAATATCAAGGATAAGCATCATATGTATGTGGTCGGAATATTATAGGACTGTCATAGTGATTCTCCCTCAGGGTCAGGCAGGAGGAGTTATCAGGAGAGATAGTTATGTAAAAGCGTAGTTTGGTGTAGAGGGAGAGAGAGAGAGAGAGAGAGAGAGAGAGAGAGAGAAAGAAAAGACAGTGTGGGCGCGTGCACGTGGTCGCGCGCACGTGCGCTAAAACATGCTCACATACGTGTTGTTTGTAGTTTGATGAATACAAACAACAACAACAACAAAAACAAACAAAAACAAAAAACAACACAACTACTCGTAGTCTTATTTGATGTTTTTGGATTTCGAGCAGCCTAGATAGGACTCACTTCGTATTGGTGGAGTTTGCACCACACATACATGCACACCCACGCTCACACCCACACAAATCATTATAATATTCCTGTTGTCACTTGTATGTAGTAGAGTGAGTTTTAGTAGAGTGGTTTTTTTTTTGTTTTATTTTTTAACTTGAATACATTTCTCCAGTCTGTCAGTGAAAAGTCATATTCTCCATGGCATTCCTTCTGTATTCCTGTAATAATCCCTTAGTGTGCATTGGATCCTCAACTCCTTTTTTTTTTTTGCTTTCTATACTTGACAGTACTTCTCCTTTGATATTGACTTTCTGGGTTGTGCCATTTTCCTCTGTACTTGTTGAAGATACAGCATTTTCTTCTGTGTAAGGTCAGGCACAGACACACACACACACACACACACACACACACACACACACACACACACACACACACACAGAAAGAGAAAAAGATAGCAAGAGAGGAGCAAGGGAGGTAGGCAGAGAGGCACAGTGTTGTTTTGCAGACAGGATTACATTGTCTCCCCCATGTCAAATTTCAGACATTATGTTAAACACTTCTTCTAGAGCCTGTAGCTCTCACACTGTGGTTACACAAGTGAATTCAGAAGCCGACAACACCGCAACAACAATAAATGATCTAACCTCCCCAAACTGACTTGGATAATAAATAGTCTTTAAGAGCGCCACCTGTTCTCCAACCCATGAATAATACCAGGAATAGATTTGAAGGTAGACACATTTAGTCAGTAAAGCTTTAGGGAAAGTGTAAATAAATACCTTTCATTGAAATAATGTCTGTGTAATGGCAGTCCAGACTTCAGGTTGTTTTTTGTGCTGTGTTCTTGTTTTACTTGTCAGTTTTAACGAAAGCCAAAAACAGGCTTAATCCTATACTTGGTGGTTTGAGTGTTTTCTTCACATGTCGTGCAGGTTTCTAAACACCGTCACATCTGAGATCACTAGTTGAGCATTACAAAGACAGGCGAGAGAGGAACGTGACCTATGTTTAAATGTGACTTGCGTGTTGGTTGACTAACACAAATGTGATTCATGTTGATAGAAGCGCTTATTGCGGTTGTAAAGCGACAGCCTAGACAGAAAAATGAGATTTTTTCGAAAGCCTGTCACAGATGCCTCATATTTGCGAAGTGATCCCTCAAGAGCTCACACATGACTCTAGTGAAGCTTTTTGTAGCTGACTGCCTTCCACCATTGTGTCTCCTCTCATACACTGAATAAATGCTGCATGCATTTGGCTTTTGTCAATAGGATAGTTTGTCTTTTGTGTGCTTGCTTTTGCACCCCCCCACCCCCACCCCCCACCCCAATGCTTTATCATGATCAAACTTTCAACTCTACCACGACTCTTTATCTCTCCCAAAGACTTGCCTTGACACCACCCTACACCCCCCCCCCCCCTTTTTTTTTTTCCTGTATCTGTGGGAGTAAAATTTGCAATTTCATTTTTTTTGTCTTCTCCCTTCAGAATGTGGAAGTGTTTTATTGGTGTGGCGAGAAACAATGAGGACAAGGCAGGGCTTTGTGGTGGCAGAAATGCATTTTTAACCCATGTGAATGAATGGAGCCTCACATTCCTCAGCAGCAGGCTCTTTACTGAATGGCAGCACTAACTTGGCTGTTTTCATTACTCATTACTGCCTTGTGCCTTTTCACCATGGACATAGTCATTTACCTTCACCAACTGAGAGGGGGGTTCACAACTACAAAGACTCTGTCATAGTAGATTTTAAAGGTAATATCACAGAGCTGATGTGTTGCAATCCTTCCATATTATCAATATTTCATTGATTGATATGTTATTGGTTCTGCTGCTTTTATCTTACCCAGTTAACATTAAAGCCGCTCTAATCAAATGTGTAATGTTAAAGCTAGTGCTCATAATAATGAAGAGTGGAACATTTATCAGCTTTTATCATCAAAAAGTGAGATATGCATATTTGGAGTTTCTAAAGAGCCTATCACAGAGACAAAGAGACTGAAGATTGCACCTTATTTGTTGTGCCGTATCTGATGTGTAAATAGGCAGATGTTTGCTAACTGTTAGCCATGTTAACTTTACAGTGTGATAATATGTCAGTGTTGCATTTACACCTTGCTTTTTCCAAGTGGATAAAAAAATGACTTAATGGAGATTCAAGAGTAATGTACTCAGTTTATGATCTTGGGTGGCAACGATCATCTTTCATCTTTGTAAAAATCTCTCTGGTTATGTCTCCGTACTGGCTGTAGCTTCCCTGTCTAGATCTCTTCTCAGAGACCTTTTCCATGATGAAATGACATATTTTATTGTAATATTGGCAAGTCTTTGCATGAACTAAGGTCTCTGTGGGTGGTTTCCAGTGCCTTGTTGAATCTGTGTCTGAAAGAGTTCCAGCACTAGCTTCTTGAGGTCTACATGTGCATACTTATGTCATAAACTGAATCCATTCAGTTGTTTTTAGAGTGTAATTCCTACCCTGCTTTGACTCTGCTTCTTCATCTCTGTCCAAACTGCTCATGTTAACGTTGTGCAGCTTTGAACTAGAATGGATTTGAAAAAAGTAAAGGCATCAAGCCACAAGTGAGATATGTTTTCCTGCTGAGTCAGTTAGGCAGAAGTCTCAGGCATCCTATTCTCTATTTGTTTAATCTCTCAAATCTTTCTTGTGCTTTAGATTGTATCAGCTATTTCTACATGAGAGCAAAGACGTATCTGCCTTCACGGGCTTAAATATCATTGTGTGGCATATTGAGGTTGGATTATGGCAAGAGGCAGAAAACAACAAGTGCAAACTTAATTTTAACAGCTGTTCCGTTTTAATGTTGAAAACAAAAAAAAGGCACTCACATCATTTTAATACAGGAGCTAGTATCTATTCTGTGTTGATGGCATTGATTCTCCACTGCATGGTGGGGGTTTCCACTCTGAAAGGGCAATCTCTCTCTGTGTTAGCCTAGAAACACCAAGCTCCTGGATTAAATTATAAATGAGCCCTCCATGGGAAACATATTGCTTACTGCCTAGGATATTCAGAAGGAATTTAGATTTCTTTTGAGTGTCATCCCACACATCTGAAGTAAAATCATGTGTCCATTCCTTATGACTAAAAAAGTTGTAAATGCCACTTTTCTTCAAAACTTAAGTAACAGGTGTGTAGTTAATACCCTAATTTGGGTCACACCTGCATCTATGCCACCCGTATGGATCAGTAGAGCCTATGCCAAGCCAAGCTGCTCAGTCCAGGTAGGAGACTGTGAAGCCCGATAGTTGTCCAAATTAGACCCAAAGAAAATGATGTAGTAATGGGAGGATTAAGATAGGAGAGGGGTTAGAGTTGATGGGGGGTAGAAGAGGCGCTGACAGGGGGATTTAGGCACAAGGCCATTTTAGCCTTCACCATGGTGGCGGGGAGGGGAGAGAGGAACGTGGTAGAGATGTTTTGTAGGGCTCAACTGTTGCTTGTAGTACTGGTACTTTTTCAGTAAAGATGACCAAAATTAAAACTTTACCACTGTAAAAAAGATCTTTTTTTTCCCAACTGTGGCAGAAAACCCCTTTTAAACAGTATGGCATAATAGGAGTTGGTCATTGCAAAAAGGAAGCAAGTAAAATGAAGTGAGCAAATCTGACATCAGCTCTAATGGAAACAAAAATCTAAAGAAATCTGAAGACGTACAAGCTGTTTAAGTGCTCATTATTTCTTATTTTATTGTGTCTTTTATTTTACCAGGAAGTCTTCTTTACATATAACATACATATTAAAATACTACATGACAGTAATTTGAACAAAGAAAAACTATCAATCAAATGTCTGATTCATCACATTCTTCTTGATGCCCTAAAATTTTTCAATTAAGGTCATTTAACTTGCACTAACGAAATATTTTAAGTATTTTGACATTTTTTATTTACTTTAATTATTTAATATAGTAAGTTAATTATAATTAATGATATAAATAGTATATCAGGCTGACTAATAAGAAGATGACAATGGTATTTATACGTGTCTTGTCATTACCCAAGTTACAAAAGCTGAATGTGGGTGTGTAAAAAAAAAAATACACTAATTAGTTCTAGGTATGTTCAATAGGTCTTTTAAATGTCTACATTTGTATTCATCCACAGCTGTTAAGCAATGACAGCTTAATGCGAAACACTTAATGACAATATCAATTCAAATTTGAAGCTGCATTATTCAAGAGTCTATGTTAAATTAAATTGAATATTGGAGTAAACATAGAGAATAGACCTGCTCTTCAGCCACAATAATTGGCATGTTTATAGCAAACATTTCAAGTCCAAGTGATGAGCACACATAATTTTAGTGACGTTCAGAGGGGATTACAGTTGCTGAAATGTGCAGTTAAAAAAAAAAAAAACCTAGTTGTGACAACTGGTCACAATCCATTGCAAGTGGAAGTTAGTGCGAATAGTTTCACAAAAATTTCTACCTACGATTAGATTTTTCTTTAATCTCAGTTTTATGTTTGTGTGGTAAAAGTATTTGTAGCCTTTACTGAAATGCCTGTATATCATGTCATGTCAGTCTAAAAGAGTTAATGAAAGGGAAGCAGTTCATGTGTGTCACTGGTTGTACTAAATAAATAATCATTTCAGTAGTTGTGCAAAAAAGAACCAAATCTGAAGCGAACCACACTTGAGTGGCTGTTAATCTGATAATCAGGGTTGGATATCGACCCCATTTATCAGAGCAACTCTGTTTGTATTAACTGAGGGCACTCACAGCAGCATGGGCCTGCAGCTTTCGAGCTCTTCATCAGTGCATAGATTTCATCAGATGAACTGAATGGGATGTGTTGGAGTTTTACAGAAAACAGAATCTCGCTTCAGTTCAAATGGAAGCACATTAACCACATTACAAGCTGCATTATCCATCACCGTCACTCACGTCAGCTTCCCATCTTACACATTATTGATGATCCAATGAAATAACAATCAGAAGCACATAGTGCTGAGCTGAATGTCCTGGATTCATTAGCAGTGCTTATCAGGTTTGAGCTGACATAGTGATCATAGTTAATAGATTTCTGCCTGCGTCTATGAACCGACACTTGGCATTGTTGCTGTGATTGCTGCGGGATTAAAGAAGAGAAATAAGCTTAGCTGGGAGAAATAGCCCAGAGAACCACGTGGCTGTGATCAGGGATTGAGAGAGAGAGAGGGAAGGGGAGAGCTGGCGGGGGAAGGAACAGCACTCTTTGTCCAGCCCAGATGTCACTGTAGTAGACTACCATTATTGATCCACTGCTTTGTGCGTGCACACACACACACACACACACACACACACACACACACACACACACACACACACACACACACACACACACCTTAATTAGATAGCTTTAAAATGGGACTTTAAGAAAGGGTTACATAAAGACACCTTTACTTTTGTGTATCTTAGTACATATTATTCTTTTAACCAACATCACACAGAGCACTCTGAATGATTGACAAATGTAAAATAGGTCAGGTTAAGCATATTCTCTTACATCTTACACAGGGCATCACATCTTGTATTTACCTAATCATTCTGTGCAAACCAGCTTTTCTTGCCTCTCTGCATGGCCTTCCTCAAATTTGATAGGTGACTAGATGATATGCAAACTTAGCATGTAGGTGACTGTGTGTGTGTTTTGCAGGGGTGAGATGGGCTTGGTAGGGAGGGGACATGCCAACCAAACTTAATCCAAACTCACAGCAGCCCAGAGGGCTGTAAGGGTGGGATGGGGGTTGGGTAGGCTGTTTCCTAAGCAGGAGAGGCTCCTTTTTAGCATTCACCACCCCGCTCCAGTTAGTAAACCTACTCTAAATTGGAATAAATAATAAGAATTTAGTTAAATAAATATTCTTCCCTACAAGAAAACACAGGTCATGCTTTGTTTTAGAATAAAGTTAGTTAACTAGCTTCATTGACACAATAAGCCAAGATTTGATTGACAAGTGACTTCTGGCAACTAGGGGGCAGAAATGATACTACATAAGAATTTCAGTTGGACACACACACATAAAACAAACTTTCATTCTCACTTTAGTTTACACACACACACACACACACACACACACACACACACACACACACACACACACACACACACACACACACACACACACACAAGTATTGCCTTTTCTCCCTCAAGGAACTAATGTTTATTTGAAGAGGTCAAATGAACAGGTCCATTTGAATATGAAAACAACTTATAACATAACAAACTTATATGCTCCCTGTTTTCACTTCATTTCAAATGCCCCACATTCACTACATTGTTAGCATCATCTATCAGTCTGTAAAAGTATTCAGAGTCAGAGACAATGGAAGAGAACGGACATAGTTAGTGCAGAGTGAAAGCCAGTGATGTTGCATGTCTGACTAACTTAGGGAAACAAGCTGGAAATGTCTCCAGGCTAGTGCAGCTAATCATTCAGCCCACAGAGGAACTGATCGTTAGCTGCTGATGTCAGCCTAACCTTGCCCGATGCGTTTCAGTGAGTGGGAGAGAGGGGGCACAGATGGATGGAAGTTTGGACGTTATCTTGTCAAAAATGTTTGCTTTCCTCATCATAACAGGGCAGAAAGACAAAGACTTGTCAATTGTGAGAGTCTGATGTATAAAACCAGCAGCAATTAGTGGTGATTACATTGCTTTTGTAAATGAGCAGAACCAAACAGATGGTGCTGTTGATGTGCCTGCACATCACTATTGTTATGTCTGGTTTTTTTTGTTGTTTTTTTTTTTGTGGAAAATTAAAAAGAAAGGCCAGTCTCACTCATATGGAAATATCAGGGGCAGTTTCACTTCTAACAGAAAACTGTTGGCTGTCTCAAAATGAACCAGAGTAAGTTAAGAATAGTAACAGCGCAGAGTAAAAGCCTTATTATCAGCCAAATGGAAGAACTGGTAAATCCAAATTTGGGTATTTCTTGTGATTGTCTGAGACCCTTGTGACTTAAAGCACAGTGAACTTTTATCCCACTGTCCCAATCTCACTCTCTTCATTTGTTCATGGAAGGGAATAAACAGGCACAAGGAAACAGGGTTTAGGTTGGTTAGGAGCAGGAGCAGCTCTTGCAGGGTCAAGTAGGCTTTAGGGTCACTGAGGACAGAGGTGAGGAGGAGGAGGAGGGGGGTCGCCCAGGGGCCAATGAGCTCACCCTGAGCCCAGAGATACAGTTGCAAGCTAGATGAATGCACGCTGGTTGGAGCAGGTTGCAGGCCATGTGCTTCCATCATCTGTTCTGAGGCTTTCTATTCCGCAAAGAAGGGAAGAGAAAAAATAATTAAATGAGTTCTTTTTCTTTCAGTCATCTCCTATTGTTCTGTCTCCTGGTCTTACACACACACACACACACACACACACACAGACACACGCATATATATATATATATATATGCAAAACTAATGGCAAATCCTCATCATTCACTCACTTCATTGTTGTTATGACTGAGTTATGTATGTTACATTATGTTAGGCAGTACCTGGTGCTTTGTGCAAATTAGATCATTGAGATGAATTTCACTTTCAGTTTGACAAGATGTAAGCAGTAAATAATATTAAGGGAAAAGTACACAGATTTTACACATCAGCGACTGCCTACAGATCAAGGGGAATATCCTTGTACGCCTGTGTGGGAAAAGTTGTGTGAAGCCTTTTGTGGTTCCAGAGGGATCTGCGTTAAGTCTGATGAAGTGCCACAAATAATGTCACTTGAGAGTTGGTGTCAGAAAGTAGTGATCTTACTAGACATCTATAGCGTGCTCCTAGTCTCGGCTGGAGACCACATTACCCACTACGAGCATAACACGACCAAATCTCCAACCAAAGTTGGAATTGGTGGTCTTGTTGTATTGTGGGTAATGTAGGCGCCAAGGAAGAAGAATGGGTGGAATAAACAAGCCAGTATTTCTGGTTTTGCTGCATAAATTTTGATCAACTGAGCACGGTGAATTATAACAATGTTATAGAAGTGAGCTGCTCAGTTGCTCTTTTCAATTTCCTCTTTTTGTGAACAGTGGCTGTATGTAAACACATTCCTTTGACTCCCATGTTTCAAATCAAGAGTGGAGCTCAGTGGCTGTATTTAAAGTGTTTATGACAGTTTTAACATGGAGTGAGAATGATGTTGGATCAAGTGTATTTACCCTGAGTAGAAACACCAGATTTTTTTTGTCCAGATTTGTGCGTTCTCATTGTGCTTCCTGGGCTGCTGTTTGCTATTTACCTCAGTTCCCAGCTGCTTCTCTGTCTGTCTGTTGCCCGGGGGCTATAGTAGTCAAGTACACAGGGAAGAAGAGACCAAAGACAGGGAGCTTTTTACCACCACCCTCCCACCACCCCACAACCCCCACCCCCCAACACCACCACCACCTCCAACACAACACACGCAACCCCACCGCGCCATATCCACCAGCAGCAACAGCAGCAGCACCACCACTTATTTCCATTGGCTCTTGATGTTTTGTAAAGAATCCCCCAGCACACTCACGCCCTCCCTTCAGCTATCCCCCTGGCCTCAGTGCCCTGTTCCCACATTGTATCCAGATGTGAGGAGGATAGTTGAGGGGAGGAAGGTAGGGGCCCCTGGTAGTACCCCCTCCTCCCTCAACACCCATCACCAATCCCCACCCCCGACTCCCCAACCTCAGCCCCCAACACACCATCCCAGCCAAACACCATCCCAAGACTGGAGTTTTCTATTATCAGCCGAGAACTAGAAACCAATAAATGAGATCTTTATTCATACACTTAACACTTTCATCTAAGTATTCCATGATGTTTTGAGTTGTGTCCTCAGACACTAACACATATTGTCATGGCCTGTTGTATCATCCCAGTGACTGCTTCTATGTTTTTCTCTTAAACTAAAACCATAGAGATGAAAATCTGTTGCTCTTCAGGCCGACTGGCTGTGATCATCTAATCCCTGGCCACAGAACTCTATTTAAAGAGCACAGCCGTTAATCCCATCAGATTATACCTGACCAACTCCACAAAATCACCCAATTAATAGTCTTAAGGAGGGTCAAAAAAGCCCATCTTCCATAAAAAACAAACCCAAATAAATCACATAGAAAAATCTGACCCATTTAAAGCCTCTTAATCTCATTGTCTCTAGTAGGAAGACAGGCAGGTTTCACCATAACCATGACCATAGCTCCTCATCTAGATTAAGAGCTGGGAACATCATCTGCATTTTCATGTGAGTAGAAGCAATATTTTGCACTTAACTAGACTGAGAAAACCTTATTTGAAATGTACAGTACCCACAAATTACACATGCTGTAGGTGCACCATCTCCTAATGTGGTCATCTAAGGTCATAGTTGGCCTCTACATGTGCTATGATATGACTCTGCGTTAATACTAATTTCAAAACTAGGTTTGTTTCAGGAGCCACACAAACAGTTGGTATGCTTAGGTTTGAATACCTAGACAGCAGGCTCCACAGGCACCATTGTCCCAGATAGATCTGAGGTGGAATATTGTGTGCTATACTTGTATGTATTAAGATTTTTGAAACGCTGCTACTGCCAGCTCTTTAATTCAAGCATCAAATAATTTTCTCACAAATTTTTGTTATTTTGAAATGGATTTTGGCTTTTTCATTGTAAAACACTTTGAGGAATTCCAAACAATGTGAGTGGAAAAGTGCCTTAAAACAGCATTTATGTTATACAGCGTTAAACCAAGGACGATTCCCCATTCGAATCAGTTCAACAAGTGCAGTGCTGATTAATTCTACAGTGAATAAATCTGTTTATCAATCTGTTAAGATGAACCATATCAACAATATCAAATCCATAACACTGAGCAATCCTTGTCTAATCTGAATAAAAGGCCATTATTGTAAATCTCTTGTGTATACTGTATGACACAAATGCAGTATTTACTGTGTAAATCCTTCTGATACTTATAATACTGTCTGTCCATCTCAAACCATTCTCAGTCCTTGTTTGTTCCAGTTCATACTCACAGCACTATTCGATTTACTGATCATACAAATGCATAGTTCACAAGCAGACCTCCTCTATCTTTTTTAGGTCTGCATCTGTCCCCCTAAGAAGTAAGTCCCATCCATTTTTAGTAACCCCATCCAGCAGTCTGTGTTTGGCATAGTGTGTTGTGTAAAGCTGCCCACTGGTGCGATATGGAGAGAATGACAGTGTGCGTAATCCTCTGTCCCTTATTTCTTGTGTAACAGGCCTGTAGGCTTTTAGTGGTGGCTGGCTGGCTGACTGGCTGACTGGCTTAAAGGCTGTTTTTAGTCTGACTGATGCAGGTAACTCCCACTGGAAGCACCTGCTCTCTCTCTCTCTAGGGGGAAGCTTGGCAAACATGACTGCTTGATGCAACCATTGCTTTCTCCTGTGTTACCCTCTCTTGCTCCTCTAAAGTAATAGTTCCAGATTAAGTGCAGTGCAGAGTGGAGCTGATACTAATTTGAAAAGGAATTAACTCATCATACTGCAGTTATTTAAAATTTTGTCAAGTCAAGCAAGTCAAGGCAATTTTTAATTATATTGTGCCAAATCACAACAGGAACATTTTCATATAGATCACACTTTTTATAATATTAGTTACAGAGACCAAACAATTCCCACCATGAACAAGCACTTGCCAACAGTTGCAAGAAAAAAATCCCTCTTAAAATGCACAAATCTCAAGGCGAGCTAGTTCGCCACTAGTATTACTATTACAGTATACACTGCTACTGATACTTGATCTTAGTATCCCATATTTCTTATGTTTGCCTAAATTATTAGTAAAATATACCAACACACCACTATTTTTTATGTTAGTGTGTTTTTTGAAAAGATACTATAATCATATACAAACTCCATTCAAATTCAGATGCATACACTATTGTCTGCCAGTTGATGTCTCCATGCTGAAGGCCAAAGCCAAGCTGGCAGCCTGCCCTTTACACTGCAGTTTGGCTTGTCCATACTATCACTCCCAGAGTCCCAGTATAACCATTAGAAATTGATTATTGGTGTGTAATATTAAATAAAACAGAAGAACAGCAGACACTTTGCACTTTGCTGTGTGCGTAAGAGGGACAGTGTATAAAATCTCTGGCTAAGTGATAGTCAACTCTTCGACTTCAAAGATGTAATTAGATATTGAATTTCATTTATATTGATTAGAGGTAGATACTAATGTAAGCATGCTAAGATGCCCATGATAACGTGATGGTGTTTAGCAGGTGTAAATCTACATCATATTTTCCATGTTAGTTATTTTCATGCCAACTTATTGGACCAATTGTAATTTTGACTTTATGGTGGTGATAAATGGAAAGAAAGGGGATTACAATTATTTTAAAAAGTTATTCAAATTCAGTCTGAGGTAACACTGAACTGATGTCTATATCAAATGTCATGGCCATTCATTCAAATAGTTGTTTCAATCAAAACCACAAATGTCAAGCATACAACGGTGCTGACTAGAAAACCATGTTGTATTTAGCTAATATACCATTCTTACTGTCTTACACACAGACTTTCAAAGATTTCATAATGTCATGAGATATCAAGGAGAATATGAGATGAAATATTGGCAAACCCTGTTTCTCTATCAGGGTGGTGGTAAACAAACCTAAAGTGAATTCCCTGTGACTTCAAAATAAGTGCTTCAATAATATAACTAGTGATAACAAAGCCTTAAATGAATAACATGAAATGCAACGAATACTTTGAGCATGCAAGACAAAACTCAAATTGGTTTACTCAGTATAATATGTTATTGTGTAATTGCTGTTAACCCTTAATAATCATTTGCCATAGACAATGTCTAAGCTTAAGACAGTTTTCTTCATTTGGAATAAAATTTGGACTTGACAGCAATTTGTTACCATTAATATCCTACTGACGTTATGGAGCCCATTACCATACAGGTTCTCATTGACATGCATGTCAGTGTAGGTGCTGCATGCTTCCAGATGCTGACCTGGTAAACCCACTACTGTCTAAACACAGTAACTAGTGCAGATCAGGTTGTGCCCGTGAGCTTTATTGCAACCAGACGGTTTGAGGAATGCTGCTTGTTTATTGACAGGATGCTGTGATCTGGTTTTCATAAGACCACCTGCATCAGAGTGGAAAATGAACCAGTGGAATGGTTGAATCTGGTACATCATGAACCCCCCCACCACCCCCCAAACTAATTTTGTTGCATCAATGGATATCATTTATTAGTCATCCCGCTATGATCTTTATATTTGTCATATGTCTCCTATGTAGGTGTTGTTTTTCTTCATTCTTTTTCATATTTTTCAAGCAAACCTTTCACACTCCCGCCGACATAATTTCTAGTAGCAGATGTTTTGCACCATTATGGACTGGTTATTTGCTTTTTTAACAGGTTATACAGGCACAGAAATTGGAACTACTAACTATACTAAATGGGATCACTCTTTGAGTTGGTAAGGTTTTTAATGTAAAACATCTGTCAGAGCTGAGGAAAAAGTAACCCAAAAACTCACCATTTCCCACACACAGCCACCCACCCTTGCACAAACACACACATGCATACCATTGCACACACACCTACATTTGCTCTGCACTGTGTATGATTGGAAGCTGGGGGGGTAACTATACTAGCAGATTGTCTCTGTAGGATTATTGGATGAATGTTGAGACAGTAGTGGATCCTGGCCAGTTTCCTGTGCTGCGTTTACTCTGCAAAGAATATATGTCATAACACGCTGTGTATTCTGGTATTGAGTACTTCAGTCGTCCCTTTTTAATGAAAATTTGAGTGACAAAATGCCAGACAGAGATAATAATCAGAGAAGTGCATTTGTTTTTGTACCAATCTTCTCATTAGACAGTGTTGATCATTAGTCCAAATTCCAAAGAAGTCAGAGTAGCTACTCCTGCATGATGGACATTTTCTGCAGTGTGCAGCCCACAGCCTGCCTTTCTCTCTCTTTCTTGCCCTGTGTCTGCCTCGATCTCTCAAATTTCCCTCTCTCTCCCTCTCAGTCAGCTCTTATTATCCCAATCCATCTCCTGCCGTGACTTTACATCACTATTTACCACTTATCTTCCCTCTGCTGCCCTCCCTCTCATTATTTGCTCTGCCTTTTCTACTCTCCTTGACATGCATCTCTCTTCAGATGCTGCCTTGTTTTCCTTAGTATTAGTTTAGAGTTTTTCCACTGGGCAGGTTAACAAGCCGGCATGATTTCATCAATGTGAATCAGTCAGCCTGATAAGACGTGACCCAGATGGGATCTCCAGCTCTTTTTATACAGCCATCCATCACGACCACATATCCACATAAGCTCTCTCTCACGGTAATGCCTGTCAGCCTGTGTATGAAAGAAATGTGTCATATAGCTTTAGTGCACTCTCTAAAAAAACTGTTCCGCATAAAAGACAACGTTTGTTATTCTCATCTTGCAGCCCCAGTTCCTGTGTGGTGCTTCTTTTTTTATTATTATTTTTGGCTATGAAATCCTGGGCAGATGTTTCAGGACACACACACACTGGCTCACACACATACAAACAAAAACACTCCTAGAATATTCCTTTAGGGACTTATGATGGTCAATAATGAGTTTATGGTGACCTCAGTGAACTTTCAAATGCCTATTATAAGCCCACAGAGTCAAAGTATGTTTGTAGGACCAAATCGTACATTTATTGCGTCCTCATTACATTAATCTTTTTTGTTGTATCTGTTTTGAATGAATTGTTTGGGAAATGTCCCAGTTTGACTTATTGCCAAGAATTAAATGGAAAGATCAATACCAGTGTAATGTTTGTAGAAGCTCAGACCAGTACCTTGTATTTGCTTAAATGCCAGGGGGGAAACAGATAGGTTAGCTTTGTTGGTGACAAAATCCATCTTCCAAACTATTACAGCTCAATAATTACACATTATATCTCATTTGTTTCCTGTACAAAAAGATGCCACACAATTTCTTGTTTCTTTTCTGGGTTGTTTTAATACCTGGTGTGTTTTAGAGTTTTGTTTATTGTTTCATTTGCTAATTTATTTCATAGATGTCTTTTTAAATACAGTTTTAGTATTTTTTTTTTAGCATTATAGCAGGACGTACACACTGTTTTAATGGTGCTCTTTGTAAGTTGTGCTATTACTATTGTTGTTCTTGGCAGAGGCTTCGGCCCTTATCGTCTTGATAGCTGATAATACACACTCTGTGCAGCAAAACCTCTTCAGGGCACACTGAAAAATAGCTATCATGCTAACTAACGGCGATGAGTAAAGGAAAAAAAATTTGATGGTAAACTTGGAACATTTCCTTTAGACTGGTAAGTAAGCAGCTGTTAATGCTGATGTTAGCGACAGTTCTGTACCATTAGCAAAACTTATAAATAGCTCCTTTAGACAGAAACCATCATTTGACTGCTGCACCATCAGTTGTAAGCTAGCTAGTAGCATGTTTATTTTAATATGACTGAAGTTCATCATTCATCAGAAACTCAAATTCTTCTTGGTATTTTCCCCTAGTTTCTCTTCCTTCTCTTTCTGGCCTCATGAAGTCTGAGACAGGTGAAAATGTTTTGCTTGTCTAATTATGTTTGTCTTTTGATTTTCCATTGACTTTCCATTGGCACACAGCCTTGTTGTCTATATGGCTCTCAGTATTGAGTAATATGTGCAATTTATAGCAAATGAAAAACCAACAAAAGATGTTATTATTCTTGTCTTACATGCATGTAAGGTTTTGGCCCATTGTGATAGATTATTCATGTTGAAACAATATAGATTTATTAGTAATGTGAGTATGTATTACAGTACAGTATTACAGTTGTGGTTTTGCTCAGTATCCCATTAGTGACTTAAAGTGGTCATGAAATATTTTATGTTAGATTGTCTCATATACAATCTCAATACCTATTGTAATGTTTCTATCATGATCTTACAGGAATTTATTGCGTCTCCAAAAGTAAAGCACTTTTTCCAGGGGTTGAAATCAGATTTTACCCACGGGTTACTTCGCCGTTGAGTTTCTTTATAGCCTAATGTGTATGTGTATCTTTTGGCATGTGTGTTTGTACTTTAGAGCAGTGTATGAACCACCTCGCAACAACAACAACAACTGCCTGTTTGAGCCCACACAATCTTTCTGTAGTGGAGCCATCAGGAGATTTCTGTGGAAGCCCTCCCATCCTGCCTGTGTGTGTGTGTGTGTGTGTGTGTGTGTGTGTGTGTGTGTGTGTGTGTGTATGTGTGTGCAGGCAGCAAGGAAGAGTCAAAAGCAGATCTGTTGCCCTGTTATGTTCTCATATCTCCTCTTGATAACTCTTGCAGGATGTGTTCTTCAGATTTTGCCTCGAGGTAAAGACAGGTTTGAAAGAAAAGCACAGAGCAAGTAGCAAAAGCAAGTAACCAAGTAGGCAATGAAAATTCAAATAGACATACTGTATTCATACACAGAGTGCCAGTGTAATACTTCAATGCATGTTCCTTCAAGTGTTAATAGCCACTTTATCTTAACCGACACCAAAATCTTTTTTGGTTCTCCAAATGAAGGTCGACCTGACAACTCAATGTTAACACATTTTAGATAAACTGAAACTGTCTTGTTGAAAAGCAAAAAAAAAAAAAAAAAAAAAAAAAAAACATTTGAGCAAATTCCTAAAATGATTTGTAGGTAGTATTTTGGAATCAGTATTTTTTTTCTTTGGTTACTGACAAGTCAGATTCCTGCAAAATGACACCGTGTGAGAGGCAGCAAAGGTTGAAATGATCTTTTTTTCTTCTTTTTTCTCTGAGTATGGGACACAGCCATCTCACATAAATCTTACTATGTGAAATGACAGCTGTCTCCGATATGTTTTATCAGCTCTAATTAATGTAAATTCAGTGAGTCAGCCAACAAAATGGAACTATTGGCTGTTGTCTTATTTATGTAATGCTGCTGTCTTGGCCACTTACACAAGACCAAAGGTGTATACATGATTACTTTGAAATGTAGGTTCTTTGTCACTAAAAGAGCACGCTGGCATCTGATGCCACTGGATCAAACCCACTCCCTAGTGTTGTTGCGTGTGTGTGCGTGCAAGCATCTGCACATGTGACTAACCGCTGAGCCACCTCGCCGCAACAAGCAGTAAAATAAAACGGTTATATCACAACGTGTGACAGTGTGAGAGACTGGTGGCCAGCTTTGAGGTCGCTGGTCTAATTACACTTCAGAGAGACTGATTTAGGTTCAGTTGCAGAGGTTGATCGGGGCTGCAGACAGATGGAGGAGACAGCAGAGGAGGAGGGGGTAAACTGCTGGGAGAGTTGAGAGAAGAGCGGACAGTCGGGGCATGGAGTGAAAAGAGATGGTGGAGTTTCAATTTAGATTTAAATCGAACGCTATTACCACAAGTGCCTCTTCTAGCTTGTGCCGCTATTACACCAACAAGTTGCAGTTTTACCTTTGCTCCTGGTCTGTTTCTGCTCAAACCTGCTCCGGCCTGTACTTCCCCAGTCTGCCGTTAATTTCAACACAAGAGGAAGTGTAGGAGGGAAGTTGTTTAGTAGCTATTTGCATGGATTGGATCACAAAACAATTAAACATCTTTTATCAAGTACAGTTTGTTTTTGTGTATAGGACATGAATGTGTGTCCTTAAATGGCTCCCCTTCTAGGGAGAATGAGCATGATCCTGTTACATAAGCACATTTTGATCATCCTTACATTTACTCTAGGAGTTCAGGATTAAGATTTGGAATTAGGTTTATAGTTAGATGAAGGTCTAGGCCAGGGTTGAAGTTTGGTTTTGGTGTTTGGGGATGAACGATTAAAAACTACAGTCCTGTACAAGAAGAGTTTATGCTATTGTTTGTGAAGTCTGAGGCAATTAAGATCCGTGTAATGATAGTTAAGTCTGTACTGCACAGTGACAGTATCTCAGTGTATGTGTGTGTGTGTGTGTGTGTGTGTGTGTGTGTGTGTGTGTGTGTGTGTGTGTGTGTGTGTGTGTGTGTGCGAGAAGAATGCTGCTGTGCTTCATTGGGGAGGGGGGGTGGCTCCATGGGTAGGAGCACCCAGGGGTTAACGAGCGGTGTGAGAAAAACAGGCAGACTTTGAGAGGGAGGGGGGAGGGAAGCAAACGCACACACAAATACACACATGCAAACACATAGTCCCAGAGGAAGCTGAAGATGGTTGGGCCCAAGAGAGCAGGCAGCTCTTAAACTGAGATAAATCATAGCAGCAGGTATCACTCCAGTTGATCCACGCTGATCAATTGAGTTAATCAGTTTATTGCTTTTATTAAGTAGTCTCACAGACAAAGAAAATACCAGTATAATAATATCAGTATAAACTGAAATTATGCAATTTACAGCTGCAAACCAATCACACTGAAAATCAGCCAGTCTTAACAGGTAGATGTTTCCAACACATTTTAATGTTAATGTTAATGTTATGTTGGTATGTAGTACTGTGTACTGTGTAGTGCACTTTATATGGCTGAGAACTGTCCCCTTCACCTCTGGAACCATCCAGTAATCCCACTAGCATGGACTGGTCACTGAAATGTAACATGACAGTATTGACCCAAACACCTGCCACTTCCTACACACACACGCACACACACAGACCCAGTGGTCTTCTTCTATCCAAAAGCCCTTCTCACGCAAATAGAGTAGGCAGGCAGGATCCCCTCTCAGCCTATTTATCGAAGAGGGGAGGTTGAGAAGGGACAGACAGCGTGGACCCCCTCTATTGTTCTGGATGGGTTTAAGGGATGAGGGTGGGGGTGGGTGGTGAGGGGTGGAACTAGGGATAGGATGAGAAGTGGAGACCCCAACAATACCACAAGGCCCCCCACTGCTCTTCCTGCTTATGAGCATGACCTGCTCTGACAGACCAGGGACAGATCCCAACAAGAGGGAAAACTATAACGTAACAGCCCAAACTGAACTTAAAGTGGCTGTTGACAAAACCTCAAATCGTACGAGATTAGAGCTAAATTGGAGTCAACCTGGGGTCAGAGTTGGGCTAAAGTGCAGCTAAACACGTCAAAGTAGAGACAACCTGTTGAACTACAGTCACATTATATCCATGTGCTTTTCATGACAGGTATGACAGAGGTATGGTCAGCACTGCGTACTGAGTACATAAGATAGATAGATAGATAGATAGATAGATAGATAGATAGATAGATAGATAGATAATTTTGTTCCACAGCTGACATGTTTGTCACCCCAAAAATGTCCCACATTTCCAGTGTGTGTGTTTTGCCTGTAGGTGTGTGTGTGTGTGTGTTTGTGTGCGTGTATCCAGCTGTGCCTTGCCCCTCTCTCTCTCTCTTCATTGTGGAGCTTACAGCAGACCTCTTTGTCTGCCAGTTTAGAGCAGGGTGGGAGGTGAAGAGCAGTTTGTTCATAATGGATTATTGATTGGTCTGAGAATACACTGGGTCCGCACTGTGTGTGTGTGTGTGTGTGTGTGTGTTTAGGACTCCATACCATCCCCTCTGTCGCGCTCAGAGTACTGAATGTCTCCACTTTATGAGCAACTGTACGGAGGATAGCAAGGTTTTTTGTAAAGTGCTCTCTGTATGTTATGCTCCGTGAAGCGGCGTATGTGTGTATATGTGTGTGTTTGTGAGCAGCTCTCTGTATGGGCCGTTAAGCTTTCAATGTTGCCTGTATGAAACAGTGTTAAAAGCCCACAGTGTGCTCATGTAGACTTTCAAAAGATGTGTGTGGACAACATTAAAAGCCCCTTCTGTTTTGCTTCATGATTCCTCAGTTCCCCTGCATGCATATGTGTATGTGTGAGTGTGAGTGTGTGGATCTAAACAGAAGGTCCACTCTTTATTTTTCCCCCACTGTGTATTTTTTTCTTAACCTCAAATGCTCGTCTCTGTGCTGCTGTGTGGGAGTGAAACAGATCCCATCAGGGCTGAAGGATGTCCCACACGAGAACGACCTACAGTTATTATCAGTGATAAGGTGACAGTGTGAGTGAGTCAGTGTGTTATGAAAGCCAATCTCCGCACCCTTGGGTGCAGGAGATTTGTGTCATGGCTGCCTCTGAGATGATTGCTATGATGAAGGCGCTTCCTGGCTGGATGACAGCGTTTTCTATCACAGAACAGCAAAACAGTGAAGCTTAGCACCTTCTGCCAACCCTTTGTATGACTCTCTGTGAAAGTGCAACACTGTTTAAATCGTAGACTAAAATATCTCTCCTTTGTAACCACATTTTTATGCTATTGCACCAAATGTGCTCTGGAAGCTGGATCTATTGCCTCTAGATGGGGCAGTTGAGCAGAGTGCAATAAACACTGGCAAAGAAAATGTCACACAGACCAGCTGGTTAAAAACTGGAATGTAGTCCACTTAAACATTAAAAGTTTCACTTAGTGTGACCTCTAACATAATACTAGTCAATGTGCAGTTTGATAATGTTTGTGTTTGTGATGGAATCAGGATAGTATCAAATATTCCCAAATCCTGACATCTGTAAACAGGTCCTATGCTGGGCGACACGTTGAGTTTAACCCTGTTTTTTTTTTCATGATTCCCTCCAGATGTGAACCTCAGGAGTCTCTGATACTGAAATAGCTACACTGCTCTGCAAAGGTTGTGTATGGGTGGGAAAATAAGAGCGGATTTCCTCCTTTTGCTGGACCTCAACTGCTACGGTTCAGTGTTCAGAAAGCAGAACAGCAGAGGTTAAGCATTTAAGGGAGGGGGAACAGTTTTCTCAGTGTTTGACACAGCAGTCATTATCAGCTGAGTGTAGGCCACCACTCGCTCCCAGTGACTCATGGAAGGGCAGCTTAAGTGTCCATTAATGGCATGTCTGATATCAGGGCAGTGACGTTCCCAAGCAGGGTTAGACTGGTTTTAATATTTAAAGGATGAATTTTCTGCAATAAAAAGAAAACATTGTTTCCATAAGAATACCTAATTTAAACACTCATTTCAGCCCCAATTTCAGCTAAGCAACTCCAGTCATATTAATCCTTGTGTGTGTGTCTGTGGGTGTGTGTGAGGTTATCTAGCTGGAGGATGTCAGTGACAGTTAGGGTACAAACTGGATTGTTCCTGCACACTTCAGGAAGGCATCATATCCATTTATTGTACCACATTGGCCTTTAATAGAGCTTTGATGCTTCCTTCCTTTTTTGATGACTTCGATGATTGGTAATCTTGTGCGTCTCTCCTGGACAGATTCTCCCTCCTTAAACCAATTTGTCTTTTTTTTCCCCTCTTTGGCCTGTGTGGCGAGGAGCCTGCATTGTTTCCCTTCTGGTGGCTAATCTCATTACATTTAAATTTGCACATGTGACTGTCTGGTGGATGACAGGCTTACTGTTGAAGAGTCTCAAGCCTCCCGCCCCCCAGCCCTCCTGACCCCCAATCAGCAAGGCCATTTAATAGGAAATAAGATGATTATCCTCTGTTTTAGCACCAGAACTGGAAGAAACTACTAAGATATAATGAGTAATATTAGGATGTGGAGACAGAGCAGATGGAACAGCTGGAGGGGAAAACTACAGTGGATGGATGAATGGAATTGGGTGGCTTTGTTTTCCTTGTTTTGCTGCTTTGTATCCATCATCACCTGATTCTTTATCATGTTGTGTGTTGACTGCTATTCACTCAGGCCTCTTTGTTCCTCATATGAAGGGATGTATGAGGTTAACAGCTCTTAAGATCACAAGTTGATGACATTTGCTCTTTTTGTAATGTTTGTGGTAATATGCCTCATAAATGTATATAGAGTTTGTGAGTGTATTTTGTAGGTATGGCATGAATCCCATCAAACGCTGTAGCTGAGTGACAATTATAAATATTACACATAATCAATGCGGTGTCATGAGATTAAAATAAGTCAAAATGAATATTGTTAAAAAATAATATTGTTTCTCCCACATGCAGTTGGCCTACTAATGATAATACTTTTTTACTACATAGCTAGCGTTAGCATTAAAATGTGGTTACTTTCCAGTCCAGAAGAAATGAAAGTTTGTCATCAAAATTCTTTCCTTCACTTGCAAGAGCTGTCTTCAGCTGTTGAAAGCAACAGCAATATTAACTCTTGTCTCTATCTCTTCTACTAAGTGAGTGTGTATAGAAATTTTCACAAGCAGTCCATCCAGTACCTATTGGGATATTTCAGTCTGGACCAACGTTTTGGACCGGCTGACTATCCCTGCCATCCACAGAGCCATATCCCTAGCATGGCTAAAATGTAAAAGATTTTTTAAAACCCAAGAAATACTGAGCCCATTTTAGCTTATTGATTATATTTATACATAAAGAGGTCTGCAGTTTGTTTCAAACTAATGTCAGCCATAAATGTACTTCTGGTTGGAGGAGTACATGTTCACTGGAAGCCTTAGCTTACTAAGCACTCCAAGAGAAAACGTGATGAACAATTGAGGCTGTACTGATTTCAATTGCATAAATCATTCTTGATAGATAGGTGGCTCTGGCACAGGGTAGTCATTTCCAATGCAAGAGTTTAAGACATATGATTGTTCTTGAGCTAACTTCCCTCCTCCACCACCTTATCCTCTTATGATTATGATCAATTATCCACTTATAATTAGAGCCTGGCAGTAACTCAGCTTAAGGGCTGTGGCACTTTATATAATAGCCTGTAATAATGCTGTCACTCACATTTCATGTAGTCCACACTTTCAGGCTCTAGCATCTGCTGAAATGAATGCTCCAGCTTCCCGTGGAAATTTCTTTTTATGTTGCAAAGTTTTGATCCTTATCTGAAAAGAATTTAGAAGTTGATTCCGATATTGTACATAAAAAGTGTGTCATGTGTATTTAATTATGTTTTATTGAATTGACAGGGTGAAAATATTAAAGATGTGATTAACCCCTAGTGCCTCTTGTGCCTCATAGCAAGAAATGACAATAGGTCACTGTGAGATTTTGTCAAAGCATATAACAATTTTTACATGTGTATAACAAATTACAACTGAACTGAATTCATGGATATAATTACAGCAGATGCTACTGAGAACTGACACAAAACATGTTCATTAAAATATGCAAACTATGGAACTTTTCCAGTCATTGAATGATATACATGCAGCGTGAAATTAGTCAACACTGTTAAAGTCTTTGTCTTTTTTTATCACTCTCTTTCTCTTTCTGTTTGACTCTCTCCCCGACCCCATTCAACTCCCATTTGAGAAATAGAACAAAGCAAACTGTCTGAAGAGCCACTTCCTGTTGTGTACTTAAGATCCCTGTCATGTGACAGTGTCAGTTGAGGCGGGTGCATGAGGCCAGTATGGGGAGGGAATATGGTGGCACTGCTGATCTTGCTGATGTGGACACGACCCCCCCAACACACACACACACACACACACACACACACACACACACACACACACACACACACACACACACACACATACACACACACACACACACAGAACCACCACCATCCTGATTGTGTAAAGTGTCGACTCAGCCAGTGTGGCGTCAGAGCCCCCAAGCCCTGCACTACTCATGCACAACCACACATACATGGTAGTGCAAACACAAGTCTCAGATACAGAGTGGACTTTACATGTGATAATAGCCTACAATCTTACTTTTTTGGGAGGTTTACAAACAGGTGAACCATCTGTATATACTTTATGAGACGTTGTAATCCACCTATATAGGCTACTGCAGCCTGTTTAGCTATGTATGCAAATGGTAGCTGGCTGTGAAAATTGAAAGTGTTTCTTACTGTAGCATCACTAACACGTTGTGTCTGTTCTCACATTCCTCCCCCTTGTCCCTCCTCCATCTCTCTGTCTTTCTTTCTCATTCTCAGGTGAATGATATACAGGAAGGCCATGCTATAAAGACCTGTTATTTGACCTGAAAACTGCTGATACACATAAAAACGTAGGATGAAGAAGAGAAGCCAGTGAAATGAAGAGCAGAAGTGTAATGGATCAGCTACGCTGAAACAGAAACCTCTCAAAACTATTCACCACTGATATAATGATGACCGGACGTTGAGGGGGGGGCCTCGTACATTATAAGCTAGCCTTCATTAGCCTAAAAAACACATGCATCTAAGCAAATGTTAAAGCTGGTGCCAGTTGCACATAAAGTTTCAGTCATCAACTTGCTGACAGTGCTGGATGGAGATGGATAGATGGTGTGGTGTCTAGTAACTGGAGAGTGCTAAATGAGCTGCTCTGTTAGCAGCGGGATTTCTGGATGACTGAAGGCTGACGGCATTTTTACTAACAGTGAAAAGCAAGCTAGCAAGTTTTTTTTAGCTTGTGAAAAGCCAGATTGACAGGGAAGATAGTTTATACCATGAATCCTAGAGACAGTGTGGAATTGATGGAGATCCAGGCAGCAGGTCAAAAGGAGAAGCTGGTTGGAGACAAGGCCAACCCAGGAAATGAGATTGATGGTGAGGATGACAAAATCCCTGGGACTTTTGACTGTAATGTCTGTGGACGTAGCTTCCCATTCCTGAGCTCTTTGTCGCAGCACATGAGACGCCACACAGGTGCACGTCCTTACAAATGCCCCTACTGTGACCACAGGGCTTCTCAGAAAGGCAACCTCAAAGTTCACATCCGCAGCCATAAATTAGGCACACTCTCTAGCCATCACTCCAATGATGATGAAGAAGTTGGGGCTGAGGAGGAGGAGATGAGTGTTTCAGAGGGTCTTGATGGAGGTACGAGTCCAACTAAGAGCAGCTCTGCCTGTAACCGAATGATCAATGGGGATAGCAGTGAGGAGAGTCGAAGGAAGCTGCCTGCAAGGAGCATGAAAAGAGAGAAGTCTATTACTGACCAGCGGCCTTATTGTTGTCGTCTTTGCGGCTATGAGGCTCAGCGAGAAGACCAGCTCCTCAGCCACATTGAAAAGGTCCACATCACAGCTGACACAGAAGAGGAGACAGCTGTTAAGGAAGAGGCAGTGACCGAACCTGATGTCATCCACCCCCAGAGTGATGGGACCTTCCCTTGTGAAACCTGTGGCCAGGTCTTCACCCAAGCCTGGTTTCTTAAGTCACACATGAAAAAACATGCAGGGATCCTGGATCACTGCTGTCGCATTTGTGGACGACGGTTCCGCGAAGCTTGGTTTCTCAAATCTCATATGAAAACACACAACACCAAATCTAGGTCAAGGCCAAAAGCAGATTTAGCTGAGCTTCCAGCCACCATCAATGATGTAGCCCAGGATCCTGATGTTGCTACTGGCTCTACTACATCTATTTATCAAATGTGCTGTAAATGTGGGAACCTTTTTCACAACAAAGAGAGTCTGAGAGCCCATGATAAGGTCCATAGTCTCACCTATGGAAGGAAATCCCAGAACCAATGCAGACTCAGTGATGATGAAGACTCACCAGCTGCTAAGAGACGTCTTCTTGACTACTTAAACCTTCGGCCTGTTGAGGAAAAGAAGCTGGAGGAAGAAGAGGAAACTGGGAAGTTTCTGGGTCAAAGAATCCCTGAGCTAGATCCAGTTTGCAGCTACCAGGCCTGGCAATTAGCCACTAAAGGAAGAGTTGTGGAGCCAGTGGAGCCTAGCTACAAGGCTTCCTATGGGGGAGGAAGTGTGGGGGAGGAGGCCCTTGTTGGAGCCAGTGTGGTTTTTGAGAAGGAAAGCAGTCGTTATGTCCTTCAAGGTCAAGAGAAACGCAGCTCAGGCAGACGTAGCAGCTCTGGGTTAGGAAGCCATGCCTCTTCAGGAGACTGGACGCCAGAGAGCCTCAGCGACTCAGAGTACCGGCCTTCATCTCGTCAAGACCGACGACGGCCATCCCAGTCGCAGACTTCATCCAAGTCCAACGAATGCTTTGAGTGTGGGAAGGTATTTCGCAGTCGTCATCAGATGATTGTCCACCAGCGGGTTCACAGGAAAGATGGAGGCAGGGCATCTGTGGGAGACAGGGAAAGAACTGCAAGGGACGATCGATGGGGCTCCACCAGTGATCCAGAGTCAGGCTCCCCAAGTCGGCCCTTCACTCCAGGGTATGGAGACTCTCCACCAGCCTCTACCCTTGGCAGTCAGGCCTCAGAGATGGGTACCGCAAACTCTGGAGAGCTGTCAGGTTAGTCAATAACTCTTTTTGTTGCACTTGATTCAAAATGACGATAATCGATAATCAAAAGAGCAAAGTAATGACACTAAAGAACAAACCTCAAAATGGGCAACTTTTTTCACCGTTTCAATCATTTCATCCAACACACTGCATAAATGAAAAAGAAGGTAAAATTGGAGTAATTGGAGTAATTGATTCTTCTTTTTTTCCCTAGTACTTGCTATTGGGACCACTTTTGGTAACTTTTCAGGTAACACAATAGGAAAATATAACATAGTCATAGAAGCGAATCAGTGTCATAAGCACAACTACACTCTGTGGGATTTTTTTTTTTTTGTGACAGAAATGAGTGCCCTTTTCAAGCCTCCCACTCCAGGCCTCTGGCTCTGTCAATCTGTAGTAAACATCTGTTGATGAAATGTGTGTAGGCCCACTTTCCACTGTATGCAGTGGGAACTGGAGCCACCATGTGGCAAAATATATAAACTACATCTGACTACTTTTTATAGAGTGCTGCACACAAATACTATCAAATATGGTCAATAAAGTTTAACTGCCACTGAAAATGCTGCTTACAACAGTTCAATCAATTTGTATCACAGAGCAATAAAGCTAACCGTGAAGTCAAACTTTGTGCCTTTCGGTGGCATGTCAGTAGAGCAGAGGGCATTTTTGGAATGCCTATCATTTTTTCACCTCCACAACCAATAAACACTGCAGAGCAAAAAAAAAAAAAAAAAAAAAAAAAAAAAAAGAGAGAAAAACCTACCCATGCAAGGGCAAACACCCATAATCACAGCTGAAATATGTTAAAGGAGGGATTCCTGTGTATACAGCACTTGAGGTTTTCGTCTTTTAACTGTCAAACACATGAAAATACTATTTGCACAGGTTAGTAGTAGATAGTGCATAGCTAGGTGATTGTTTCCATTCCTCCCTATTAGTGTAGACATTCAAAAATAGCAGCAACATTTCTTCAGGCCTGATCGAGCTGTGTGCTATTTCAGGTTCTTCCTGTCTAAGGAAACTCCCCTCACCCCCTTATCTATGTGTGAAAAGGTTTTTTTGCTCTCCTTTGTCTGTCTTTGCCATGGGAATCTTTCTGCATGTTTACCTTTACTTTTCACTGATGTTGTTTATTGTATAACAGCTGATTATTTGACTTGAGTAGAAAAGTAACACTCCTGTACTGCAGCAGTTTAAAGAGGGGTTGGTTTCTGTTAAAGAAGTAAATGTACTGTGAAGAATTAAGTTTCTCCAAAACCCTGGGCATCCTCCTGTCCGAGGGGAAAGAATTACATTTTTTTTTTTTTTTTTTAGCTCAACTGTTCATAACTCTACAGTTTGTTATAGATCAGATTCAAAACTGACAACATTCAAAGACATAGTGATTTGCTAAAGACTCTATTTGATGACATTTATATTTGTGACACAGCCACCTCATATAAACATTTGTAAGAGTTCAGCATTCACCAAAAGAATATTCTTGTCAAGATATAAAGGCCTCTGTCAACCCATCCATCCTTTTTCCTTTTACCTTTCTTCCCCATTCCTTCTGACTCTTTACTAATCTCTGAGGTTACCTCCTGTGACCACTGTCACTCATCCACTCTTCTTACCACTGAGCCAGCCAGGCTGCCTGATTTCTGAGGGATTGGTTATTTATAGAGTCACCTCCCGATGGAGAGGGATGCAGGCAATGGGGATAAAGACACTCAGAGGACACTCTAGTCCCAAACACTCCGATGTCCCTTACAGCCATTTAGCTACTTTTTGGGAATGCAAATGAGTGGTAGTGTACTGTTTTCGTGCAGATACTGACATACATGCCAGCACAGGCATTTTGACAAACCGGTTCTAATGATTATGGATTGATCATAGAAATTCATAGTGTCAGTGACACAGATTTGTGGCTGTTTTAGATAGATTATTTGTGATATATAAGATATATATGTTGTTTTCTCCTCCTCTGACAGGTTAAGTTTTACTGCAGTGTAAGACTGTGAGCAGTATAGCATACTATGTGTCTGCGTGAATATGTGAAACTGTGAGATTCAGGATTGCACTGATACTTTGGAAGTAATAGGAATATTAATAAGAATAATGTAATAAGAAAATTGTGGTTGATATTTAATTATGTACTTCACTTACAGCAACCCTGTTTGGTCAGTAATTAATTAGGAAAAGACCAGTATCAGACTTAGAACCAGGGCACATCAGTTTTACCACCCTGCCCGCTACACTGCCCAGCCCTGGGGCTTCACCTTGGCGGGGTCTGAGCTGTGATTGTTGGCCAGTGTTGCCAACAGGAAGCCAAATGAAAAACAGATGGCAGGTTACTGGTGTTGTTGTAAAAATAGGGAGGGGTAGGGCAAAATACAATAATGTACTATTTACAATATCTGATCCATTGGAGACTTCAGACAACAGGCTTTAGCACAGAATCTGGCTCCAAGACCTGGTCTGTCTCTCATATTATAGGTTCACATTTAAAACCTTCAATTTGAGGATTTCATGTTCTACATTATTATATTTACAATGAAAATTGAAAGCCACTGAATACAATAACCACTACTATGATTACTATAATATTATTCATGTGCCTTTTTCCCCAAAATTTCTTAAAAATGTACAGTTTTCCAGTGTCTAGATTAAAATTCACTAAGAAAGATGGAACATATATACCCCCTTGTGGAGAGTGGATGAAGCTACATCTCAGGAATCAGCAATATTGAGTGAATACAGTAAACACATGTGCAGCCCATTGCAATTCCAATACAGCAGCCATTCAATAAATAAACCAACTTTGTAAGCCCTAATATTTATTATTTATAATATACATTTTTTGGTGGCTCAAAAAGGTTTATTAAACTCTGTTAATACTTAATTTTCCAGTTTGTGATTGTTTCACATCATCCACACCATCATACATCTCAAAAATAACCAGAGAAAATTCATCTCCTCTCTGACACAATCTAAACAAACTGAATATGATAACCTACAAGCATCGCCTATGGCAGGGTGAACTCTCTGTGTCACTATATAAAAATCCAGTTTGTATTCAGATAAGGTTCTGTTCACATGTGGAAAAAAAAAGGGGGCTATGTGAACCATGGCCAATACTGCAGCCTGGTGGATGTTCACTAAAATTACATGAGGTTGTAACACTGAATCTGGCACAGTGAACTGAGGTAATGAGCTCTGACTTATGGCTGGTGGTAGAGAAGAGTATAATCTAGACAATTCCCTTTGCAGTCATTAACCTTTATGTTGTCACATCTCTCCCCGACAGATGAAAAGCCTTACATCTGTAGCCTGTGTGACTTTGTTGCCACAGAATCTCAGGCTTATCTGACTCATGTTCGTGTCCAACACCCACCTGCCCCCGAAGATCGACCCAGCCCCATTCCTAGCCCTGGCTCCAGCTCAGACAGAGGCACGCCTAGTGGTTATCCCAAGCTGAAGAAAGCTCTTCTCAAGGGGCTGAACAACTCTGCGTCACCCCCGGCTTGCCTTTCAGCTCGATCATCCCCGCTCGATCAGAGCTTGACCCCTGTGGATCTATGTGTGAGGGCTGAAGGCAGGGGGACAGCCTCCTTAACCTTGGACAGGAAGAGCCTGCCTAGTCACAAGTGCTCCTTCTGCTCCCACTCCACCCGCTACCCTGAGGTACTCTGGATGCACCAGACTGTGGCTCACCGCATCAACAGCAGTAGCTCCAATCTGGCTCCTAAATGGGCCTTCAAAAACAACTCAAAGGGCTCCAGGGACAGTTTGTTATCCAGGAGACGTACTGGTCCCCCACCAGTCCTGGAGGGAAAGGAGTGTCCTCCGCTGCCTCCACTGATGCGCACCCAACGTACCCGGCCCCCAACTAACACCAGTGAGGTTCTAAAGAAGAACAAGCCAGTCAGTCAAGCAGCCACACCATCATCATCATCCTCTACCCCCTCCTCATCCTCGTTCTCCAGGGGTTCCTCATCCTCCTCAGGCCTGCAAGGTCGGAAAGTCCCTGTACGGCCGAGTAGCAGCACCAGCAGCAGCGTCAGGCACACGAAGGACCAGAGTCAACATTCCCGCTTCAGACCCAAAGTGGATATTTACCCTCGGGGAAGCTTGCTGTCATCCTCCAGCTCCTTAGAGAAAAGCACTGGCGCCCTCTCACGTTCCTCAGCCCCGAGCCCCAGCTCTTCCACAGCTTCAAGGATGGCCGACCGCTATTTGATGCCTCAAGAGGGCCTTGGCTTTATGCTGTCCAGCAAACATGGCCTAGCAGAGTACAGCCGCACTAGGGGCTCCCCTCATCAGCTGCTTCCCAACTCCCATAACCAGGGTCAGAATAATGCTACCAGGCCCAGCACCATCACCCATAGCTCCACAGCAGGACACAGCTATGGAGCCTCCCAGGCTCATGGAGGCACTCTGCAGAATTCCTCCTCCCCCTCCTCCTCTTCTTTTTCTTTGCCTTCAGAGGCTGGTGGAGAGGTTAAACAGGACCCAATCGCAGAGACACCGGAGATGCCAAATGACATTCTCAGTTTCCTCAAAAACTACAGTCCTCATGAACTGGCTGCCCTCTACCACCGCTGGGGTGTAGCCAATACCCTGCTGGATCCCACTGGTAAGCAGTCATTTGGTTACTTTATATATGTATTTGAGAATATTTGGAGCAGTGAAATTCAAATTCCCGTGAAACCCCTCATCATCAGCTCGCATACAATATGCCCAGAGCATCTTGGCCTCGGTGAAAATGCCAAATGTCAAAGAGTTGGAGAGAAATGTTTTCCACTGAGTATCTTGTTTTTGAGCTGCTATGAGTAGAATTGAGTGGACTTGACAAGCTAAACCAGAAAAAGACACAGTCACATGCGAAGATCCACACGTAATGTATGAGCCATATTCAATCAGGTATACATATGTATCTCTCTCTCTGTCTCACACTAACTTGCCATCTGGCAGAAAGTGATTGACAGACACATACACTTCTTCATTCTGACAAGGTTTTTGAATAATTAAGGGAAGATCCATTAAATGAACACACACATGTTTGCTTGGTATGATAAAAGGCTGTATCTAGGGCAGCATGTGTGTCTGTGCATGTGTGTCCATATGTGCCCAGGTTTTTAGATGCAAAAGGAGTTTGGTCTGTGTGTGTGTGTGTGCATGTGTGCGTTTTTTTTTTTTTTTTTTTTTACCGTGAAAGACGTGAGAGAACCTTTGCTACTCTCAGGTCTGCGAGGCATGCCTAGTCTCCAGCTCCACTCTCCCAGAAAGCTGTCACAAACTGTTTAGGTCACAGCTCTGCCTGACGAGAGACTCACACAGATGCGAATGGAGGGAGGCAAAACAGAGAGAGGGAACATAAGAGGCAAAGAGCAAGATGAGACAGAATAATTACCCCACCAGCTGCTTTGGAAATGGTCATTACCGAACATCCGTATTATTTGCCCATTTTCAGTTGTGTCTCTAAGGTCAAGTGGGGCTGTATGGAGCCAGGGGTCAAAGACAACAGCCCCAGAGCAGACACATGACATCGCTGTCACCCGTCCAGGCACATATCGTCACGATCCGCCTTAGCCCTTTGAGTCACATGCTATAAAGTGACCTTTTTTGAGCAACTGAGTCTTTCTCCCCTTTCTCTCTGTAATATGTGCACCAGTGTGTGTGTGTGTGTGTGTGTGTCTGCTTGTGTTTTCCATCCAGCACTGTCTTGTCTTTCATTAGTGCATCAGTGAGAAGGGCTGGCGGCCCAGAGTAGAAGTAGAGTATCCAGAGGCCAGCAGTCGGGCTGCCAGAGACACTCTCTGTCACCTCCTCCGCCTCCCTGTCCTCCTTGTCCTGCTGTGTCCCTCCAACACTCACTACTTTTTACAGCCACACACAGACACACAAAAAACACACACAACCAGTACCAGCCCAGGTATATGCCAGACTTAATTCTTGGGGTGTTGATGTGTCTACTGCGGGTTTGAGCAGTAAGCGTGCCCCGCACCGAAAGCACCCCCAAAACCCCCAGGGCTGTTATCTGTCAGCAGGAGAGGTCACAGAAGTGCATATGTATGTGAACATGAGAATGTGAGTGTGTGCGGTCACTGTGTCATCAAACAGGCCCAACAGCGTTTAAATACCTTGTCCTCCTCCTGCACTATGTTAACGTACAGACACACCCGGTCTTTACAAAAAAAACATTGCCTGAAATACAGTTTTGCTCATGTTGCAACAACAGGTTTCTTAATACTGAATGGCCCCTCTTTTAGCCACTCAGCATGCATCCTGTCTGCTTTACCAAACACAGTCGGGCTCCATGTCCCTTAACAATTAATTTCCTGGTGGCATTTTTCTTATAGTGCCTCATTATAGCTTCAAAACTCTCATTAACTATGTTCAGTTGGAAATTGTCTGGTTTTTGCCAGGGTTTCATTTTGCCTTTTAAATTGGTCTTAAAGTAAAACCCGTGTAGCATTAAAACATTTTTAAAAAGTTTTAAATGAGATTGTACCTGCACGTAATCCTGTTATGCTCTTTATGGGATGTGTATAATAGAATTGGAACAAGACGTGCAAGGTGTTTTCTCAAGAAAAAAAAAAAAAAAGGTAATTCAAGGAGGTTTTAAAATAATGTGATTACATCAGTCATGATTTCTTTGAAGTGATACAAAAATGTATTGAGTATTTTCCCTGTTGAGTTGGAAAGTTGGACTAATCTACAATGGCTAAACCTCTTCACCATGAAGAAAATGACTAAGAACAACAAATCTGTTTTACATTTAGTCATGTGACAGGATTTATGAGCTTTGAAGTCATCAAAATTCAACAAGTTGCTTCTTTTTGGCATGTAAGGCCATTAATATGTAAAGCTGACTTGTGCTGCTGCATCAGTGTGTGAATGTGCGTGTGTGTATTTAAATGTAGCCGGTGTGCAGCACAGCCCATGCCTCACTTGGACCAAACACACACTTTTATGACTCCTGAAATGCATACACATGCAGACACACACACACCTGACATGTGACACACGGGCAGCGGAGCGGGCACATCACAGCCGGGGCGTTTTAATTGCCTGTAATTTATGCGGTGTGTGTGTGCTGTGTGTGTCTGGCTGTCAGCCTCTGAGATGATGCTGTGTGACAGCTGCAGTCCAGCCCCTGGAGCTAGCCGCTCATAATGACACATTAGACATACTAATGATGCTTACGCGAGTCCACTACTGACGCTACCTACCTCCACCGCTCCAGCCAGGCTGTGTGTTTATGTACACCCACTCACTTTCTTCCCATTATTGACCTTTACGTCTCCATTCAATCTCTGCAAAGGCTGCCACGTGGAAATGACTTCTGCTTTGAAATAAACTGATACTGATGTCCACCGCTTCCACAACTCCTCATAGAAAAAGTCACGTGGAATCTTACGTGGAAATTCAAAGCATATGTGGTTTTAGGATTCATTGGCATGAGTAGATGAACATGTATCTCTTTTTTTTTTTTTTTTAAACTTTTTTTAAACTGTGAATTGTGTGTGGTGTAATTTAATGTGTATAAGTAATGCAAAGAACCAGCATTACTGAAAAGTCTAAACTCCTCAGTAGGGCCACATACAAAAGAGGAAGAGAGGTGTACTTTGACATTTTCAAGATGAATTCATATTACAAATGTGTTTTTAAGTCACCAGTGGTCTAAAAGTCAGGAAGCATATAATCCATGTGATTTTTGGATCTACTCTAAATAAAGACTTGATTTAAACACAGTAAGTACTGGATCTATCCTAAATGCATCTGAATCTGCCTGCAGTTTATCCCATAGTCTTAATTTACATCTTACAAATTGAAAACCCTTATTGGAACTGATGAATCTTTCTTTGCTTGGTTTAATTGTGTGTTCCTCTCTTTGTTTCTTTGTGTGTGTGTGTGAGCAGGGATGCTGAGGTCCCTCATGCGACAGGGGCAGTATTTCTGTCACGAGTGTGGGAAGAGTTTCAGTCAGCCCAGCCACCTGCGCACTCACATGAGGTCCCATACAGGTAAACACAGCAAACAGCAACATTAAAACTCAGAGGAATACAAAGGCTGGACAAAGTAATAGAAATCAGTTGGATATCTAAATTCATGCTATCGCTTATATTTTCAGTATGTGTTAACTTTTAACCCTTGAGTGTTGTTGAAAATCAATGTGTAAAATTATTTAAAAGGGAAGAGTACAACAAACAGACAA
Organism: Rachycentron canadum; assembly: GCA_038496675.1. Taxonomy (NCBI): domain Eukaryota; kingdom Metazoa; phylum Chordata; class Actinopteri; order Carangiformes; family Rachycentridae; genus Rachycentron; species Rachycentron canadum. The sequence goes on from CM076653.1 coordinate 20,395,905, forward strand.
CTGACCTCTGCTTAGAACAACAGCAACATTGATTACGTGAAATGTATTGCACGTGAGAGGTCTTAAACCTGAAGAACAACCTCATTAGCCTCTTGTTCTTTATGTATTATTAGATGTTCTCATTTTTCTGGCCACTCCTTCAACAGTCATTGGTTCCCATGCCACCTGCGCACACACACCACCCCCTTCACAGCTATTTATCCACCCAGAAACACTAACATGAGATATAGAGAATATATGCATGGGGATTCACGCTCTCAACCATATTTCATCGTCCGGCTCGTCATATGTCGGCCATGTCGCGGCATTCTCCAAAATAAATCAGAACAGATCTTTTTGTTAAGTTGAGTGTGACAGCCAGTCTGTGAGTCCTTCCCCGCCCTGGGCTGGGCAGCTGTCTCTATTTTTTAAACTGAAACATGATTTGCTCCAGATACTGACCTGTGACAAATTGTATACATTATTAATCACATGTCAATTAGAGAGATGGAATTGTGCATTCTAATGAAGCAGAACAGCATTTGTCCATGCCAGCCTTATGAATCCATTTGCATGTGTCCCAATGCCATTCACCACACAGGTTGATTTAGACATCCTGTTCCTCTACTTCCTCCTTTCTCCCTCCACTTTTCATTTCTTGTGCCTTTTCCTCTCCTTTATTCTTTCATCTCATCTCTCCTGTCCCCTTCCTCTTTCTTCCCTCTCATTGCACCTTCTCCCCTCCCCTCTTCCTCTATCCTTTTCTTTCTTATTTCCTTTCACATCTCCCTTTCTCTTGTTCTCTTCTTCTTTCCTTTCCTTTATCTCACCCATTCCCTCTCCTCTCTTTTTACTCACATTTCCCTGTCATCCATTTTTTCTCCTCCTTGTCTTCCATGTTTCCTCTTATTCTACGTTTTTACGCTCCTCTTCCCTTTCCTATTGTTTCCTCGTATCAAATTTTCCTTCTAATCATCATCTTTTCTTTTCTTTTCTTTTCTTTTCTTCTCTCCTCTTCTCTCCTCTCCTTGGCTGCCTGCTTTCCTCGCTCCTCACTTTCCCCTTCCTCCTCCTCCTCCTAGTCTCCTCTCCTGTCCTGTCATGTCCATCAGCTGGCCTGGCAGTGATCACAGTAGACAGTGAGTTAAGTAGCTTCTTTATAGAGAGTGTGAATGATATGTGGCACAGCCAGTGATTCTAAGTGACAGAGGCCAAATGGTAAGTGATGCAGTGCTCAGCTCCCCCCAAGCCTTACTGTAAACACACACACTGCATTTGCACACATGCCCACGCATAGGCTCTGTAAACACTTGCCGAGGCTGTAATTAATGTTGTCACCAGTGGTTGTCTTCAGCATGGACGTGCACACGCAGAAAAGGCCAGCCACCCCGAGGCCTCCATTAACATGCGTCATATTAAATCACTGACTTGCCTCCACCAGGTTCCATCACCATCATCACCACCATCATCACCATCATCATCACTGCCAGCTCCCCTTTATTAGCAAGGGTGCTGGTGGCAAACACTACTGTGTGCGGATGGTGGTGGAAGAAAAAAAAAAATGCTTGTGTGGATCTGGTAGAGCTTTTAACCGAATGCCCTCCTCCCCTTCCTCCTCCTCCTCCTCCTTTTCCTTCTCCCATCCCTGCCCTCCTTCTCCCCCCACAGTTGGGTTTGATTTTAACGGACTCCACAGAGGTACTGACGCTCACACCACCGCTTCTGAAGCTCCCAAACAAGTATGTGGCACGATGGCTAATCACTGGGCTCCCCCATCGCTTCTGCATGTTTCTTATTATTATTACTGTCTCACCTCCGCATGTGCGTGTCTTTGTCAATCCTGCAACCCCCCATCTTGTTGTGAATGTTTTTTTTTTTTTTCGTGACACATGACACCTTCTGCACCCAGCATAAACACCTACCATTCTCACATCTGAGTTTGTGTTTTTTTTTTTTTTGCTGGGACACATCTGACATCACCTGGCATGTGTATCCAGTGTACACATATACAGCTGTGCCACTGAAAGGCTTCAGCTTTGCTTCAGTTTTGGTGATTTTCATGTTTTAATTACACTTGAAGGATTAATCATCTTTTTATTAATTGAGAAAAAAACAACCAGACACTTGTAAATGTAACTGGATAAAGTCAAAAGCACATACTGTAGTTTTTTGTACTTGTTTAGTTGCTAATTGTTCACTTAACACTGACAAAATGAATCAAATGATGAGCCAAATTGCAGATTCAGTACAGTGTGTTTTTGCATGCATTGAATTTATTGTTCAGTCTATATGAAACCTTCCAAAGGAAATTTAGAGAAACTGGCTCTATAGTACATTTTGGATACATTTAACAATTGTATTTGCTTCTTTACATAATTTACAACAGCAGCTCATTTCATAAAAAAAAATATAAAAGTAAAAGTACCATAAAAGTTCATAAAAATTTCATAGTTCATAAAAGTAGTTCATAAAAATCACACATAACCAGGGTCCAGCTCTTACAGTTCTATCATTGTTGCACAAAGATCATATAGTAACAAACACACAACAGTTACCAGGAGTCTGTTTGAATCATTAGTTGGTAGAAATGGTAAAATCCTCAGTTACTGCACAGAAAGTCATACGTTTTCTCTTTCTGGCTTATTTGGATTGTAGAAGAATAGCATGCTGGGAGTTAGTCAGAGGGGTGATCATACATGTAGTCATCTGCAGCTGCAATGTACAGCAGACTACAGTCAAAGTATCAAAGTATGGCAACAGTTATATTTACTTCACCTGTGATTCTCTTACTGCATCACTGCAGTGAAACAGGTAAAAAAAAAAAAAAAAAAGCTCTGCTCTTTTTTTCTTTTTTTTTTCAGATAAAAAAAAAAGAGCAGAGCTTTTTTTTTTAGCTGGAAATATCTGCATGTAGGGTCCAGATGTGGTGTTTAAAGGAGCTATTTGTAAGTTACAGAGCCACTTTTTGCATTAGCAGCTGTTTACTGGTCTAGAAGAAATGTGAGTTCAGCATCAAACCTCATTCGTTTACTCAGCAGTGGTGCAAAGCAGCAACAATGTTAACTCTTCTTTGCTTTTCTGTTGCACTGCTCAGAGGGCGCATTGGAACATCTTGTCTTGAGAACTCAACCATGGCTGAAGCTCTTGTCAAGCGTCAATAACCACCAACCACTTCGTGAAAGGAAATCTTGCTTGGGCGGAAGAGGAAACTTACAGATAGCCTTTTAACCCTCAGAAGAGCTCAAACTTCCTCACCAACAAAATAATGACCTTTAGGAGGTGAAATGTACAACTAGCATCATAAATGGAGACTAGTTAAGATTAGTTCAGTGCAAAAATACTAAAAATCCAGCTCACCAAGTGTGTGGATATGCTCTTTTTCTTTGTCCTGTATGACTGTAGATTGAATATCTGTGGGTTGTTGAATGGACAAATAAAAGTCGCTGCTTTAATGACTTTCAGAGTTTTCAGAGTCGGTGACGGAGACAAGCATTGAGGTAGAGGGAGCAGAGGAGTAAATCTGTTCTGCTCTGACATTCGGAGAGAGCTGGGTTCTACACACCGCGCCTCCATCTTAATTAATCACGCACATCACACACAGACATACACACAGACACACACTAGCATGGACTCAAGATTTACTGCACACTATGAATGATGGGAGCAGGCGCGGCAGAGGGGTCCAATTAGATGTAGTGTTGACGCTGCTTTACGGTGACGATAACCTTTAGTATAATGTAGTGCACCGGTCCCGTCAGCGATGTATCCTCGCAGGACGATGTCGTGGAGGTTCTCGCTTTCCTCTCACGTCTCACCCTCGCTGTCTTTCCAGCTGTTTCTTTTTTTTTGTTTGATTTTGTGTGATTAATTATATCTTTTTTTGTTTTTATCTCCCTCTTTCTCACCCCCCACCCCCCTTTTCGTTTTCTCTGTTGTGTTTCTGATGATGTATGATAACAGCTATATTTCCCTTTTTCTTCTTCAGGGAGAGGGGTGCGGGAGGGGCACAGGGAGTCATTTGTTTTCCCGCTTTGATATTCCTCCATTTATCAAAATGATAATTAGGTGCAATTAAATGGCAATCTCATTTGTTTTGTTCAGGTGTTTGTTGCTTTTATTTATTTATTTATTTATTTATTTTATTAATTTCTTTATTTTTTCCGCCGAGGTGTCTGTGCCATTGTAGGTCAGTCTAATTAGAAAAGAGTATAGGGTGTATGTAGAGTGTGTGTGTGTGTGTGTGTGTGTGTGTGTGCGCGCGCGCACGTGTGTGTCGGGGTTGGGGGGGGGCTTGTTTGATTGAGAGAAATGCACAGAGAGAAAAGTAGGACTGCTCAGACAGGGGATATGTGGCTCTTTTCTCCAGATGGCAGGAAACAGAAAGGAAGATTAAGTCCATCTGGGTCAGGACAGGGAGGCAAAGTTAACTTTTTAAGTGAAATTAGGTGTAAAAAATTAAATGTGAATGTTGCTCTTGACCTGCATAATGTTTCCCTACTTTGAGTTAAATGCCATCATGTGTCTTGGCTTATGTTTGTCTGTGTTTGCTTCCTTTTATTTGTTTCCACTGCAGCGAGTCTCTGGTTTTACCTCGTTGTGTCTTGTTAAATCCTCTGCATATTTTCAGTTTTTTCTCTCTCCAAATCCAGTGCCTCTATCTGACCTATCAACCTTTTGTGTGTGTGTGTTCTTTAGGGGAGAGGCCATTCTGCTGCCAGCTCTGCCCATACCGAGCCTCTCAGAAAGGGAACCTAAAGACACACGTCCAGAGTGTCCACCATATGCCTTTCGACAACAGCCAGTACCCAGACACAAGGAGCTTGTCACTGAGCCAGGAGGAGCGAGGAACGCTGGCTGTCAAACACCCACCAACACCACAACAACAATAACAGTTAACCCTCTGATAGACCAGGATCTGGATCTATGGGACCATGCTAGTCAGGGAATCACACAACCCGACAACACCATCACTGTCAAATCAGAGGACAGGAAGTAGGACCCAAGACTCACGACTGACTTTTTGAGCCTCTTCTGTCCTCTTCACACATCATCCTTTAATGACCTTTGAAGAATTTTCTGCAATGAAGGTTCTTTTAGTTTTTGGAAGTTTTTTTTTTTTTTAATTGTAAAGAAACTAGTTAAAGAAGCTCAGCTAAAATCACAAAAAAGGACCACAGAAGAAGAGTGTCTTGTCTCCTAATGGAAAGAAGCGTGCACACAGCTGGGAACCTTTTTCAACACAGAAGAAATGAAGAGTGAAATATAAAGTGCAGGAAAGCTGCTTCTTTTGGTCTTTTCAGTGTGAAGGTTGGAAAAAATGATTAAGTTGTGTGTAGTTTACATTATGGTCATTGATATATGAATATTGCGGCCCTCAGAATTGAAATTGTTACCTCTTGCTGCCATTTTGGAGGTAGCTGAAAGTAAAGTTGCTTCACACAGCTTCACAAGCAAAATTTTTATGAGAAGTAAAGGAAAAGACTGAACTTGAACACGACTGCGTTTTAATCACGGACTGCAGCATTGCATGGCTGCTGTGGTTGCCCCCCGTAAATGTTTAGCTTTACTGTATGACTTTGTGCATTCCTCAGGACACCAGTCATTGAAGAGATGGCATTAGTGAGGAGAGGAGAAGATGCTCTGTTCTTGTCTCCTCTGGGCTCTGGGTCATGAAGATCAAGACGTGCATCTGCGTGTGTGAGTGTGTCTGCGTGCAGAAGTGTGTTAGACTCACTTCCCTCCACTCCAGAGTGCAGTGACCACTCTGAGGCTCTGCAGCTGATGATTAGAAAGAGAGAGAGCAAGTGAGAGCAAGAGAGAGTGAGAGAGAGTGCTGGAGAGATGTAGGATTAAAAAGAGCGAGAGAGAGAGAGAGAGAGAATGCTAATGGGGGTGTCTGCTTTAGTGCTCATTAAAAAGAGTGTGCGTTTTTAATAGCCAATATAAATGAGCGTACCATTTTTATGGTCATTCAATTATTGTCCATTTAAGAGGAAGGGAGGGAAGTGGAGGCAGTTTTCCTTCATAACTCCATCATATTAGGGAGTGATTCCCACACCGACACTTCTGACTTTGAATTAGACTCCAAGCAGTGGGAGTGGCAGGAAGACGTTAGCGGATTGCACAGATTAAACTCAGATTTATGTACATGCAAAGGAGAAAATGGTACTGCTAGTGTTAGCTATAAAAGCATCTTAATGTTTTTCATTGCTGAAGTGCAACTCTGACTTTTTGGCCTATCTTAAAATATGTGATGAAATCTTGCCTACCAAAATCATAATAGTCTTTTTGGTAGAAAGCCTACCAGCATCACATGATACCTTAATGCTTCCTAACCTAAGGGTTGGGGCCTGTAATAGGGTTGTAATGTAATCTGAGATAGTCACGGGTCATGGGGTAGGAAAAACTAAAAATGTATATTGTTCTAGATTAAAAAAGGTTTATTTTTTTCTAGTCTCCGTTTATTGTCAAATAGTAGAAATCATCAAAAACTGATTCAAATTTAGCAAATTGAGATGGGAAAATCTGAACCAGGCTTGATATTTCTCCCTGTCTCTAATCTTTGTGTTAACCTTTGTGTTAAGTCAATTGGGTGCTGACCATGCCCTCATATTTAACAGACAGCCATGAGAGTGGTATTGATCTTTCCATCTAACTTGTCAAGAAAGGAAACATTGCCCAAAATGTCCAACTACTGCTTTAAAATTGGCAGGTTTGTTTCACAAAAAAACACAAACATAGGGAACAATCTTAACCAGAGATTTGTCACCAAAATATTTAAGCAGACTAATGAAAAGAAGATTTGGCATTGTAGAAGGACAGAGGGAGGAAGTCAGAGGGGGGGGTCGAGCTTCCAGAGAGTTCGGGGATGAATACACAAGGTGGAAACACTTTGAAGCCTATTGAACTGTAGAGCCGTCACAGCCTTAACCCAGGTGTAAGTGAGAGTGTACATTAATGCATGTCTGTGTGCATTTCTTTCAAACCTCTCCATACTGTATAAAAGGTTCACTAACGTCTGTGTACTCCCTCTAGATGCTTTGTATACTAGCCGACCTCCTCTGCAGTGAAAGCCTGTCTTAAGTTTGTTGGCTGGTGTAAAGGTATCAACTGTTCTTTTCAAGGATAAAATGTTTTTGTTTTTTTTTCTTCTTCTTCTTTGGTGTCCTGTGCTTAGTTTTCTTCCGTCAGCGGTCTCAAAGATTGAATAAGCCATGCCTTTATATGCTAGGGGGGAAAGAAAAAGAAGAAGAAATGGAATAAAAGTAGCTCCAACTTAAAGAGCAAGAGTAGAACTGTTTTTTTTGTTTGCATAAAATCAAAATTCACGCCAGTTAAAGATCCCGGAGCAGACAGAGTACTGTACTTCCCATCTATTTTGAGACCTCAGAAGTTTTTACATGATGATGAAATGGTTGCTATACCAGTGGGTTGTTTGAATATGCATACAATATTGTGTGCTTGAATATGCCTAATAATACACAAATGTGTATGTTGAAGGTGTGGGGTAGTGAAAATACTTGAAATGGATACTCTAGCCTTCGAGGTAGTGTAGTACTAATACCAATGTACAGAATTCCCTTTAAGATTAACTCCTCAGTTATGAATTTGTACTCCGAAGTGTGACTTAGAAAAACTATAAAGCAGGAGTAAGTGTATGTAATATAAACTGTATATCTGTAATCCACTTTTACCAAACCCTTTATATACAGCAGTAGAAACCAAATGGCATTACTAGTGCACTTAGACTAGGTTACTGCTTTAACTGTTCTCATTTTGTCCAATTCTAGCTAAGATTTCTTTGAGAATGTCTTTTTAATGGTGCCGGCTAACACACTTCAATGTCATTTCTGTTTTAGAGGCTTTTTTTTGTTGTTGTTGGGATGAGTCCATAGATTTTAATGACATGATTTGTTCATTGATGACTGTGTGGCACAGCTTTTTAGCTACGTTTCCTCATGGAAGGTTTGATAATACTAGGTGCAGCAGTGCTTATTTTTTCATAAAGATGTAAGAGTGTGTGTTTTTAGTCTCTCTTTACTAAACTGTAGGATTTGTTCAGTAGCTAGTCATGGCTGCCCTCCCAGAGGGGCTGGCAGGTGTTGTTCTTTTCTCTTTGGTTGGGTTTTTATCATGCCTCTTAAGTTGTATTATTTGTGTCCGTATTGCTTTTTTTATTTGTTATGAACTTCGTGATTAATTTACCTTAGAAGACATTATTATTCCAAATGTATTTGGTTGATATCTGTATTTATTATCACTTCAAAAAGGATGAGAGGACAGAGGCAGACAGGAGCATTTGTTTTAATTTGATTTTTCTGGGTTGTTTTTGTTTTATACCATGTCGTTTTCAAGCCAGCAAGCCGATGTGAAAGCTCTACCTCGTCTGAGCCATTCTCAGTTCTGTTACACTTTTGTACATCATTTCAAAAAGATGTAATGTCATGTCCACAATAAAGACACACAAAATGGCACCTGTTGGCAGCGTTTCATCTGGTTCTGCTTGTTTTGCCGCTGCGACTGAACGCGTCCAAGTATAGATGAAAAAGCTTCACAGATTCACAGTTTTTGCATTTTATTTTTTCCTTTTACTAACACTACTGGTGTGAAGTTTACAAAGAACCACGCGGTGCACGGTGTGTGAATATTGACAGGATTAAAAACCGAACATATTTTGTATTCCTTTGTGTCTCTCACATGCAGCTCATTCTTGCCCAGGTCACTCATGGCCATCAGATGTTACTGTCAGCACTGTGCACACAAGCTGTCCTGGTATATCAACACTAAATATTGAACAGGGTTAGATAGTCTTTACGTCCTCTGACACAGCTACAGGACATAAAAAACCCTGTGAGATTTTATTTACTTTTTTTTTATTATTATTATTATTATTATTGGGGCCCCATGTTTTTCTTGAGGGGGGGTTTTCTCTGAGTGGTCTGGTTACCTCACATAGTCCAAAAGCAGGTCAGGTGAACCAGAGGCTCTAAAATAGATCTGACTCAAGATTGAGGCTCCTTGGTATGGGCAAATATACATGACACAAAATATATACTACAATCATTGGCAAAACATTGGCACTCAGCAGGAATAAAAGATAGACAACTAAGCAAATTCACATGTTATATAACTTTTGGCTTATCGGGCTGTAATGACAAGACTGAATGAAATGTGATGCTCATGTCTCAGACCATTGTCATTGCAAAGGTTCCTGATCCATATCTTTGAGTCGACTGCACAGGGATTCTAGTATTGCTAACCTTGAAGTTAAACAAAGCCCATCTGTAATTAGTTTAGTTTCTCAGTTCAAACTGCTGATTAAGTTCAACATTAAGATCTCACAGTGACATATCTTTGGACCTTGCTTTGTCACCTGTGCATGAACTGAACTTTCACAGCTCAACATAGTCACTTGCGCTCGTGTCTGCCGGCATCTGATCAAAACTCAGTCATACGGCCTTATGCTCAGATGGTGGAGCAAGATACCGAGTGCTATCAGAGCAGGGTCGTCACTCTCTATCCTCAAGAATCTCTCGAAGACTCGTCTCCTCTGAGAGCACCTCCTCTCCTTACACCTTTAACACCCTAACATGCTTAACTAGCACTTACTATGCACTTCTTTTGACTATGCACTTATTGAATAAATGTTGTACTAAGGATTTACATCAAGGTAACCTACTGCACTGAAGCTTTAGTAATGTCCCTTACTTGTAAATTGCTTTGGATAAAAGCATCTTCAAAATGACTAAATGTATCTGCTCAACCTAAGGATCCATGGTGACCTACAGCAAGATAAATTAAGAAGTCAAACATTACCTGATTGCATTTCTTCCCATCTCTTCATAGATCAAATATCTTTTCTTCATACCTGACCTGGTACTGGCACCATTGTTCAGGAGGTTTCACTGCCTTTAAATGAAAGTAAACATCATTCATTCATTCTTCATTCAGCAGAAACTTTATTCCAGAACAAGCCAAAACAACTAGTGGAATGTAAATTCAAACTTATTGTAAATTGTTCTACATATTATCTTACATGATAAAATTTCTTCCAACCTGCGTTCTGGATACTCCAGTGCCTCCTGGCTCCGGCTGAGCTCCACGTGTAATCTCCATTGCCTGCAGAAGAAAGTGAGAGTGGTCATGATTTATGAAGATGTGAAAACAGATCAGACCTTCGCCATACTGCAAGCTGTTCGCTTTCATACCGTGTGACACATTTGATGGATAGTGACTTTGATGTTCGCCCGAGCCCGTTGGCACCTTGATGTCCATGTGTGGCCGTGCAGTTGAAGTCGGGCTGCCAAGCAACAGTGATGAGAAACCCTCACCCTTCAACTATGAGGGACCACCTAGGGATTCGTTGCTACTTTGCCAGTCTCTTTCATGTTCTGTGTCTACGTGCACCATCTGTCTGTCGGTTAGAGTGACGGCTGAATGACGGGTTCCCTCTGAGAACATGGCACATAACGTTAATGCCAGGCAGGCCTGCGGGCTGAGAAGAGACTGCAGCTGCCCGTCACTCTTCTCAACCTCATCAGTCACTCCGAAGTCAGACGTGACGGCCCTGAGCTCGCTGAAAAACCTGTTCACTGACATCTCTTCTTTCTGTCACACAGCAGCGAGCGACTGACTGACTGACTGGCTGAATGACTGACTGAGGTGGAAAATACGCTGAATGTCAGGCTGACTCAAATTTGATGGATAGGTGTGTTGGAGAACAGAGTATAATGTGATTCTTTTATTTCCTGCCATAAAAGAAAGCTGTTGTTGTTCTCTTTAGAAGTCTTTGCTTTTACACAGGTTAGATTACTTTTTCCTGTTGCACAGAGAAGGTGCAAGGTCTTTTTTTACCTTTGCAAATACATGCTTGTAGCTTATATTGGATTGCATGAGATTGGATTTTTAGATTGGAACATGATTGGTTATACCTGACCGGTCTGATGCCCTAAACTTTAAAAGTGTAAGATAAGATACTATATTTAAATATGAGAGGGAGCGCCTAAATCAACATTTAGACTATGATGGGATGCTAAAGGCTGCATAATGTTTCAAACAAGTTTTCTGTTTTGTCAGACAATGTAGAAAATTGGTAGCTTTCAGGTAGATTGTCTTTTGAATGCAGTATCTTAGAAACACCATTGGGGGATTTCTTTGAATCTGGCACAAATGTTCACTTTGATTCATGGATGATCTAATTAAAATTTGGTGGTTGACAGTCAAAGGACAAGGCCACAGTGACATCAAAAAAAAAAAAAAAAGCTTTTTGGCCATAACTCAAGAATTCAAAATATACTTAATACCTTTTATTAAATTTCCTTAAAGTCTGGACAGATAAGGATGTAAAGTGCAACTTGATTCATTGGCAGAGGAATACAACAATGACGTGGTAATTACAGTCAATACTGGAAACATGGGGGGGTATGTCTAACAATTTTCGTACCTTTAAAAAACCAACAATCTGACAAGCAAACCCATTTCATGCAGCAATTAGGTGGTAAAGTAGGCAGGTTTAGAACTCTCTACTTCTTTTTTTCCTTCCTCACACAGCTATTTTCATCACTTTTTATTTCACTCAAACAAGTGTACCACCAAGAAAAACTTCAAGGAGTAGACTTTCGAAAAATGTGTTACCCCCATTTGAATAATTACCATGTCTTAGACGTCTCTATGACAGGCTTTTTGATCCTGCCTTCCAGTTTGGCCAGAACAGAGCAGAGATCAGAACCACTATATATCTGTCTTGAGACATGGTTGGACAACACTTCAAACTAGTTTGTTTCAAGCGTACTCTGGAATTGTTTGACATTTTTTGAGGTACTCTTACTCGCTTTCTCACTGAGAGTTAGATGAGAAGATTGATACCCTTGTCATATCTGTCTAGTAAACAGAAGGCTACAGTCAGTAGGTGGTTAACTTAGCCATCATAAAGACTGGAAACAGGGACAACAGCTACCCTGGCTGAGTAATGAAATCTACCTCCCACAGCTCACTAATTAACATCTTATGTCTTGTTTGTTTAATCTGTAAAAAACTAAGGTGTAAAGACCCCGAAGTTGTAGTTATAATGAAGGTTACATGACTATGCCATGTCCACACACTTCATGCTACACTAAGCCTTATATTTATTTTATACACAAATGAGTGTGGTATCGGTCATCTCAAACTCTCACAATGAAGTAAATAAGAATATCTTCCAAAATGTTGAAGCGATGGTTCCTCGGGACAGTTTCGTATTTCATCACATTTCGCTTTATGTTTGGAATAATCAAAGATAGTCTCTGCTTTTCTAATGAATAAATACATTACTAGTAATTTGGTAAAATGTATTCAAATACTGCTGTGGCTTAAAGCTGATATAGGTACAATTTGAAAATTCCTTATAATGGTGCCATCCTGTGGTCGTATAAGCAAGGATACTGTGGCAGACAGCTACGCATACGTCTCAGCCCTCACCAAAAGACCAACACATAAACTTGACTAGGATTCCTTCATTTCTCTACAAATAAAAACTGAAGCCAACTTAAACGTCGCAGACGACAATTGTAATTGAGTAAGTTCAAACCCTTGTGCCAGTACCATTTGCCGTGTACGTGGGCCTTCGTCCATGTCCCTCCAGTGTCTTTTGTTCCTCTGCTGCATGTAAGAGTGAACTGTAGTCATCCCTCTGGGGTAGCTTCCTCTCTTCCTCTTTGCTTGTAACCCTTTGTAGCTCTACTGTGTACAGTCCAAGTCAGAGGGCATGATCTATATCTGCCACCAGGGAGCACTATCCCTCTCTAATGGCTGTTAAACAGCCTTCCCCAGCAAGACAAGGGCCACATCACAGACCAAATGGCACTTGTATATGTACAATAGCTTCGGCAGAGTGGGCAATGGAGGGGTAAATATACTTAAAACACACAACGGCGCAAATCAGCATGGCAGCCTTGACTACAGTTACCACCAGAGAGTCCGACTCCTCCGCATTTCCCAGGCAAAAGGCCAAACGCATTTACAACACTTCAAGTGTCTGCGACACAAGAACGCCCTCTCCACTGTGAAATATGTAAATATTGCACTAATCAAAGGGTGGTGGAATCGCAAAATGCCACGGAAAGGTTATGACCTGGAGCCTGTGCTAATAGGGGAGTGAGGGAGGGGGACGAAGAGGAGGGCAGAGGAGTTGGTGGGGGGGTTGGGGGCTGGGGGTTGAGCTGTGGTGGTGGTGGGGGAGTAGAGGAGTGACAGCTACCACAGGCGTTTCTCCTGCCTGAGGAGGACCTTCACATGCTGACCTCCGCCTCCTGCACTCCAACGCTCTGACAGTAATGAATAGGAAGGGGCTGTTTATGCATATCAAATGTTATTTACTCTCCCACAGTCAACTGTAGCCACAGAGGATAGAAAGAGAGAGGCGCAAAAGAAAAAAATAAAAACAACAGGATATTCCCAAAGACCGTGGGCTGCCATTAGAACAATGTGGACAAGAATGCAGAGGCCTCTGTGGTGCACTGAGGTTAATCTATCTATCGCAATGAATTACATGACATGGTTTTTGTGGGGCTTTAGCTTGACTTGCTTTTAAAATGCTGTATTGTTCACTGCCTTGATTTTCTTCCAGGATGTGAGTGCTTGACAGATACAGAGTACCTACATGAAAACAAGCCCTTGTAAGTATATAAGTGAACTTGACACTGAACTCCTCTCGATATCTAGCTGCACCATTATTTACTTCAACTATCTCCTGCTCCACCAAACTAAAGTCTATATCCAGAGACAGAATCAGGGGGATGTTAACATACATTCTAGTCATGTAATATATTTTTAAGCAGGATTAATTCTTTTCCACATTGACATGATTGGTCTTAAATAGCGCAAACCTTAAAGCCAGAGGGAGGAAAAGCCTGAGCGGAATTATTCAAGGGAATGACGTTCGACGAGCAGCTCAAGAAAATGACCTTGAGCGCGAACAATGAAGAATCAGCCGCCAGAAAACGTTTGTGTTTTTTCCGAGCCTGCGTGTCATCGTCATCGGTTTACGGCTTGGCTTCATTTTCCATCAGCCCTTGTGAGAATTAAGTTGGATCTTAAGTATGTAAATGAGAACCTATTCTGTGCCCCCCACCCTCTCTTATATGAATCCCAGGACAGACCATGACATTTAACATCGCCTTCACTAATTTGTGCTTAATAGCCAAAAAGTGATTAGAATTAACATTAATGTCATTTCATATGTCTCCCCTTCCACATTCATTACCCCTTCTCTGCTGCTGATACTTAACCAGCTAATGCTGGTGGCTGATTCTCGCAGCTTAAATTTCACGTTACACTTACGGCAGAAATCTTTCTGTCGCCCCTTTTTTGCACTTCACTTTCTTCTGCTCCTTTGCAAGAAGACAACAAGTAAGGAGAATTAAAGACAGGGAGGGAGGGCTGGTGTTATAAAGCCTTTAAGTTGGGAATCTATTCTATCGGTCACACCCTCTTTCCCAATTGACATGAGCATCACAGCAGATTAAGAAAAAGGGGGGTCATCGCTTTTCTGGCTCAGCGCCTGTCCTATCACCCTCAGCCTTTCTTGTTGAAACAAATGCTGTCCGATACCCTTCATCTCTTCTTCTCCTTCAGAGGCTTGAACCTGACTCTGCCATAGTTTTCCCCCAGCAAAGCCAAATCACAGCGGATAATAGGGCCTGAAGAAATGTTAGTGTTTTATTATCTTTTTCTTTTTTCTTTTTTGCTTGTATCTGTACATGGAGGTGATTATTGCATGAACAATGAACAGTGTTTCTATCAAACAACAGTCTCCACCAACTCTGTGCCTTCCTCTCTGGTAATTAGTAATGGGCTCCAACCTTGTTCAAGGGCGCTGAGCTTTTCCCATGTGCTTCTGTAGAGAGGTCACCCAATCCTACAGCAAGCGTGTTACAAAGGTGGTTTAACATCAGCCTCACCAGTTAAACATTTTTTTATATATTGTGATAATTTAATGGCAAAAACGTAACATAACGTAAAACATAAAAGTTTTTAGGAGGAAATGGTAAAGGGAGGGATATGGGAAAATGTATTCAAATTTAACCATCATAAACTTATGTAATTTCATTTCTATATTTGTAAACTAGACGTGGTTTTTTAAATGAATAAATAAATTCATGCTATTTTGATAAAACATTGTATAACTGAGTCAACATTTTCCAATAATTGTTTAAGGGATAAAGCTCTGCATATTTTTGAGTAAGGAAAAATATTTATTGTATTTATAATAAGACTTGAGTCCAGCCTACACGAAATGGTCAAGAAACTAAGTTTAACAAACATCAAAAAAGTCAGCACATGAGCAACTTAATTAGGGTAAGTCGAACTAATAAGACCTGAGGATTTGAGTTGCATGAACTTACATTATATATTTTTTTAAATTATTTGACTGACCCTATAAGAACAATCCACTTCTTCTAATTAACTTGCATTAAAAAAAAAAAAAAAAAAAAAATTCCCCAGTATTGTCCAGCATTACCATATATTGTAAATAAAGATGGAAATAGCCTCTGAAGAGTGGGCTGCTCCACCTTTGCCATCAGTGGCATCTTGCCTGGCTCTGCTGAACTCCTGGCTGACCCAAACATACACTTTAGTTCTGGCTATAGCTAAACAAACCAATAATTTCTCCTGGTATTACACTGGTGTGTCCTGCCTCCAGGAAATAGTCATTTACTCGGTCTGACACCGATGATAGTTTTCACTGACTCACACCTACTCAGCTTTTATATGTTAAAACACAAACTACCAGCCATATAAATTAAAGCTTAGAGTCTCACTTGAGTAACTGTGTGATAAAGTTTAGCTTTAAGCAGCACAGGTGGTGACTGACTGACACATGTTTTCCCTCAGGGCTTACCATAGCTGCATGTGCGTGCTGAAACTGTTCAGTACTGCAAGCGCATACAAACCCAGGGACTGAACTGCTGCTGATACCAGCTCTCGTACATTCTCGCTGCTCTCTGCAGCCTGTATGCTAAAGAATACCAAAGAATGCCAAAGAGTCCACTCTTTGGGCCTTACCAAATTTGTTAATGTATCCGAGTCAGTCAATAGACTCATTGTTTGCTTGTTAGCTTGTGGATGTTATTTCTGACGTCCTTCTACCCGCAGTTACTGTTAGTGTTAATAATTGTTTCACATTTTGATTGAAATACTTCATCTCCATGTCATTTCTTATTTCTGCTTCCGTCATACCACACAAATTGGTAGATTTTTGTTGCAAACTCAACACAATTATTATAGCAAGTTAAGTACAAGCACTTAATGAGTTGTCAGCTTTTCGTTCCCGACACCTTCATATTAAAGGAAGAGAAAGATACTTTTCTGTTTTACTGCCTCCTGACACGATAATGTCATGTTAGTGTGGCCTGCAACCTTGTGACCTGAAAGGTACACATCACCAAAGACTGGAAAACTTGAAATACTCAGTAGATTCAGAGGTCTGCAGCCCTCCCTTCCTGAGGGACAAAAATACTTGAACAATCTATTACAATTAACCAAAATAAACATTTTTAAAAGCCCATTAATTCATGCTTGTCTGTGGGTTCAACTGATTTTTATTAAGTCTGTTGTTTGGTCTCATTAAGATCTTCAACTAGAGGGCAGAGTTTAAACAATTTTTTGTTTACCACTGCAACTCGGGTGTTAGATAAGGATGGAGGACAGATGTAGCAGTAGAGAAGGAAAACACCGTTGGTTGTTGTGGACAAAAGGGAGAAGAGAGAGTATTTCAGTGCAGGACTAGGGGGTTAAAAGGGTAAGAAGAGCTGGGGGTGATCATGGGTAATGGCAGGGGCCTTGCAGCTGACAGACAGGCCAATCTCCCGCCTGGACAGACTCAAGAGAGATGTGTCAGTCTCTGCCGGCACCCCAGGCCAGCCACACCACCACACCGCTAAATGTGTATTGGCAAAGTGTCGGTGCCAATGCCATTAGCCAGCAGACTTAAATTCCCCTGTAATTTTCTATGGCGCTCCTCGTTATTGGCACCTCTGATGGGTTGGGTATTTGAATCCTGGTTCACTGTTAATGGATGACTGGTGGTGGTGAGCAGTGGGACAATTTGCTATCACTCTTACAAGACAGGTCCACACACACACACACACACACACACACACACACACACACACACACACACACACACACACACACACACACACACATACACACGCACCTCCATAAATACAGTTAGTTTCCTATTGCCCCAAACCTTAACTTGCAACCTAAATGAAGACACATTTACATTTAGTATTACATTTGAAAACATGACACCCTGTCATAAACCATGTTGTTCTTCTAAAAGAAGTAAAAACACAACAATGACAATGATACAAGTGGTAGAATCACATTGTTAAAGACAACAAAACACTACTTCAAACTTTTGTGGCTTGTGACCTGTTGCCACGTTGTTGTTAGCTGTTCCACTAAAGAGATATATTCCTCTTTTGAACTGAGTTGCAACTATTTAAGACGCAAAGTACTGCAGCTCCGTCTCCGCCAGATACATCAGTAAATGTTATTTACATACCAATGTATTAACAGTTCAATCAATATCATATAAAAATCACTCACAGGGATGATGAGTTTCATTTTCTAAACTTTGAGTAAATTTAGTAGTGTTTCCATTTTCCATCACTGAAATCTCCTCAGTCTGCATGTCTGACACTCACAGCCATTCTCACAAACAGAAGAAGAACAGCAGAAGAAGTACAGACACACAACCACACACACCTAGATTCCTGACACACACATTAACACCCCTCATTACACCACAAGGACGCATCTAATGAAGGAGAAAAGACAAGAGACAGAGACTTTGGAGACATTTTCTGACTTCCAGTGCTGATCTGACATAAGGCCTTTGCCAATCAAAACTCACTCATTAGCTTTATAGGGCAACAAGGACAAACTTGCATGTGGTCTGATTGTGATTAGCATTTAATTTAATTTTTAAATTTTTCAGCTTAATTCTCCCTGGATAATGATACAATGAGTGCAACAAAAAATGAGACATTTTTACTTTCTCTTACCATCTGTGACCTAAAAACACATTAAAACTGCTTGAATTTTCATGAGCTAACGATTGTGAAGTTGTTTTGGACTCTTATGGGATTTGTAGCTTTGAACGTCTCTTTCACAATTTTTATAAATCTCCCTCTTGCTCCGCGCTCTCTCCCCCTTCTAGCGACATTGCCCGTAGTGTATCGAGGGAATAGAGCCTTCATCAGGCCAAGACAAACACCCTCAAAAACACACACAAAAGTTAAATAACTATATACAGGAGCAATTTAGCTCTGCTATAATTTGTATATGGTGTTTGACAACCTTGCTGGAGAAGTTTTCACCCCAGAAATGCTAAGTAGTCCCAGCAGGAGTCAGTCAGGAAGAGGAGAGGGGCTCTTTGCTGTTTAATGTATTCTTCAGCAGCCCAGAGGCCTCCAAAATGCTGCATGTCTTTACCATCCCCTGTACATACACACACACACACACACACAGACACATGTGCACACACTCACATATCTGTCGGCAGTCAGGCTCTGAAGGAACACTGCTAATGGGGCTGTTTTTAATGAGCCAGGAAGAGGAGAGTGACCCTTCGAAGGTGAATATCTCTATCTCTCTCTGTATTTTGCTGTGTGGAAGCAGATGCATGCATGCCATTCACACACACACACGCGCGCGCACACACACACACACACAGATGCGCAATCACACTTACAGAACATGCACACAAGTCTTTGTGAATTTATATGAAGTTGTAATATTTATGTCTAATTGTTTTGAACTGTCATAATCACTTTCAGCTCTCAACTCATTCATTCATCCAGTCCTCCCATCACGAGCGAGTGTGCGAGACATCAGAAGGCAGAAATGTGTGTTTTTACGGCTGGAGAGCCTGCATAAATTGTAAAGGTTTGAAAAAAAGAGCCCTGCAGCAATAGTCCTCTGCAAAGCTGCAGGAGATCTGTCGATTTCCTCAAGTTCCACTTCACGTTGCAAGGGACATATCCATCCCCAGACAACCATTTCACTTTATTTCACTGATTTTATGATCTTTGCCTGCAAAAAAAAAAAAAAAAAAAAAAGAGTAGCAGAGGAAGCAATTCTGTGAGCAGCCAAAAGATGGCACACTATGTATGGCAGGAAGAGGATTGTGATGAGTGTTGTGGCGGCTGTGGTGTCTGTATTTAACCTAGAACCTGGAGAGCGTCTGTGTTTCCTCTGCTGGGAATCTTCAGCTTCTAGGATTCATAGAGGAGGAGGAGGAGGGAGAAGAAAGAGCTAGGTAGGTGAACGGATGTCATGCTTCTGCTCATGTTGCTCAACAAGCCGTACTGTGGCTGCTGTTACACTGAAATGAGCCTGAGGATATATAGCTGTGGCATTTTATCAGTGGCCCCCCTCATCCAATACCACCCCAACCACCACCACCCCCCCATTCATTTTTGTCTGCAGAACATGTGGAGTTACAGTGCAATCTGAGTACGTGGCTAAAAATAAGTTCTTCTGATGATTAACGTCTCACACAGAAAACAAATGCACTAACTAACCAGGTAGGACATCTTGTATGAGTTAATATTTTTGGTTCCCCCCTCTTAAAAAGAAAAAAAAATATATTAAAGGAGAATGAAAAAGATCATTTCATACATCATTTTTAAAACAAATTTGTCATGAAGCATCCTCATTAATTCTGCCAAAATTGTCTTTTTATGGGTGTTGCTGATTTCATTTAATCATTCTTTGCTCACGCTTGTGCTGCAGAGGCAGTTTTATGTCTGTACTAAACAATTTCTTTTTTTTCCAGGCATGAATGATTGGAACGTCATCTTTCTGGTGGGTTAATCTGGGAATCATCACATTATCATTGTCACAAAAATACAACATGTGAAATTTGGCTTATGATTCATGAAGTGCCAATTTTACAATTTATATTCACACATGTAAAGTATAGGCTGATATGGATATTGTTTAAATATGAAATACATTTCATTTTATCTTTTTATATCTTTTTTAATGGATACACATCATTATATTCCTTTTTATTGTGCTTTAGTGGACATGAACAGTGTAACTGCCTTTTCCTTCATTGTGATTACATTGGCCCAGCTACCACAACTACACTTAACATGGACATGCTCCTATACTCCGCAGACTCCTCAAAGACACACACACATACATGCTATGAGACCACTGAAAATCAATGTGACAGGTTTCAGTCGTCCCTCAGTGTACACATCCCCTCTCAGACTCTCTCCTGACATCTGCTCGATTACCTCCTACAGCCACACACACACACACACACAGAGAGAGAGAGAGAGACGCCCTCCCCGTGGCCGCTCTAAGCCCCTCTGAGCCATATGAAATGTAGTCGGTGCAGGAGAAACCAGATACTGCTGGCTGTGTCACATTGCGTTTGCCGCCACCCGTCAGGAGTAGGTCTGTTTGACTGCCAGACGTTATGACAGCGTCAGTCATCCTCCAGCCCAGCAGCAGGCTGTGGGACAGAGAAGAGGAGGAAGAAGAGAGGGAGGGGGAGGGGGGGTTAGATCTCTACCACAGGCTGACTAGGAAGTGGCGAGGATGAGAGCAGAGCCGTGCGTTTACAAGAAATTCTGTATTTGGAAACATCCAAACACATCTACCCGCTTGCTATAAAGTTCAATATGGAGAAGGTGATCGAGCTAATTCACACAGTCACACTCAATAAAAGAGGGAGGGTGATACATATTTTTTCAGCTGGTCCAAAGCTTTGAGAGGCCTCTTTAGTGGCTCTCTAACCTCTTGCGTTATGCCTGTGTGTGTGTGTTTGGGTCTGGCTTGGGGATTTGACAGCTGGCAAGTTGATGATTGAGCTGCTTATCCTGTCAGACCTGATGGCTAGACTTGCATTTTTATTTCATTTTATGCTGCTTTATATTTTTTTTTTCAGCCTCAGCTGCAGGAGAGTGCAGTATGTCAGGCCAGGAGGAACTCAGATAAAAGCCCACTACAAGAACTCATGACAGTCAAGGACACACACACACACACACACACACACACACACACACACACACACACACACACACACACACACACACACACAAACAAACAAACAAACACAGGTGTACACTCAAAGCAACCTGCACTTCATAGTTCCCATATATACACAGAAGATGTGACGGCAGCCCGGTTTTGTCAGGCCGTCCGACAGCACGGAGACAGAGCCGTGAACTCCCATGTGGCCTGGAGAGTTTCAGCAGCACCTCTTGCCCTCACCCCGTCTTGCCACCCTCCATCACACCCCCTCCCCGGCTTCACCTCCCAGCCTCACCCACTGCCTCTCACCTTGCAGGACAGCAACCCTCAGAAGAGCCTGGCAGGATGAGAGGTGATGGACAGGCCGTCTCTGGTGTGAACTCTCGCCCTCTCTGGCCAGCGTCATGGACAGACAGCTAGTTGTGACATAGAGCAACAGAAAAAGAAACACAGTTGAAGTGGCAATCCTCAAAATGCTTGTTTTTCGGTGAGTTTTGTCTCTGTACATTACATACAAAGACCGTCTGTGGAGTCCTCTTCCTTTGTATGATGTTTAAGTTTCTACAGGTGGAGCTCTTTTGTCTTCTTAGGCAGTGATTATTAATGCTGATGCTTACAATTTTTTTTTTCATTTAATCAAAAATGTTGAATCCATCACCTCCCGCGTGCTGCTCAGTTGGGCGTCAGAAGAGATAAACACTAATGCCTGTGTAATGGCTTAAATTTACCTCCCCACTGTCTTACGTTAGTGATTGAGAGTTGTAAAATGGACATATGCACAGCAGTGGAAGGATCACTCAGACGCTTTACTCAAAGCCTGACTCAAGTAAAGCTACAGACGTTATTTGCAGAGCAACTTAAAGAATCAAAAGTTGTGCGTGGAGCTTGCTCGGTTCCCGGCAGGTAAACCAACTTCCTCCAACAAATCCGAAGACATGCAGTCTTTACATGTGTTTGTAAACTGCCGACTTTACATTGTCGGCCCTGTGATAGACCTGGCCCTGGTGTCAATAGTTAACAACTCACAAAATTCAGAAACATCACACGAGGCCTCAACTATACATTTTAGTCAGGGTTCACTACAAGTGTTTGGAACAACCGGTTTGATTTAGAATGATTCATTGTATTTTATAAGCTTATGATAGAAGAAAATATGATAGAAGAAGATAAATGTAATGGGATTGTAATGGGAAATGGGATTCTTTTTCCTATAAAATGTACTGTAGTGGAGTATAAAGTAGAATAACATAAAAAGAAAGTATAATAATAATAGGAAATACTCAAGTGAAGTTCAAGTACCTTGACACTGTGCTAAATTTCAGTACTATAGTAAACATACAATTATTTTAAACCACTGCTGTTCAAATGCAAACAGTGCACGTTTGCAGACAAATGCCCGCATTCTGCATGGATCTCACTCAGAGCTGCTGTCAGTCTCCTTCATAGCCATTCTCTGTATCACTACCTCAGAAATGAAGGCCCTCTCCCATGAATGATTAATAAACAAACCTATTAACAATGCAGCAGACATTTCACAAAAGGTTCATTTTCGGAAATACAATCTCCCTTTTGTTAATAATGTCCATTAATCATATGAGGATGTCACTTAACGCAAGGTTAATGAAACACTGCTAATGCCTGGCTAATCTATTCGCAGTCAGAAAGCCGCTGTAACTGTAATTCCTAACCCTCTAAACTATTTTCCAGAGGATTCTCGCCGCGTGATTGATGGATGCGGGACAGGGGATGTCCATTATTTTTAAGTGGAACACAGAGGCAGAATGTGGGGTCAGCTGTGGGCCGAACTCAGAAAGCTTTACCTGTCCAAATGGCTAATGAACCGCTGACAAGATATATGGGAACACTTTGGGGGAGAATTTAAGTATGACATAACAACTTGATAATGGATTTATTGTGGCACTCTGAACCATTCATTCACAATCAAGCATAACGTTCATGGCCTTCTTCCTATATAATCCTCTGGCAAAGTATTGATGGCGAGAGCGACTTCAGCCAGTGCTGACCTTCATGTGTTGGGGTGTGTGTGCGTGCGTGTGTGTGTGTATTAGTGCCGGTTTGGCTTGTTCTGACTTCCATTTTCCAGCTGTCAGGCCGACCTATTAAACAGAGTATTATTTTTTTATGTCTGTGTGCATTGTGTCTGTGTAAGCATGGCGTGGTGTAAGCACAACATTAGGAGAGATGTTTATTGTAATGTGAGTGTCTGGTGCCAGCTGAGCTGAGCTGCAAGCTGTTTAGAGAAGCGGATGACTGTTTGATTGTTTGATGACAATGTGAGCCTTGCATCTCTCTTCCTTTCGTCTGTGTCTCAGAAGAATGCTGACATTAAATGTTTGATGTTGGCATGCACAACTGATGTACAAATAAAAACCTCACCGGTGAGACATGATTTTTTTTTTCTTCTTGCATTTTGACAATACATTTGTTGTTTCTGTTGTTTCCAGATTCGATTCAAGTTTTACCTTTTCCCCCCTTTTTAAAAGTTTGGTTTGTTTTTATCTCTTATTTTTCTTCCCTTGAACCAGAAAGTCGCCAGAATGCAAGAGTGAAAACAGAAAATTCACTCACATGACTTTAAGAATAAATGTTCTCCGGTCGAGCACCTCCTGGTTTTCAATAGGAGGTGTATACAGCATGACGCTATGATGCCAGAGAGTGGAGGTGGTGCTGGTGGAGGAGAGGCAGGTCAATATGAGTCCTAATAAAGCGTGAGTTCATTTCCCCGCTGCACTCCCCCTGGCCACCGGCCGCTCCATATACAAGTCAAATCGGCTTTTTGCCTCCCAAAGCCCTGTGATTTATGACCTGGCTCCATTGACCAGACCAGCTAGTTTTCATTTTTGTTAAATCACACGGCCCCTTAAATGAAACTATTGATTTAAAGTCAGCTTACTGAGGATTTAATTTGTATTTGGAAAATTAAAGCAGGTAACGCTTTATAATTTCACACTACACTGGAGTAGAACCAGTTATCCCCAACCCTGGACCTGCTGTGTCCCAAGAATAAACGTGAACCCCCACCCATCCAACACCAACACACCTAACCTAA
>CM076653.1:20420389-20458776 GCA_038496675.1 Rachycentron canadum
CCCCCCACACACACACACACACACACACACACACACACACACACACACACACCCCACCCCCCCTCATTTCTCCCTCCATCTGGTTTCACTGGCCACTTTGTGTGGCCATTAATGAATTTTGGACACGGAGAAGAGGGATTTATAGCCCTGGGACTCCAGCCTGGACCGTCCCATACTTAGTGCCCCCTTTGCTCATGGCTGCTGCCACAGCACATCAGTACTTAACTGCCTTATTTCCTCTGATTTCCTGTGTCCTTGACTTGCACCAGTATTGTCTCAACTTAACTTTCTACCGGTCACCACCTCTGCAGCGGCCGTGAGGATGCTACTGTTGCTGTCACTTCATCATGTGGAGATTAGAGAATCAGGTTAACTCCGTCTTTTATCCGCATATCAAAGAAATTGCTTTGTGCCAGTTTATTTGTTTGTTCACTGGTTTGTCACCACTGTTCCACTTTTTATGAAACTTGGGGGAAGGAAGCATCAGTTCATGATAAATCACAGACGCGAACACAGTAACAACATCATCCCACATCGACTACATTCTGGTATTTTCAAAATGGCACGACAGGGGAAACTACTTTGTTACTCTCTCCATCACGTGTGATTTCTCTGACACCCTTGCCTCCCATTTTGACAAAACCTGGAGAAATGATGCACCTCACCTTTTCAAAAAAAAAAAAAAAAAAATTACGCTTCCTGGCCAAAAGAGGAAACTACAATTACAGCTCAAAAACAAGGTGACATATTTGTTACTGATTGTTCCCTATTTGTGGAGGAGAAGACATGCTCACTGTCGCCTTGTCTCAGCTTTGTCTCCAGGTCTGTTTCCGCCATCTCCTCCGCTGACACCATGGCAGCCAGGCGTCCCTCCCCGCTACCCCTCTCTCCTCACCCTCACCCCTTCACCCTGCCATAAGCTCCTTCACCAAGCCCCTCATTAACCCCTCCCTTTTCCCCTGGCATTGAAAAGGCGCTGTCTTTAAACCTGTCCCCACATCTTCAACAGAGTTTTCAATAGTGAGCATGTGGGCGGATGGGAGGATCCCTTTCCTGGTGCCCCCGCACTGACTGTTTTATATTATATTTAGTAATAATAATCACAGTTATCGCGCCTCCTCCTCCTCCTCCTTCCTTTTTGTTAGAGCCTCCCGCTAGCGGGGCGGTGGGATGGCATGGCTGTCTCCCTGGCCTCCTCACCTCCGAGAGGGCTGTGTGTGTCGCTCACCCTCCATAAAGGAGAGGGAGGAGCGGCGGGTGGGGGTGAGAAGCTCTAGGGTGTCATTAACTCCTTTCTTCTCCCCAGGAGGAAACAGCGGTTTGACTACCATGATCCTGACCCCCCACTCCACCCCAACCAGCCTCCCTCCACCACCACCCCCACTCTGCCCTCCCCAGCCCCTTCACCCTTCTTGCTTCCTTCTATCCTCGCAACCCCCAAGCACCCCCACCCCTGGGGCTCTCCATAACTGTTTATTAACACGTCTTTGACTTCACCAGACTCTTTAAACTGTGCTCACCCCTCCACCCACCACCTTCACTCAGACGTCACTTGAAGCCTGTGCCTTCCCTTTCATTATCAGGGACCTGTTAGCGCTCGGGATTCTTAACCTTTTAGCTCAGTTCATGTAGGGGAATTTCCTGTCACTTGCTTTTGTTGCCCTCATTTCTGCATATTCTTACCATGGAGATGGTCATACTTTTAGTTTAAATGGAAAGGAATCAGCAGAATATTGCTAGTTTTTTTTTTTTTTTCATTTGATCCAACAGCAGGTTATAAAACTTTTCCCACTCTATACACACAAGGAGCTACATTCATGGCACACATTACATTCAGTTAATATTACATGTTTAACCATTTGTGTTTGTAAAATAATCATATAAATAGTTTCTTTTCTTTTCAACTCTCTATTTAAAAAAAGTATTGACATTTTACCACAAACAGATTTTGTACAGGTGATTAAATAACCAATAGGAATGGTCATAAAGCACTGTTTAATTTTAAAAGGCATATGAGGAATAAATGAATAAATACATTTTCATTTTTCAGTCCAACAAGCCCCTCACAGACAAAGGAACACACAGTATTATTTATATTCAGACTCAGTAGCCCTGAGAGGTTAAACTGTTAAATCTTCTGTAAAGAAACCTTGACAAAACCACATTAACAGAAATCCAATCAATCTATTTAGGGTTTAGCAGGGATAGTGCTACATGGAGTTCTGTCAAAACCAATCACAGATATCTCAGGAATAAAAAATTGACTATATTTTATTTACTTTAGTTTACAGCAGGGGTCTCTGAGATGCCAAACAGAAGTACAAGACTCAGTAAGTCATTTTCTGTGGTGGACTTCTGAAACATGTCATCTGTTTAAAATCATGTTTACAAGAAAATATTTGGAAAAAGTCATTTAGTATCAAGTTAATAAAGCATCATTAAGTATGCTTTATAAGCTGCTACAGTGGCCCTGAGGTCTCCAGCAGACCACACAGAACATTAGTCTTTGCTACACTGTCAACACATAAAGTATTTCTGGCATATCAAATTTATTATCACTTATAATATAATTTCCCATTTATGGGTTTTTATTTACAACTTAAAAAAAGTTTCTCTAATGTGATTAAATTTCCTTTAAATGTCATATGAGTAACACTTCAAGGGACAGGCGTGATTTTAAAGGTTACTGTCTGAACACGTCTTCATCTCAATCTAAAGGCATGATAGATCACATGCAGTGGTGAACGGGTCAGATAAAGTGAGTCAGAAGAGTTTTTTGTGTTGGTGAAATGATCATAAATACAGAGCACAGTATTCTTGTTAAGATAGTGAAAAAATGTAGTAATTTCAGTAGTAATTCCTGAGCATTACTTTGAAACAGGGTATTTAAATATACATACCATCATAAGTTTAAATAATTCTTTAAAACTGTAAAATCGCACTAGAGACTGTTAAAAAACTTAAACTAACCACACATCTTGGCCAAATACTCAACAGAAAATATGTGTGGGATGAGTCTTTATATAACTTTGTACAAATACCATCCATCACAAACTGAGAACAGCTGTCGGTCAGGTCTGGCTTTGATTGTTTCCATCTCTAGAGGAAGGAAGTCTGACTGTGTTCAGGATGATCCAGGACAGTAGTAGCTGACTGACTGTATGAGTGTCCCAGAGGGAGATTGCACAAGGGTCTCTGGGCTGGGGCTGCCAAGCCCATATCTCTCTCCTCCCATAAACATCACAGAGCACTGATGCCTTTAAAAGGCCCTGAATGACATCTGGGAGTAGAGGAACACTGTGATTAATCACCACGTTGATTCTCATGGAAATCACCCCGGGTCGACGCAGAAAGAGAGGAGGAGGAGCTGGAAACCGTGTGAAACCGACTCTGGCCAAATACACAAAGATGATTGCTCACAAGGGGATTTTTATGTTATCAAAAAGGGGATTGTGCTTAGTACAATGGGCTCCCTCTTGTGCTCGTATTTTACTCCATATTTCAGATCTATAGATTGTAAATTGACATTTGAGATGGTTCAGAATAGGAAGACCTTGCATACAATGATGAAATGACATTTAAGTAATTTCCTAATCATGTGCAAGTCATTGAACCAATCTATAGAGTTGTAGGCAGAAGTACTGTACATGGAGTTTTTTTTAATATTTGATTTCATCTATGAATCAGTTCTTGATAAAAGAAATCTTTTTTACAACATGTACATTGTGACTGAATGAGCAGCATCAATTAATGACACAAGTGCTGTGCTTAGGGATAAGTGTTAGGCAGTAAACGTAGGATTATACTTGATTTAATGGGGATGTTGGGTACTGAGTCAGTGACTCTGATTTCCCACAGGAAAAAAATGCTATCTATTGTAAATGCTGTGCATGTACCAGCTTAGGTAATTCATCCAGGGGATCATTCAAATAAACAGATCTCAATGATAAATGCAGACTTTGGAAAGACATAGACAGATGTGCATTCTTAAAAAAAAAAAAAAAAAGAAAAAAAAAGGTGTGCGCCACAACGGTGGATTTCACAACACTACTTCTTCATAACAAAGCCTTGGAAAGTTGAGGCTGACACCCCCTAAAATGAATGAAAGTTCAATGCCGTTCTGGATGTTTGTCAGGAGGTGCAGTTTATACTGTTTGGCATAACTGCCTACCCCAAGCCATAAGTCTATGCCAGTATTAAAAACAAATAGCTGGACAGAAAAAAGAGCAGGGAAGGAGGAAATTTGCCCGAGTGAGGAATTGATTTTGTCTGGCCCAAGAGAGTACTTCATTCTTGGTCACGGCAGCAGGAGGGCTCCGAGATGTGTTTTACTAACAGGAGAGCAAAGGCACCCATGCAAAACTATTTTTTAACAGCGGCTGGAAAAATCACCTTCTCCACTGCACCATTTTTTTCTTCTTTACAGATGACACAATACTTTCCAGTCACTCGTCACCAGGAGCACCTCACGGCCACTTTTCAGATTTAAAGCTGCAGTGGTGAAACACGCCATCTTTTGCTATGCAAGCAGGTGGGAGGGGAAGGAAAGGGGGGGGCACATTCGCTATGTTAGATTTACAGTAAAGGTGAGCATAGGACTCTTAACGGAAACAAAAAAAGATTTCCCACTGGAGGCTTATATGTCAAACGGAACACAATTCCACCACTTGAACACTTGTACTGTGGTGCAACACATGTTAATCCCTATATTTTGTTGTTAGATATTATTTGCAACAGGCTATTGATTTTGATTCCAAACGATTATGGCGAATGATAATACACTTCTCCTCGAATAATTGAATATCTCTTTTCTTACTCTATCAAAACACAGGACACAGATACAGCATATACGCTCCGGCTGTCACTGTTTCTGTCCACCTCAGCAGAAGCGGCTGGTTTTATAGGGCTGGTAAGGAGCGGAAAATGTGAATAAGCGAATTTGGAAAGCTTGACTCTCCTCTGCAGTGCTAATTTAGTGTGAGAGCTAAGTGGCTCATTTTTATGTGAACACCATTGTGTTCCTAACTGTGCAGCAAACAATTGCTGTTCCAAGGCAAAGAATGACACAATGTGAACAATGGAACAATGAGGACCTTTTTTCTCTCTGTTGCTGCCTGGAGGAAAAAAAAAAGATCCTCACAAAACAAAAAAAAAAAAAAAAAAAATGGGCTGGTATAATTGTTTTCTAAGGCTGTGATTTGGAGATGTTAAGTATTTTTTTATTTTTTCAGGGAGGAGACAAGATGATGCTATGCACAAAAGAATGTGAAGTGTGTGCTGTTACACACGCTTGCACAGACACACAAAAGCACGCGGGGGTCGTGTACACACTCAGGTGCACATATACACAGCGTGTATCAGCCAGCGCTGCCTGATGTCATGTGTGTTAGTGTGTATGTTGACAGGGATCAGCGATGGGTGTTAAAACATTTCAGGCCCCTGCTCTCCCCACAGCCATAGCATTGACAGTGTGAGACCTGCCACTGAGCAGCCTAACCTGACACTATCTATCACTGGGAGCATGCAGGAGTCAATGCTACACTGAACACACCGACACACAATCTCCCTCACTGTCTACTGCACTCTGTCTCACTTCCGCTGCTTGGCTATTTCATTCCCCCTCTCTGTATTTATGTATGTCTCTTTGTCCCTCTGCCTCTGCTCCTCTCCAAGACACTAAAATCCTCTCACACACACAACCTTGTGCACTCAGGAATTCCTGGAAGTCTGTGCATGTCATAAATCAAAATGATCATATCAGTCTTGCGCACAACGCCGTATTTATTGCAAGGAATGATGATACAATAGATTTCATCCTCCCTCTTGCTCTGCTCAGTAACACATTATCAGTTGGTGTATCAAACTTTTTGTGTGTGTGTGTGTGTGTGTGTGTGTGTGTGTGTGTGTGTGTGTGTGTGTGTGTGTGTGTGTGTGTGTGTCTCACTCTCAGTCCCACCCACCATACACTTCAGTCTTTCCAAAAACCACCCCCGGGTGGCTCGTAGGCCTACATCTGTTTGTGATATACAGTGTAATACAACACCTCACCCACACGCTACAATGTCACAGATTCACAGTACGACAAGGAATTGACACAGTGTACTTTCCCAGAAGGTCTTGCTCTTAACGGCTGCAACAACCCCCCCTTCCCTTACCAATGCAACCCCCCTCCCCCTTTTCAAATTCTCACCCCGGTAACATGGACAGCCCATAATAGCAGACATGAATCTGTGTCTCCCCTTGCTCCAAACAGATGCTGGCTGTCCATAAATCACATGCCTCCATTTTGTTGAGGAGAACAAAAAGCGTTGTTTCCGTGGGCCTGGTAATAATCCCTGTGCCCCATGTTGTGTTTTGTCTCTGGGCCGGCTCTCGTCTCCCCTCTCCTCTGTCACGCTCTGGCTTCTCCACATGCATTACAATAGGGGCAGCCAGGTGATGAATATTTGTGTCTGGCCTGCCGTTAAGATTTCATTAATCACCCCAAGACTTGAGAGCAAAGCAGCGTACCTGGCTGGCCAGCAGGCAGCGGGCCTCAGTATACAACCTCCTGGGGATGACGCGCAGCCATGTTGTGTTATGTTATGGCAAGGCTTATTTGTTGTATTTGTCTCCTCTCTCTCTTTCTGTCTCACTGTTTACATTGTTCTAAGTTATACAGTTTCTTTTTAAAAAGGATGAATTCGCTGAAAGGAGCAAAAAAAGTTTTTACTGTCCAGTAGCACAAAATAAGCGTGATATGCCAGCAGGGGCTGGTTATGGCTGTTGATCAATATCAACTGACTCTACAATTATTACCAGGTGTTCAGATTTCTGGCTTTTATAACTATATTTTCGACTGTACGACTGTGGGAGACAGTGCTACAAACAAGTGACTGGGGCTGCAGCTTTGAAAGGCTCATTCTGAAGTGAGAGGCAAAGATTAAAGGGTAGCAATATTATTTTAAGAACTAGAGTATCACTTCCTCTTTCAACAGGTGAGTTGGAGTGAAAATATGTTATATGTAAAGGTCATAGGTCACGGCTCCTTCAGTAAAGAAAGCATTGGTTTTGCCACCATTTGAAGTGTCACCTTTGTTCATAACCATGCCAGTGGCGTGGCTGTTGGTCTAGCATCATCGGTCAGAAGGTCCGCCACTTTGGTCTAGATTGAAATCTCAACACCTATCAGCCGATCACCATGTAGTTTGGTTCAGAAATTCATGTCACCCCCAGGATGAAGTCAAACCAGCTGTACAGGCGTTAGCTGTAAACTAGTTAGCTAAGCAGTGTGTGTGATCTGAGAAATGTCCAGTAGCAATTTTCAATCATATTACCTTAACAGAAGAGAAACGCATCCAATGACCATCAATGATGATCAGCACTGGCTGTGCTTGCAGTTTCAGATCTGATTTTCCATACAGACAGGTCAGGATAATAATGACCTGTGAAGATTTAAGTCTGATTTAACATTAAAGAAGTTAATTGTTTTGTTTTCTTAACAAGGTCAGACATGCACTTGTTGAAGCACCATCCCATCATCCCACACTGCTTATCCTTTTTAGCATCACAGGGGGAGCCAATCGCTGTCAACATTGGACAATAGTGGGGTACACTCTGGATGGATTGCCAGTTTACTATATAATGACTATATGATTAAAACCATTGTTACAAGTCTTCAGTATTATATCAGACCTGTCATTTATAACTCAAACAAGAGATTGTTTCTTCTCTCAGCTGAGAGACTTGATGGCAGGCATTCAAAGGTTCATGTAAAATGCTTAACCTGACTAAAACTTTTACCAAAACATGACTCCAGGCTCACTACCAAACCACTGTCTTTCTGTCTCTTTTTTTCCTTCTTTCAAGTCCTCTCCTCGTTTTTATTGCGCTGGTGAGGGAGTAACAGATGGAGAGACAGAGTGCAGGGATGATGAGGACGTAAAATGTGCAACGTTTACTCATTCGCTTCTTTATTGTCTTTCGCTGCAGGAGCGGAGTGAGGGAGTGAGTGGAAAACAAACCGGTGGGTACAAGGACACAGGCCTCCCGAGCCTCATTCACCAACCAATCGGCCTTGATAGGATCCACCAGCTGCCAAGGATACACCAACACCTCCCCCCTCCTTTTACCTCTCACCCTACTCTCTCTATCTACCCTTGACTCTCCACCTGTTCTCTCACTTTCAGTCAATTTTTACTCTCTTTTTGCTGCTATTTGCCTCCCCTTTACTGCCCTCCTCCCTCCCTTCCTTTCTTCCTGTCTGTAATGTGGAGCGGTGATGGATAGACATGTGCTGGTGTACAGAGGAACCTATTTGGACTGGTATGTCAGCCCATCTTTATCAAATGTTGCAGAGGTATATTCTCTTGCTATGCTTCATTACTCTGGAATGGCGGGCCCTGAAATGTTTGACTGCTCTGTCTTCTCTCCTCAGACCCCCACCCCACCCCAGCCCTCCCTCCCCCCCCTCTCCCTCTCATTTAGCAGCCGTGAGCTGTAGTATTGGAGCTGTGGAGTGAGTGTGAGCATTGCTGTCTTCCTCTCTCCACCGGCTGGCCGAGGGAGCACAGCGATGCCTCAGGGGGTAGATATCGATTCCATTGCATGGATGAGGCACTAACGAAGCCCCTCCCCTGCCTGCCCATTCTCATGACAACCAGCTGCCACACTGGACCACCATTGGCCGAGCCCCGGCAGTGCCTCTGCCAATCAAATCGCCACCGACAGCCCCTGTTTCTGAGCCTGACCTCAGAATGACATCACTGGAAAGGCATTAAAGTAATAAAGAGCATGGTAGTACAATACTGTAAAGGGCAGTGCAACATAAAGACTCATCGATCAGCACGTACGGAATCTAAATTGAGGTATTTCACTCTTGAATGAGGGGTCAGCTCTCCCGGAGTAGCCTCTTAGGGAAAAACTTTTCTCTTGCAGTCTATCTGTTCTGTCATAATATTCCCAGTATATCTGTGCCGCACACCTTGTCTGTAAAATTGAGCCTGAATGTGTGTGTGGATGAAGGTATATCACTCTGTAGGAAGCGAGGATCAATAGTAAATCCTCCCTAGCTGGGGGTATTTCTCCAGAGAGGTGGGAACTCTAAGCCAAATCAATGAGGAGCACAGACAGCATCTTGGACTTGATGGAAGTTTGGAGTGACGGGAATCAGGCCAGGGCCGAATTATAGCAACTATCATAACACAGAGGATGACACTTTTTCTGAAGCCAAAACACAGCTCCAACTTTAGGTGGAGTTCCAAAACAGAAATGTCTCGTCATAGGTCATCATTAGATCAATTGCGGCTGGTTCATTCTGTTATTTTCGACATTATTTCAAGGAATGACACTGAGTATCAACCGGGTTGGAGCCAAACTGGAGGGCAGCCAGTTCAACTGTTAGATTTGTTGCAGTCATATTGAAGCTCTCCCTGAGGCCAGTGGAGTCTGTGTTCTTCCACCAGCCCCATTTGGACCTGACTGGCCTTTCCCCAAATAGCCAGTTTGGCCCTATAATCCATGACTGGAAAGGGGGGGCACTATGGGATCAAAGGGAAAGCGTGGAACCCTAAAGAAGCCATAACTCTGGGGTTTAATTGTGTTTCGAGTAAATGTCAGAGCACCCCAGACGTCTGGGAATCATCTGGCTCCCTTTAATACCACTTATTGTCATTCTATCAAACAAAATCACATTTGGACCAAAATATTTGGAGAAGTAGCATGTGGGAGATTCACTCCACGCAGAGCACTAAATTAGAGAATAAATGTAAACGGGGAGCTGTTTTATGACACACACAGTAAACATGCTGTAAATTGGACTGTCATTGGTTCATTTCTTTAAAGAGCTGCAGAGAAATGTGTGCTGGATGTGAAAGGGAGAAGTTGTGTTGATCATCTGCAGTAAGATTGCTTTATAACTAGAGTGAAACAGAGTGGCTCATGTGTCTGTGATAATTAGGACTATATTCTGTTTTGCATAATCACCCAGAAAGATTAAAAAAAAAAAAAAAAAAAAAAGTTGAGATGAAGCATTATCAAAACAATGATAACTGCACAGGGGGACGTTATCAATATATCTGTTTCACATCCTGAATTCTCTCTCATATTTTGACAACCTATATAGCACATTTAACCTTCGGTGTCTGTTTCTCAAAATGAAATTGCACGGTGAAAAAAAAAAGAAAAAGAAAAAAGAAAAGAAAGACTCATATTACCGTGAAAAAAGATGGCTTTTCTCTGGAACAATAAGCAGTCCTTGAACTCCACGTCATTAAAGTGAACGCCATCATTTCCTTTCATTAAGATGACTGTGTGCAGACACATATTGCAGTTGGAAGGCGAAGCTGCGGCAGGAGACTCATTTAAAAACCGCCCTAATCTGGAAAATGATTCTAATGTTTCTCAAATGTTATATCCTCCCAACCTAGCATGTGAAACGCTTAAGAGAGCTGTAACATTTTGAGGCAGTTAAACGAGGCTCTGCTTTAAAAAAATGTACCCTCAGAGCTGCTTTTCCCACTTTCACATATATTGCCAATATTTTTGACAATAAATATTGAAAAACCGAATAAAATACATATCGCCTCCCCGTCGGAGATTATGGTTATCACATGCAAAAAAGGCCTCTCATAAATTGTGAGCTTCTGTTGCTGCTTTTTTGTCAGAGCCAGAGTGTAGAAATAGCCATGCCCTCTCCTGTTTTCCTCATTTGACTCAACGGGTGTGAAACACTCCCTCATATCCTTGTCTTGTCTATAGGAGATGAAATGACTTTAAAACTGTGCAGTGTTGCCACCGGCAGACCAGCTGAAAGGCTATTTCAGGAGAAATGGACATGGACATAAATATCCTCACAGGGTGCTTTGTAATAAAAAAAAAACAAAAAAAAACCCCACAATGTTATGAAACGCAATGAAACATAAAGAAAGGAAGAAGGAAGAGCGTGTGTGTGCGTGTGTGTGCGTGTGTGTGTTCGGGGGTGGCAGTGGTGGTGGTGGAGGGGAAATATCCATCAAATTAACACATCAGTGGCTTTGATTGTAATCTCTCCGCCCTGGCTCTTGCTCTACCACGCTAGACAAGCAGCCAAACGTGATTTATCAATGCAAAGCTAATGGCATCAATATGAATCTAACTAAAAATCAATATTTCATTACCAAATTGTTAGCGAGAATGAAGAAAAATGGCCACGGCCGGAGCATTCTCCAGGGTAGGAGCATCTGGAGTTCAATGTGACAAGATGAGCGATGCGTGACTCGGGGCTCGAGGAAGGACACAGCGAGGACAGGACTCAGTCTCGGCACACTTTGAACTCTCTCTCTCTCTCTTTCTCCCTCCTCCGTGTCTCAGCCACTCCAACAATGTTCCCTCCACTTTATTATATTTTCGCTGTTCACTTCCTCTCCCTCTCTCTCTCTTCCCTCCTTTCATATCTTTATCACACCGTTTCCTCTATCAATCTCCTCTTGTGTGTCAGCGAGGGTGTCGGCGGAGGACCACACAGTGTTTCACATTCCTCCTCAATTAATGACCAACTCGAACATGGAGCCACTCAATCTCCCCCCACCAACCTCACCCAACCCCACCCCTCCTGCTCTTTCTCACACACACATACACACACACACACCATTTCAATTATTTTTGCCTCCTTTGAAGACAAGTCAGCATTTTTTTATCTATTCCCCTTCCCCTTCTGTCTCTCTCTCCCTCCCAGTGGATATATCTCCCAAGGCTCATCACACGTTCTCCTAACCAGCACTGCATGGCTTCTCCTGTAATGAGCGCACGAGAGAAAGAGCAAGAAAGAGAGACAGAGTATGAGAAAAAGAGCAGAGAGAGAGAAAGAGGGAGAGAGAGACAGAGGGAGGTTGGGTTGATGGCTAAGACACCTACCTCTGGACTAGAGCACGCCTCCCTCAGACGTGACCTTCACTTTATTTATATTCCAGTTTTAAGTAACGAGTATTTATTAGGGAGGGCCTGTGATTGTGGCGCTCTGTCAGGTAAGTAATGATGCACCTTTGTGCTTGTGCAGCAGCCCCAGTTGCAATTAAAAACAAACACTCTTTCTCTTTCTCTCCTTTCCCTTTGTGCATCATCCCATCAACACCCCCACGCCCCCACCCCTCCCCAAAAAAACATACTTACACACACAAACACGCGCGCACACATAGACTTCCTTCCTGCTCCTTCAGTGTTTGGACACACTCCAGTTCTACCTTCTTCTTCTTCCTATAGTCTCCCCCTTTTGCCACTCGCTCATTTATGTCTCCCCTGGGAGGAGGCGGTAATGTCCGAGAGGCCCATTTCTCTCCAGCAGGAGCGGACAGGTCCACTCCTCCGAATGAAAAGGGGAAGGGGGTG
Source organism: Rachycentron canadum (assembly GCA_038496675.1). Lineage (NCBI taxonomy): Eukaryota > Metazoa > Chordata > Actinopteri > Carangiformes > Rachycentridae > Rachycentron > Rachycentron canadum. The sequence continues at coordinate 20,432,732 of CM076653.1, forward strand.
ATTGTAAAACATGTGTCATTACAGTGTCAAAACACCACACAAGCACAATGACTCCATCCTCCATCCTTCGCCTTCGATGTTTCGGAGGGAATTCATCCCCTAATTTATGGCTCATGAGATAAGCATCCCTGAACTGTGTTGGTGTGCTAAAGGGCTGGCAATGACGAATATCATACATGGGCAGAGCGGCTAATATGAATGCTAATATCACCCCTGACATACAGTAAATCGACCCTGGGTGTGAAACATATGCGGCTTTGGATAAAGTGTTCATGTTTCCATCGGAGGGAGATTAACCTGCTATGGATTTTATTGACATTTTCAGACTGTGGAGCAGGAGCATGGGAGCAGGAGTGTGTGGATGGGGTGTGTGGGATGCGGGGGGCCCTCACACAAACACAGAGGAAGTAAAATAAAACATTGCCTCTCACCACCCACTCGCACATGTACAGATCATTGGAATCACCAGCAGCAACGCTTCCCTCTTCTAGCAATAGCATCACTGACAAACTAACTGTGGTGGAAGAAGAGCTCACATCCTTTACTTGAGTAAATGTGGCAGCACCGCCACATACAAAATACTCTCAGTTTGAGTTTTACATGCAAAGCAATTTCAGTAAAAGTATAGTATGGCGCTTATTGGACAGTTACAATACAGTTACAGTAGTTATATTATCTTAACTGGTGGACCAACATGTAAACAGCATTCTTAAAACAACATTATAAGTGCAATGCATATGTGAGGCGACACAGGGCATAATAAAATGGCTCTCACAAGAGGATGTGCACACAGACACTACACAAAATTTATTTGGTCTATAAGGTTTTGTGCAAAGCAGGACAGACTCATCTATATGGGGATGCATGAAATAAATGTGATTATGAGTGTGTGTATATGTAGTAGAGAGCAGGGGGAGGGCAAATAGCTGGGAGAACAAAATATAAAGAAATAATCGGTCATGTTATAGCTTGTCATGATGAAGAAAATCTTTAATTGTGTGTAATAGACAGGTCCTATGGTTTGTATGGAATGCAATTAGTTACTAAAGCACTCAAATAAATGTAGTGGAGTAAAAAGTTCATCATTACCCTGTGAAATGTAGAGGAACAGAAGTGTGAAGTGGCATAAAATGGAAATAGTACCTCACACAATGTCTTTCAAAGGGTTTAAAAAAACACATTTTGAGACTGATAATAATACATTTAAGCGTGTGTGTGGGGAATTATGGGATTTCTATGCTTTGGGCATTTGAAAAAATAAGCTAAAGTTATCTATAAATAGATAACTTTTCAACAAATTGAGTAAATATAAAAAAAGTAAAGATGAAGAAAATGCAATGAAAGTAATGAAAAAAACCTCAAACTTTTACTCTGATGTTTTTTTTTTTCTGCTTCCACCAAACCAAGTTTAAAGTTCATGTAGTTCCAGTTCATGTTGAACTAGATTTCTTAGGCAGTTTATTTGTTGCTATTTCCTTTCTGACTGTGATTACAAAAAACAAACAAACAAAAAAAACACCAACAAATAAATGAATGTTTGCTTTTTTAATTCTGTTTTTTTTTTTTTTTTCTTTGGTCATATGTTTCAATTAATCACTGGTATACTCGTCGCTCAGGCTGCAAACAGCCTTGTAGTCCTCTGTGGCCGTGTATAAATAGGAGTGTATCAGTGCGTATGAGTATAGCATGGCTTTGGCTCATGTCTAAGAAATGAGGCTAACAAGACTTTCGTTTTGTCTTAATGAATAAATTAGAGAAGGTAATGCATAATACATAGATGATCCCATGTTAGATGGAGTGATAGATAATACATATCTTTCATTATTTATTTAATGACATTAACTTGGTCGGGAGGTTTGGAGCCAAGAGTCCAGCATATATAGAGCCTGATTAGAATCATAATCAGGCTGAATCCCCTTACCTCTGTCTGCCCAACACAATGGACAAACTGACCATTTAGAAAGTGCTAGAAGACAGTAAGAAAATCAAACAACTGTCTTTGACCCATGAGACTTGAATACCTCTAGAGAAAGATCAACCAGATCCTGTTGAGGTTTGAAGTTTAAATAGCCGCTGCATTTATCAGAAAAGCTTAATTAAAGAGAGCAAGTTGATAATGGCGAAATGGCCTTTCTATCATGCTGCTCACATGTTAATCTCTGTGATACGTGACTCTTGACTTTTCTTTTCTGTGCACAGAAGCTGTGGTCAGAAGGCAAACTGGCTCCATTATTCATTTCCCTTTTATCACAGCTTTGTTCACCACCAGCTGCTTAGAAAATTATCTGCCTTGTTTGCTGCTCCAGCTAAGTTTGACTGTCTGCTGTTTGGTCCTGGACAGTTAGTGTGCAATGGGTTTATTAAAGGCTTTTAGCTGAAAAAAATATGTCTGCAAGTGGTAAAAGTGATGAGTGTGAACAAAGACGTTGTCACTATGAGTGACACTGCCCTTAATACACACATTTTTATAAAAGTAGAAATTGGTGCAGCTTTAAGCAAATATTTTTTGTATTATATGTTCAAGGAAACTTGTATTGAATATTTATCATTTCCTTGGGAAAGCAGCAAAGTAGGTTGAATAAAAAAGGCAAATACAAGAAGCTGCAAATATCACACTGTTGCTTGAACTGTGTAAATAATGCTCCAGCAAAAACATCACAAAATTCAGAATTTCTCAACAGGACAAACAAAAAAGACTGAAAGTGTCACCTTGGGGAGTGTGGAGCTGGCCGGACACTGAGACGTCTAATAGAATCATTTGGTTAGCAGTGGTACCCCAGCCCTCTGTCTCCTTTTTTCCCCTGTAAGCCATTACAGGTTTTAATCAGCCATCCAGCCTGAGACCAATTAATCGTGGAATAAATTAGCCAGTTTGGCCCAGGCCTCGCCACTAAGCGATAGAAACAGAGTAGGAAGAAGAGGGGACTGATGGTGTGGGATAGGGCAGGGCTGTGCAGAGAGGCAGGGCCAAGAGGTGGAGCTCATAAGGGGGGTAATGGGACTGGTGTGTTGCTCCTGGCTCAGTTGGTTCATAACATGTAATTTAAGGCACTGTAACTGACTGTGCATTAAAACCAGAGACAAATCAACACTCTTGTGAGAGTCAATAGTTATAGTGATTAGTAGCCAGAGACCCCGTCTACCAGTCCATCATATATTTGCCCCTTTTAACTCACTTTTCAGTGATTTTTATAATGAAATTTATAATGAAAAACAAATTAAGAAAATGTAGATAAAAGGGAAAAGACAATAGTTCTTATCTAGAGGTATTTTTTCACAGATGTTATCAATTTGCCCACATCAGAAAATTCCTGACATCAGCATTCAAGTGTCCCATTAGAATTTCCACCATTTACCTGGGGTATCTAACCAATCAGCCGCTCTGTGGTCCTGGAGGTGGGGGTGGTAGAGGGGTAGGAAGGGCCTCTGGGGTTTATCTGTGGAACATTCGAAGGATCTTCATGGAGGCAGGCAGGGTTTGATGGGCGAGGCACACTTTAGTGTACGGTGAAGGCAGTATGACTAATGTGTGGAATGGGACATTTACATAGGAGAGGCAGGCTGTGCTTGCAGCCTCCCAGAGGTATGTATGGCTGGCCCAGCGCTGTGTCTGCTGCCTGTCCTCAGGGCTCCCTCTGCCACTTCATTTCCATGCTCCATTTTAGATCAAGGCTTCTCTAATATTTCCACATTATCCAAGGAGGCAATCTAAGATTGAAATTTGATCCACTTTGAAGGGACGTGCTGTCACACACATGCACACACTTACCCACATACACACTTACACATAGACACACCTCTTCCCCGGTTTTTAAGGTTACTTTTTGTTGTGTGCCTGTGATGAGAGTCAAGGATTCTGTAATTGTTGTTACATGTAATGACTCAAAAACTGTAATGAAATGAAAATCATTACAATGTTGGATTAAATTACTATTTTCATTTCCGCCGTGAATTTAAGTTGACATTTCTGTTTTTCCTCTCCTATCATTGTCACCTGTGACAAATTTCACACACGAAACAAAATGATTTACTTAGCACCAGACGACAGTCACATTGCGATGGAAATAGAAAATTAGGCAAAACAACAGTAGGTATTTATACACATCTTGTGACTACGATAACTCATTCGGCGGGAAGTAATTATTACAGACAAACCTTCTCAGCTTGAACATTATTAGTGCGCATTAACTAGCATTTCCGTTTGTAATTGTACATGGCAAAAGCAGCAGCTTTTTAGGGTGAATTAAACGAGGGGAGAGCCAAAGGGAAAGACAGAAAGGATTGGAAAGTTAATCTCATATAGAATATGGAGAACCGGAGGGGACATAGAAAAAGAGGAAGGAGCATTGCTGGGGACAATGGATGTGAATATGATAAACAATAACATAGAGCATTGGAGCCATTCTCTCCTCTGTACCATATTGTTGTTTTAATTAGGTGTGTGGAGTGTTTGCTGTGTCTGTGTGTGCATTTATGAAATATATTTATTCAGGTGAAATCAATGACGAGAGATGTGATGAGAGTTCCCCTGTGTTTCTCTGACACCCACCTAATGTTAGTGCTCAGGCAGGCCTGTTTCCTGCTTGATGTCTTTATATTATTCTCATTCACCCCAAAATGCAATATGTCCTCTAAATGTTAAAAAGAAAGTTACCTCACAGAGGAGAGAGAAATTGCTTTCTGGAAGAATGGAATGGGCATTTTTTTTTTTTTTTTTCAGTTTTTAGGATTTACCAATACATGTCATGTAAATGAGGTTGGTGCAATTTCAGTTGTCCCTGGGGCTTAGATTGTGTTAGAAAAACTGCATGTAAAAGAAAGACAGAAGGATAATATTTTTGCAGATAAATTCACAGCAGTTTAGTAGCAGGTCCATTGTGACAGCGGACCAAAGAGAATAGCACTTTCTGTCTCTGTCTTCATCTCTCTTACTGAAAGCCACTGTTTTGTCAGTGTGGATTACTTTTTAATTAGCATTTCGTTTAGCTAGACAGAACAAAAATCCAACTTTTTTTTCCTAGCATTGTGTGCAATCTTGAATAAATATTGAGGAGCCACACTTTAGGCTAATATCAGGGGACGAGAACTTTTCTACTTTGACTACACTCTTTGTCAATGACAGATCTTCACCTTACATTCAATTTAATTTATTCAGGGCTTCAATGAAAGTTCACTCTATTTTGCATGGATGTCTACACAGTACGATAAAAGTGGAAATAGAAATGTAACATTTGGAAAAACCTAAATCATAAAAAGAAAACTGCACCACAACAATATAGTAAAAAAAAAATAAAAAAAAAATATAATCTTCAAGATCTTGACTTCATTCAGCGGTAACCATTGTAAGTTCAAGAACAGTCAGTGGGAGCCTCTAATCTTCAAATCCTGCATCTGAATCTGAAGAACTTTTACATTTGTAACATTCATTTGAAAAGAAAAAAAATAATGACAGTGAATAGGCCTACCTTTAATGTAAGTTAAGAATCCTTTACCTTTCTTCCTCTTTCTTTATCGAGCCCTGCTCTAGCTCTCAGTCAAGCTCCTGAAGTTTGTTAATGCTTCTATATTAGCCAGCCTAAACACACAAAGGAGGGTGCCAGAATCCGTCTTGTTGTGCAATCAGCAATCTTTAGCTTAATACCGTCCAGATGGTGGAGGTGAGGACTGACGTCCACAAGAACCCACAGGCCCAAATGGCGCTACTGTGAACACAGTGGAGTCATTCAAGTTCCTTGGGGACCACCATCTGCAACACCATTAAATCGGATGCAAACATCTCCAATGTAATTAACAAGGCCCAAAACAGGATGTTCTTCCTACGTCTTCTTGGGCTAACATGTCAACTTGTCACTGCTAAGCACAGTCTAACTTCATCAGCCATAATGCCTCTGCCTTTTCTCAACATCTCAACATAGCAGGACGTCATTTGAGGAGTAGAGAGGTTAGCTATTGCCGCTCAACCTCCATCAAGATGTTACTGTATAGACCTGTAGGATGGCAGAGCAAAGAAAAGGGCAAAGAAAAGATCGCTGCTGGCCCTTTCTGGCCAGACAAGCTCCTCTTTGACATCTTACCCTCTGGAAGACAGTTCTGGTGCATCAGTGCAGCACCACCTGCCACAACAACACTTTCTTCCCAAAGGCAATCACCATCCTCAATCTGCCCTTCTCAGTCTGCAGAACCCCCCTCTCCAGCTGACTTCACAGGTGAAACATAGACAATTTGGCTTAATTTTCTATTTTTCTTTTGCTATCTATCAGTCCAGTTCTGCCTTAAACATGTCATTCTATGTCAAGGCTGCAGCCAAACTTTCTGCATGAGACTTACATTGTTTAGTATAGTGGACAAAGAATATAATTATGGGGAATTGTCTTCCAGCAATTAATTGCAAGGAACCAGCACAAGTCCCAAGCACAGAATCAAAGCACTGACAGAGTCACTCTTACATAAATGCTTACTGTGACTTCCTAAGGAAAAGTCCAGAATAAAAAAAGAGAGAGAGCACAGCATGCAGGCTACAGAAAGCTGAAAAACAATCATAAATTTAAATAAATAAATAGATAACTAAAATATTATTTTTCAGAAAATGTTACAAAGACAGTCTTTAAAAAATATTCTGTGCCTGTGTAATGTGCCAATGTGGTCACAACTGTGTATTCTAGCACAGCAGCTCTGCTGCACGTCTGCCTCGGCAAAATGAAAAGGCTTTTGTCATTTTAGGGAAAAAAAATATGCTTTCAGTTAAAAAAACAAAACCAAAAAATTAATAAATAATTAAATTGAGGTGAGAAGTTTGATACCACTCTTGTGTCTCTATGATACAGTACAGTAGTTTAAGATACCATTCTTACAGCAATCTATTGAATCATCTTAGCATGAATACTGGAAACTCAGGGAAAGCTGTACATCTCACCTGTGTAGAAATGCATTAAAATGAGGAAAATATTGCAGAAGCACCAAAAGTAAACTGAATAAAATGGAATAAGCCAAAGGAACTGCAACATATTCAGGGTGTAAAATAAAACAAATGCTAAATTGCAGATGAACCCAAATACAGGATTTAATGGTAATTTACAATTTACTGTTCATTATTTGCAAGGGCAAACATTCACTGTAGCCTACTGCATTTCCATTACATGCAGTTACCTTATAAAAACACGTAAAGGTCTTTTTTGTGTTTTGTGTCTTGTGAGCTTCCAATAAAGCAAGTTAAATAATGAATCCATCTTGTTTGCTCAAAGTGATTAATTACAATTTTGTTGGGGTGGAATGCACAAAGCTCTGGCCAATACAAGACTAGGAAAAATTTGTGTAGTTCTTATTTTTTTTTCTTAACAAAGGGGTCATGAGAAAAACTAGCCACATCCTCTTGTTTGCTTGCATTCCCAGGGTGGATATCTCCCTTTTCATCTCGGTCGTCTTCCTCATTCATGTCTCTTCTCTTCAGTCACAGGCCTTCCTCTCGTCAATGCGGTGCTGCACAGCATGCAGCACACAGCAACAACAGGCCAATTTAGCACAGGGGGGAGAGGTGGAGGCTCTCGTTCTCAAGGCAATAAATACCAACGTTAAAATAATGAATTCTGGCTTGGAAAACCACACAGATGGAGTCATTTGATTACTGTATTCATACCATTTTTGCTCTTTAAGGTAGTAGAGAGATTAATTTAGTCGAGACATAAAGGCTTTGATGATTTAATATTTTTGGTTTATGTTTGTGCAGAATCTTGATCTCTTAAATTTTATGAAATGAGCATGTTGTCGTAAAATGCTAATTTGTGCTTGTAATGATTGACATATGTTCTCCCAGTATGAAGTTTTAATATTGTGCTGATGACGTGTTTAGTTTGTTTTACTTGAGATCTGACAGCATCGTATAACAATCTGACCCATTAAACTCCCCTTAACGTTGCACTGTAAAAGACGAGAAGCTGCAGGAAGTAACCTCGAACAAATGTAGCATTTACACTGTGAGTGGCTGAGAGAACGTGGGACGTCGAGCCTTATGCATGGGTGACACGGGGCGATGCCTGGCAGAGAGGGAATGGGTGGGTGGGTGGGTGAAGCCTCCTTGACCCCAAGTAACGCAGTGGGTGTGGATGGGTGGGGGTGAGGGTGGCCTTTCCGGGGCGCTAAGTGCTCTGCTTGTCCAGCCCTGGCAGGTGAACTGGCAGGGGCTTCACCCCGAGGTTGAAGGGCTCAGCATTGAACACTGGCACTGGATAGGGGTTCTGGGATACATCCTAGCTGAGCATGTGTGTGTGTGTGTATGTGCTTTTGTAAATGAGTGTGTTTGTTTGGTTGTACAAGTGCATATACATAAGAACACTTGCTCATATGTGCCTGTGTTGTGTGTATGGTTGTGCCTCTCGGTGTTTAGCCCCTAAATGATGAACACCCTGGTAGTACCAGTTGGCAGATGGGGACCCCCGGCCCTTTCTTTGAGTGGGGTAACACGCAGACGACTGTTTCGGAAGAGGCTCGACAGGCTCTACACCGGCGCATCATAGGGGCCCTCTAACCTCTCTGTCGTCTCTGAGGGGCCCTTCCAACCCTGTGTGGTGGCCTTTTTCAGTTGAAGGGGCGCAGGGTCCATGCCCCTAGGACCCCGCTCCTCTCCCTGGCATGCGATGACATAGAGGGCAGGAGGAGTCAACGGATACGAGGGTTCACCTGGACAGGACAGAGAGGAGTAACACGCCAAGCTACATCGCCCTGCTTCCCAAGCTGACATGATAAGAGCTGTTCCTGAGAGCCACTTTGACCTGTTTTCCCTTTATGAGGAGAAGATAATCCTTGCCTACTGAAACCCGTTTGATGCTGAAGTGTGTAACACCTTCTGCGCCACATTACAAATGAATCCTGTCATTGCGGAGCTACAGATGAGCAATTTCTCCCTGCTTTGATTCCGTCTTTTATATTTTTTTGCTCAAAGTCTTGCACTTTTATGCTTCCACCTCACCATAAACACGTGTATGACAAGTTTATAATTGTAGCTCCAAATCGGCGTGTTGGTGTGTGCCACATGGAGGCAGAGGAGGCCATAATTGGCATTCCTACCTCTGTGTGCCAGCCGGCTCTCTCTCCTCTCGTCAGAGTGAGAGTTGACAAAGAGAGCGCCAAGCGTTTCCAATCCCACATCCCTCACTTTTTTTTTCTTCGCGGCCTGTGACGAGAAGAAGGCGAGATGTGTGTGTGTGTGTGTGTGTGTGTGTGTGTGTGTGTGTGTGTGTGTGTGTTTTGGATTAGTGTCTTGCTGCACAATAAATCTTTGTTAAACAAATGCAAAGCAGATGGCACCGTGGTGTCTCCACCGTGAGGAGAGAAAGAAGGAAAGAAGGAGAGAGAGAAAGGGAGAAAGAAAGAGAGAGATAGATAGAGAGAGAGAGAGAGAGAGAGAGAGAGAGAGACAGAAAACACACGCCTACTCCTTATTCTCATCCTCCACAGACACACTGCTCATGCACATTACACAGACGGTGACTGTGTCGAGCTGCAAAACACTTAATCCTGAAGTAGAAGCTAAAGGTGGTGAATACTGACGGACACCCAAACACATTCTGTTCATGAGAGGGAACATTTTGTTTATCAGAAGTGCTGTCAGCGCGCCTGTTGATATTAATGATAGAGCTGACAGTTCTTGCCCCGGTGCACATGAAAGAGATATGACCAGGCCAACGCACTGCATTAGAGAAAGGTAAAAGGAGGTAGAAGACTCTGTTCTGTCTCTACCTTTTCATGTAGAAGTGGCCTTTTCTACATGAGGCCGACCACGCTTGGCCCCGGCTGTCGCTGATAGTTACAGATCCTTTTCAAGAGCTTGCGTGTTCCCTGACACAAAAGAGCGGTGAGACCCCGTGGGCAATATTGTGCACAGGAGCAGTATTACAAGATGGCCGGAGACGATCGCGCAGTGAGACTGATTTGCTCATCAGGAAGCGACACAGAGGAATCCAGTGACCATTGTCCAGATAAGACAAGTCTCACAGACAGCGGGAGGGCCGCTATTGGATTCAGGGCAAATACAAAAATTCCTCTGTTTATACTTCTCGATGAGTTATTTATTTTTTGCTCATTATAATATTCAACCTGACATCATGTCCAGTCGGCCCTGTGTAACCTCTGTGAGGAATCATGGGATACACATTTAAAAATAAGAATAACAGAGAGCACAGTCATAATTATGATGATAGGTGACAGTGCTAGCGAGCCAAACATCATTGCAAATGACAGTGGCCTGTGTGTTTATATTTGTATGCAGCCGCATGATACTGCACCAAGTGGAAATGTGCTCCTTCGAGTTACCACAACTCTTGCTCACAGATATAAGACTTCGACTGATTTTAACTACTCTACTTCGTACATCCATATTTTACCTTTATTGACTGTGGATTGTGATTAATGGAGTTATTATGCGGCATACACTAGGGACATGATTATTTACATATATTCAGTAAGTAGCCAGTCTAATGGAGAGAACCATTACCCATGCTGATGATCCTGACATCAAGGTGCTGTTCTCGTCCTCTCAAAAAGCTGAGACTCATTCGTGGCATATATTTTTAGACTCAGTGTCGGACTGGGAGGCCAGATTGAACCACGTATTTCAGCACTGCAGCTTTTACTCCTTTCATCTCGCCTGAAAATGGAGGGAAAGCATCACTTAACATTGCAGCTTACCACACAATTACCTGAGTACCTGTTCTCACTGCAATTACAAGCCCAAGACAAATAATTAGTCTGACAAATGACTGCTGGGCACATCGCCCTTGTTGTGGTTGAGCTGTGTAATTTGGAGCCCCAGCTCTGAATGCTGGCACTGTGGCGGTAATTAGCGATAGGCGATGTAACGTTACACCCGCAGAGTGTGTATGTGCACGGACGTGAGCTCGTGTGTGCATGCACGCCCGCGTGTGCCACCGTGAGTTCATGTGTCACCGCGGCCTCGGCTGCAATCATAAGCGTCGAAACCTGGAGTCTGGGTTGTGGGAATCTCTGCATGTCGGCCCTGATCTCCTAGTCAGTGACACAGACAGCAGCAGCCCACCTGCCAGCCTGTCACGTCTCCCCCGGCGGAGGGCTGACACCATATTGTCAATGCCGCAGATTGAACGGCGATCTTTTTTACAATCCCTCCCTTCACTCCATCTGCCATCATCTGTGGTCTGTCTGCACATCACAGTATGTGTATCTGCTCCTTCCTACCTTCCTTCCTTCATTCACTCAGTCCCGGTTGTCACAGCTGACAGCGACTTGTCAAATGTTCCTGCAGCTGCAGGTTCATCCATCATTAAACGGCTGAGGAGAATTGAAATCATCTCTATCAGAGCCCTCCGGTAGAGTTGGCGCCTTTGGAGACGCAGGTCTGTAGACTACGAGGCCTGACTTGTAGAAGGCATCATTACTTCTACATCTGTCAGATTTGAGTAAAAGGTTACATGGTTAGAGGAGAAAAGAAGACTCGTGCTGGCAAATTCAAGATGATAGAGTAAAGTCATAAAAGTAATTTGAACTGTCTGCTGCCATACATCAAGTCTTGCTTTCTTTCCTGCTGAAGTGCACAGTCATGTCTTCACACAATATGCATGCACATGCACATATGGCTCAGCGCTTTTATTATAAATGCACACAAACACAAACAAACAGTTCCCTCCACACACATGTTTTTGGGCTCCCGTGGGGCCTCTTAAAGAACATTGGTTCTCAGAAGAAAATAGATCGCAGGTGTTTTATTCCACTCGAGGGAGGAGATTTAGCAGGAGCAAAGACCTGACCTTTCTATGGGGATTAAGTGCAGGTAAATCCAGGGTGTGTTCCCTGCCCGGTCTCGACAGCCTGGGAGGCCACATCTGACTCCTCTTAGTGAGTCACAGAGGCCCTGGAGCCAGGAGTACACACCAAGCAGGCACACCTCCACCCTGGGGGCCAGCATACTCTCATACAGTAACCACCCATACACATTCAGACGCACATACAGACGGCAGCACAGGTGTGGAGCCAAGCAAAACAAAAATATTCCTAATTAGGTTATTTTTTTAATCTATAGAGGCAAGGAGCCTAATTACTACAAGGTGTAAATACAGACGTTTCCATATTTACCGCTCATGAAATAACAGGATGCTAAGGTAAAACAAAGGGGGAGGATCAGGGAAATGTTAAACACAACACAGAAAAAAAAACCCAATGAGAATTAACAAACAAAGCCCTTCGTTATTCTTATCGCGCTATCTGATCAATCTATTTTTGTTCCTCAACAGCTCTAATCTCTCTCCCACTCCCTCCCTTGTTGCGCCGAGAAACATTTTTGCACTTCAGAGATAAAAATCACAGTCTTCTCATCCACTCCTCTTCTTTTGTCTCCATTTCACACAACAAAGAGATAACACACCCACGTGTGACAAGTCCACCCACATCCATCAAACTTTGCTCAAATCCGCCAGCAACAGAAAAACAAAAGGATGACTCTTTCATCAGAGTGTGGGCCAGAGAGCATCGATCACTCTCAGAGAGGCTAAACAGTCAGAGACTGAGTGGTGTGGAATGGAAATGTACAGACCTGTTCTGCATTTTAGATTTGTGACTTGAAGCCACTTTCTTCCAACACTTGTAGCAGTTGTTTTACATTAGGCTAAACAATTTAACAGTTGTGTAATCCTAAAGCAGCAAACCTCGAAGATTTGTGTTGGTTTTGGTTGTTTGTCTCCATAGTCATTCATAAGATATATTACAATGCACTTCAAAGAGATCACTCCAATCAGACGCCGTGGCCTGGGTCCAACACTGTGATGTCGTCTTTCTGAGAAATTTCAGTGGATAAAGTTTATGTTTTTGTAGGTGGAGCTCCTCTCATTATCTGATCAGCCACAGCTGCCATCGCATGCTTACTACCCAGCACCTCTTCTGTTTCTACTCCATCTCCTTCTTATAACAAACCACTGTTTTGCTGCCATCAATGTAAAACAGAAACCCCTCTCTGCACCGGAGAAGTTTTCCAAGGAAATACTTGACAGCAGGGATTTATCATGGCAAATGGAAAAGCTTTCATGAATTGCACATGAGTGATGGATTAACTGACAGTAGAAAAGCTCAGTTATTTATTATGAAAACATATCTGATTGCAGTTGATTGCAGATTATAGCAGAATTCTAGCAAAGAAATAGTCCTTGTGCTCACTATTATGGTCTCAGGATTATCAAGAGCATTGCTCCTTAACCTGAGGGCTGTGACCCCCCCCCCCAACGTATTTGAAGATAAGCCTAAGGGGATGAACAAATGGATGAATAACTACAAAGTCTTATTCAACAACCTGCATCACACAACAAATACACTCCTGCATCTTACAGCCACTAAAAATATATCCTTTCATAAATTGATTCAGGCACTTGACCTGTTACATTACTGTTAATTAAAATCATCTTGCATTCTGTCAGTAGTGTTATGTAACATTGGCAGAAACTGATTTGTAGACTTGTAGTTCATCTATAATCGGTGGCAACAAATGGAAAAACTATGAAAACATGCAGGCCAGTGTACCATTTAAAAAAAACAAAAGGTAAGTTAACATTACTTTCAGTCAGCTGTCCTTGTGTTGCTATCAGCTAAGTCAAGTTACAGGTTGGATTCAGCATTTTTGTCAACAGTCAATGTTATCTGGGGATTTAGCTTTTAAACTTTTGTTGTTTTAACATGTATTGTTTCACTGATGTCAGCACCACACTCGTCTTTGTTGTACTGGGATGGAGGCAGAACGCTACACAAATCAAACAAAAATCTGCATGAGTTGACAATGAAATGGGAGAAATGTGTTTCTGTCATTTTGGTGGCACGGCCCTTTAATATCAGCTAAAACTCACCAATATGGCAAGAATACTTGAACTTCTAGCCAAAGAGATTGACTGTCTGTAAAACATGTCATACTTTTTATTTCTGCAAAAATAGCCGCACTACTACATAAATCTCTCACAAATGACGAGCACAGCGAAACAAAGACACTAATATTCCACAACAGATGAGGTGCCAGAAACGGGACACAACAGAAGACAAGAAGGAAAAAGGTCAAGGTAAACTGGACTAGAGATTTAAAATGTTCATCACAATCACAGCTTGCCATCAGCTATTAAGCGTCCAGCAGTGGACAGCCACACAAATCCAGGCCTGACTGCCTCTCACAAAACCTCCTTATCTCACCTGTCCACCTGTCCCGCTCACTCGTCCATCTTCCACCCGCCGACCGCTGTGATTGCATCTTTAGTGTTACTATCCGAGCGACAGCTCTGCTGCAAAAGCAACATAAAGTCAGCCATTAAAAAAAGTGTATGTATTATTTCTGAGACACAAGGAGACAGAAAAGAGGATTGCCTCCTTCTCTGGCCATGTAAGGGTACAGTGATGGAGATGACGGTGAAATCAAAAGTTTATCAGCAATGTGAGGCAGTGATGTAGCAGAAGGAAGGGGTTCCTAAATCTGACTTCATTCACTGCTATATGATGTAGTGACTGTTATGTTTATGTCAGAATAATTTATTTCAAAATAATGTTATGAGATTAATAACAGAAAGTACAAATGCTTGTTTGTTTATCAGGTCTTCCTAAAGGGCACTATGAGTATCAGGATTATTCATTATTAGACCATAATAATCTAATATTAGATAGCTGGTAATTATCTTTTTAAGACAACATTAACACTTTACCTAGAGCTGAGTTCATTATCTGCAGGTAATACTTCACACGCAGCTCAAATCAAGTGCTTCTTCACAGTTTTCCAGTGCTGAAAAGATTATTTAAGTAAGTCAATGTAGTAAAACCACATTATAAACCACAAGATGTACTTAAACTCTTAAATGCACTAATTGTTATTTTTGCATTTACACTTCAGGGAGTCATTTAATGTTGTTGTAGGGTTAATATATACAGTATCAATGATTGCAGCATATTTTATACATGATACAAGACTATTATATATGTCTAGTATAGCTGTTAAATGTGAAGTAGATTTATGAATTAGCAAATATGGAAATATGGAAATGCTAAAGTAAAGTACTGGAGTAATACTCAGTTATTTTCCAACTCTGCAATTATTTTTTTTTTTTTAAATGGACAATAATTTAACTTTAAATTTGCATTTCAAGGCTTTGTGAGGCTTCAGGGCTTCAGTGCTGCAAAATCTGTTCACATGATATTAGTACCTTGCAAACATATGTGCAAATCAATAAGTATATTTCAAGGAACAGCATATTCTGTATCTATATGTTAATGTGTTGTGTAATCTATAATTGGTAGACAACAAATTTTCTGTGTTGTAATACAAAGCTCATCTCTGCACAGAACACAAGTTCAGTGCTCTTAAGCCTTACAATGCATGTTTTTCCCTCTCTAAAATTGACTGTATCTGTGTTGTCTTGTTTGGTGCTGGGGGCGTAAAAGGGCTCTAAAGTCAACGGGTGTCGTGCTACTTCCACCAGGCAGCCACCCGTCTCTGAAGCCAAAATGCGTCACACTTATTGATGGAGGAAGTTCTCCGTGTTTCTGCAGACAGCCCTGTCCGCCTGCGCTTCCCCTTCGCTGTGCTGAGATCCATCCCTACAGAACGAGGTCAAGCCTGCATAATGACCCTAACGAGTCAAGATTCGCTGGATTAGATTATTTCAAACAGTTTGCAGAGCTACCGTTTTGACAACAAATATCCCCAAGCCAGCGAGTGATGGTCATTTCCTGGCTGCTTCTGACACTGCAAAAACAATGTGTTGATTTGGATTTCACGTTCAGCCGCTCGTCGTGTCCACATGGCTTATGTGGAGAGATATGTCATTCTGGGGGTTAGGCTAATTTCAGCCAGGCCATTTTAGATGATGTCAGTGGGCACAGGAGAAAATGGAGCTGACCTCTCATGCCCCGTGCTGCTATGCTGCGTTAGACTTGCTGCTCACCAAATTTGGTAAATCTGCCGCGTTTATTTCCCCCAATGTCCACTTCATTACGGCGCGTCTGAGACATCGGGTGCACCACCCCATGACAGATCGCCGGCCTCCTTTCCTCCTCCACCAGCAGAGCTATGCCGTCCTGCTCTTTTAATGCAAAGCGATGGGAGGCAATGTGAGAGTTGGTTCTAAAATAAAACACATTGCCGCCTCTGTCAGTCTCCTCTTCAGGAAGCATTTTGTGAAAATGTCGTCCTAATCTGCCTTGTCTTTGGCTGTAATTATCAACCCTATACTATAACCAGGCCTCTGCCTCTCTCTTCTTACATTGTGTCTCTTTTGTGTTTCGCTTTTCTCATCTGTTTTTTTGTTCCCCTTTCTGTCTTTTGATTCCAGCGGATTGAAGAAGAACAGGCCTGATTGTCTCGCCTGAGGTAAGATTTCATAGGTTTACATATCAAAGTCTATAAATAGATAAGAGCTTTTGAAAGAGAAAGTGAGCAGAGAGAGGAAAGTGAGTGTGTGTGTGCGCGTGATGATTTGTGCCTGTGTGTTTGTTTGTATGTCTCTTTGTGTATGGATATGTGTGTGTGTGTTTGTGTGCGCGTGTGGAGAGACAGAGAGGCTTTCCCAATTGCATACACAGCGAAAAGAGCCTCCACCAAAACAAAAGGGATTATGGCGTTTCAAGGGTGTTGTGTTTGCTGTGTTTATTCACATAGCTCATGGGGCTGCACAGGACCGGCAATGAATGTCAATGTCAGGGAGCGAAAACGCTGCAACACAAGATAAATATGATGAACAATAAACACAGATTAAGGCTGAATATGTCACGCTACATCATGTGCAGATCCCAAGTCTCATGACATTAAGTAACCCTGGAAAGTGTTGACATGATCATGTTAAAAATGATGATGGTTGTTTGCCTCGAGTGCACTGCCACAGACGAGACGTTATTCATATGGATAGTTCAGCAAATTCAGGTGTCACACCTGCTTAATCCAGTCCTGGAAGTAGCACTGGTAGTGTAACAGGCAGTGGACCATATTAGCAGTATCATAATGGACCAGAGGAAAGCAGAGATGAATGCATCAAGTACTGTAGTTGATGGAGGTGCTTTGAATAAACTAATTAGGCTGGAGTGTGTATTCTGCAGCAGGTGCACTCTGTATTGCAGGTGCGGCAATACTCACTATTAATGCGCGGGAAGTACAATATCTACGTAATCAAAGTGATGCCTCAGCAAACACACGCTTACCTATACATTTTTCCCAAGCAGAAGAAGAAGAAGAAGAAGAAGAAGAAAAAAACTTGAAAGATAAATCCTAATGTGCACAATATTGCAACGTGTTAGTTAACAACTGTAGCCTTAACTTTAAGTTAACCGATTGCTTTTCCTTTCCCCTTTTTTTTGTATTTCCACATCTAATTACACTTTCATTCATCAATGTTGATTAATAGGTCCTGTGGCACGCCTGCCTCATTTTACTCTCAATTAAGCTGGTTGATGCATGTTCTCATCAAGCAAGATGCATTGGCCTGGTTTACTTGAGGCGCTATTAGTGGACACTGTAATTAGTATCCCAGCACATAGAGCTTCCCCCACCTCCTGAGCCCCTCTCTTCGAGCTGCCATCCCTGGCCTCTTTTAATGCCTTCCAAATAATGAAGATAACAGAATAGATGAGGGACGAGCAGTCCGGCCCACGTTAATCATCTTCCTCTCTCCTGTTTTTTCTTTTTCTTTTTTCTTCTTCTTTTTCTTTTTTTTCTTTTTTAGCCGGAGAATTATGGCTTGTAAAATCACCAAACTCCCAATGTCTTGACAGACCTTTTGTGTGCCAAGCACTCCAGCTCCTCCCCGCGTTTTCCTTATCAGTGGGGAGATGTATGTCTTTATCACATTTCACACTCAAAAGGGAACAGCCAGCCTGATATATTTGCCAGCTACTAAATGTGGGGCTTTATCGAAAATATCAGTTTAAGTTGTGCACATTAGCCCTCATGCTCTTTGAGAAGCCACTTTAAAAGAGGGCTGATTACACGCTTGTTGCTGTCGTGATACCAGCTTCAGCGCTGGAGCCCCTTTTTCTCGCTCAGCCAGCTTTCCCAGAGCGCTCTTCTTCCTTTGATTCCCTGCACTTCAAGAGATTTCTCTAAGGAGGGCTCTGGGGGCCTCAGCAAAGAGCCTGGCTGGGCAGACAGAGACTAAAGGATGGGTGAAAGATGGAAAGAGATGGAGAGAGATGGAGATAGAGGCAGCAGCGGTAATAAAGCCAAGAGAAGCAGATAGAAAGAACAGCGGCTCCGCGGCTGCCGTGTGGTTGCTCTTTGTGCTTTAGACGCTGTAGCGGTGGCCCACGTCTCGTCCCAATGTCTGCACAGACGGCTCCCATGGGCCCCTGCGCCGAGCTTGTAAGTGCTAATTGGGCCTGTTAGGGTCAGCAATTAGCCGGCTGCTATTGAAGGATCGTGACAGCCAGGCCTTTCACAGCCCCGTCATTCTTTTAGGGCAGAGAGAGAAAGAGCAGAACATAACATGGACAAGGCTGACGCTCAGACAACCAACAGACAAGCAGCAGAGGAAGATAAACCAACAGCATATCCCACAATGCAGTGTGTTGAGGGTAACAGGGAAGCGACAATATGAGGCAACATGGCTCTTATTGACTTCACTCAGAACTGAAAGGACTGATGCAACTCCCTCCTGCTAGGAATAATGCATCAACCAGCACTTTCTCTTCCTGTACAAAATGAATAAAGTTTGGAGCTGAAATTCTCCCTCAGTGTGATGTGGTGCAGTTTGACTTGCTGCGGGTTTTGTGTTTGGTGTCTGGAGTTACTCAGCTACTTTTCTCATCGGTTGTTTCATTGTGGTATGTAGTAGCAGTAACTTACCAAACTCAACCAAACTGATGCAAGTCATGCAAGGACACGGTCTTTTAGAGAGAAAAGCACATTGACGGTTTTTTCTTCTTCTTTAGCAGAAATTATGTCAGTTCCTTTTAGCTGTTTTAGGACAGCTTCTTATTTACCAACACTTAGCCCCATAATTTTGCTGCTGTTGCACTCAGTGATTCTTCGGTTTTAGGTTTCTCTATGTCAGTAAGTCGTTATTTTACTGAACATCAGAATAGTTGATTTAAAAAAAAAAAAAAAAAAAAACACTTCCAGTTGTTGTCGTGAACTGGATGAATGTCAAATGTTTCATGATAAACATCAAGACAAGACACCAGAGAGAAGAAAATAGTCTCATCTTTATTAAAAGTGGATAAGGGGAAAATAATATCTCTCTGAATATGAGCGCCTGTAACCGCCTGCACAGGTGTAAGTGGCTGTCAGGTGTTGGCGACAGGCGGTAAACTGCCCGACAATCACTGCAGCCATGCAGACACTGACGAGGCTCCCTAATGAATATGACAGGGGGTCATTAGCAGATTTGGCCTCTCGCAACCACAGCTGTCTCTTATTGTGAGGCCTTCCGGCTTGTGTGTGTTTGTGTGGGTGTGTTTGAGACTTAGCGGGGAGCATCTGCTGCAAGGTTACAACCTCAGCAGCGTTGTGGCAGAACACACAGGCCATGGAGGTTTCATTTTCTTTATTTTCTTCATTTGTTAGAACAATACATATAAATCGACATCACTGTCAATGCACTCGTGTTTGCCAGTCGGTTCATGTTCGATTGCAAGACTTTCTAAAACCAGAAGATGCAAGACAATAAGGTGCATGACAACAAATGACAGCAATAACTGCAATACCATGAAAAGATGCAGCAGCATCCACTCTTTACCTGAAGCTGTGCATAGCTGAAGCAACACAAGACATATATTTCCGACAGATATACTATTATTAACCACATTCAGGAGACATGTCATGTCGAGCAACAAACGGCAATGAGACACAGATTATGTGCAATGTTAACAAGCAGTTTTATTAATCTTAATAATGAAATTAAGAAATAAAAACATTCGCTTATTGTTTGATTTAATAATATCTGAAGAATCCCAGTGTTTTGTTACGCCTGTTAAATCAACTCAACTGGATTTATAGGGAACGATGATATCAAAATGTTGCCCGCAAAACCATTATTTTGTAATTATTGCATATTTTGATTGAATGTTTAAGGGATTATTAAAAAAAACTGAAACATTTAATGATTCACCATATAATTATAATAAGTATCGCTATCTTTATCGTCATTGTCGTCATCATCCTCTTATATGAATCACTGACTTTGGTGCAGAATTGAACTATAATAAATATGTCATCAATCATACTGAAGGTGCTCAATAGTGAAGTGGTCCAGATCTGATTTTTAATAGGAGTCCAATGAAGACATACTAATGAACCAGGTTCTCCCTCTCACCCACTCCACCAACATTAGAATAATGTCATTTTATAAAAGCAATAAGCCACTTGATGCAGTGCTTCACAGTGATTTTAGAACAGCTTAGAGGCTTTTGCTCTGCTTCGCATCATACATAACAGTGCCTCTTAGCTGCTCTACATTCACTGTAAAGCGCTGCCCCTCTTTGCTTATAGTTTATATCAAATGGGACCTTTTACCACAAATAGCAAAGGAGGAGCAACATAGATTTGTAGCTATATGAAAGGCAGCAAGGTTGCGGTATATTTGTCTCACAAGTGGCCCTCAACTGGTATCTATGCATTCTCGCTATTTAATGGCCAAGTTCAAAGGTTTATCGGGACACAGATCTGGATGTTGCAACAGTGTCATTGTTTTCTTTATGCCTTTATTCATTTTATTTTACCATTGAGTGAGGAGAAGTTTCTTTCTCTCTCTCTCTCTCTCTCTCTCTCTCTCTCTCTCTCTCTGTGTGTGTGTGCGTATGTGTGACGGTTAGGGACTTATTGTGCTGTGAGAGAGTGATGGGTTAGGCAAGATGACAGGCTGGCACAGGGGGCAAGCAGGACGGCGACTGAACATGCTCGGATCTGGGGAGAGGTGTCAGTCCTGCAGCCAGCCAAGCAGAAACACACAGGAACACTTAGGAAAAGGTGATTCAAAGAGGAAACAAACAGAAGATCCACTTTTGATATTCCTGAGACCTGGATGAAGTGAATGAAGGTAGAGAGGATATTTTCTTATTCTGTCAAACAATAAAATTACATGTATTTACTTGCTCTTCCGCCAACTAGAATCCGGGTCGCCACCAAAACCTACTAAATCAGGGAATTGAATTGTAAAAAATTCAAATTATTTTGTTTTGATGGCATCCAAACATTTGTAGGGATGTTTGCATGAGCTTTGCCCTCTCTAATAATGACAAAAACAATAGTGCATTTGCTTTGACTGAGGCCATGGTCTTGTTAAATGTGATCTCCATCCACGAGGAGTAAAAAGAAGACATACCAGCTGTTCAAATTCATAGGTGATGAATCGTGCTGCGGGCTTCCAGCCATAATTTTTCAAAAAAAAAAAAAAAAAAAAAAAAAAGTCCTCACGGTCACAGTCCATTTTTTACATAAAACAGCATGAGGGGTTTTTAAAGAGAGATGCTCCACTTGTAGTCTCTCTTAGTCATGGCTAAAGAGCGATTTTGCTTCAGCTCCATCGTTTACGTGGAGCAAGGGGGGAAATTAATCAAAGCTGAAGAGTGATTTTTTTTCAAGCAGCTCCCTCGGAGAATAAACATCAATAAACATTACTTAATACCCTACAACACAACCCCGCAGGGTCCCATTTAATTTCACTGGTGGAGAACGCCTAAAGTGCTACTGTTTTACACCAAATTACATACTCTGAAAGTTTGAAGAGGCAGCTAGTTTTCCCACCCTTGAGAAAGAAATTAAATTAGCTCAAATAAAACTGTAGGGGGAAAAAAAATGCCATACAGTAAATGCAGCTATTTGTCCTTAAAAGTTCACTTTGACACCTAAGTTGTTATTAGGTAGTCTAAATTATTGTATTTTTCCAAAAAAAAAAGACTAGAGAAAGTCCAAGTTAGTACAGAAATGAATAACAAAATTATCCGTCAAACTGTGACATACTCAACTCTGTTTCGCTTTTTTCCTGCATTTTCAGCGGCTGTTCAGCGTTCACATCACTTTGAGCTGTCGTGTGTGCCTGCTGCACGGTGACAGCCATCACAACACTTCACATTGTACTTTTCACAACACACTTTTTAAGGAACCACTTGGACTATAAATTAATTACAGTGCAATTAACTCATGCTTTACTGATGTGATCTCTGTGCTTAAAAATAAGCCATAGAGATGAGTGACGGCGAGACACACATGCATACACTAGTGCGCACATTTTCATTTTAACTTGCTGCTTAAAGGCCAGAGAACGAGTGTCATTCAATGTCACCACGCCACACACTCATGTGGGCACTTCATGCATCAGTTTAGAAATAGGCATTTTGCACGATCGTTGTCAACCAGGTGCTGTCAGTTCTGTGTGTTTAACACAGTTTGACCTCATGTCAAACATGAAATTAGTTCATTAATTCATCATGTTTCTCACAGATGTTGTAAAGAAGACATGCAGACATGGCTTGACTTAAATGCCCGTGTGATCATCAAACACAGATTTTCTCCACATGTGGGAAGAACTGTCAGTCACAGCCGTCAAAAGCCATCGCCTGATTTTTCATAACATGTTTCTTTCTCTTTAATCATTCATTTCTCCAACTACAGTGATGGACAGTTGCCTTGATACCTTACATGTGAGTGTGGAAATAATTTAGATCACTTTTCATCATGCAATAAAAGCGAAGGAAAAATCTGGTAAAGTTCATGTGTGCAGCACTTTCAAATAAGTGACAACCGGGCAACATTTGGGACCAGTGTTCCCTTTAAATTGATAATGATGTGACATGACTTCACTTGACTGACCAGATAACAACATTCCCCAGAAATTGTGTCAATATGAGCAGGTCACAAAGTTTCAGCTGCAAATGATATCAGATGTAAAGACTTTACCAGAATTCCTGCAGAGTTCCTCAAAGTTTAGTTCCCAAAAACGCCTCATTATAGCAGCAGACAGGGTTGGGTTTGTGTACTGAGTAACATGCTGGATTTCCAAAGAAATGAGACTTTGTAAAATGTTGAAAATAAATGGTCAACTAATGCCAGGATTTATCACTGTTGTGGTCACACACTTTCATTGTAAAATAACAGAGGAAACAATAACACAGAATTCGCTAATGAGCTGCAGTGTCGGATTACAGACAGCTCGATCACGACGGGGTTGGAGGTGTGAGCAACTCAGTGTTGTGGTTTTTGGAAGAGTAACACCTGGCTGTCCATCGCTCCAGCCGCGCATCCGTCCATCGCTGCCACAAGCCCCTGGAGGGAGGGAGGGCAGTGTGATGAACAAGCGGCACTGGCGGACACCCAAAGGCAGTGATATCTGATCCGCCTCCCACATCCCAGTACAGGATGAAGGACAATGAAACAAAAAACACACACACACATGCAAAATATGTCACATCCCAGCCCTCAAAAGAGGGAGAGCGGGTGTAAGGGATGAGAGCTGTGTTTCCTGTTACCCCTACTCCTCCGCCTCCTCCTTCTCCCTCCTTCTATTTTGATTTAAGAGCTGAGCCACTTTAGTAGAGATATGGGGTGGGGGGCTGAGAGAAAATAACAAGGCCTTCCAAGAGATTAAGCCTTTAGCCACATGGCTGTTATTGGAGAAGAGTCTCTATGATCACATACAGTAAAACACACTTCAAAAGTTTACATGATCCTGTCGCTGTGTGCCCACTGTCATTATACTTGTATTACAGTCAGTCGAGATTTTGCTTTGTGATCTGAGGACCAGCTGAATTAATGCTAAGAATTGTAGAAACTATATATTTTTTTTTAAGTGTACCATTGTATTGAACATGCCTATTTCACTATGTCTTGCTTTTTAAATTACAACAGCGACAACTAATGGGAGCACAGGGCTGGTAGTTCCAATTTTATTTTCTTTCTTTTGAATCCCTCAAACACTCCAAATCCTTAATAGATTCCCTTTCAATATGCAATGGAAGCCTAAAGTGTAAGCTTCTTCTGTTCAAAAGATGTGGCCTGTCAAACACATCTTGTGTCGTGTGTATCAACGCACGTAGAAATGGTAGCCACACACTACGGGGTTGGGCTTCTCTGTAATTTTAATGGGACAAAATAGAGGTATTATTAAAAATTAATCTGAAAAGTTTCACTTAATTGTAATGCAACAACCGCAACACGTCTCCTGCATTGGGATAACATTTTCTCATATCCTCACATATCATATATATCCTCATATAACAATGCAAAGAACAATGCAAACAACAATAACTTCAAAGAGAATCTGACAAGAATCCCCAACTGGGATATTTTTGCTAACTTTATGCTAACAGCCACATGTGATAGCATTGATAAGACAAATCCTATCTGAACAAAATCTCCCTTCATCCTTTTTAATTGGAATAATTGTTTTATTATAAACTCAATGTGTAAAAAAAAAATAGAAGCAGAAAAATGCTGGATATTTATATTTTGATATGAAAAACATTTTAATATGTCTCTTACTGCAAAGTTGAAGTGCTTAATCCAGAAATGTAAGTTACCTCTGACCCCAGCTGTGAAAACGGTTTATGGCAGCGCCCTCTAATGAGCGAGATTTGACAAACCTGACAGATTTCATTTCCTCCACAAGCAAAAATTATGCTTCCTCAGACTTTTCTATAACAAAGTAAAGACCACAGAAAACAAGTGAGAACAAATACAAAAATATTAGTTTCAGTTTTTGATTCATGTCTTTCTTCCTCTCATGTGTTTACAGAGAATGTCCTTCAAAGTGGATCTAAGCAGCTGTGTCAGCAAGCACCCAGCCTGCAGAGGGGTCTTTGATCAACACACTGAGTCCGTACAAGCTGTTCCGCCGCTGACCCTGACCTCTGACCTCTGGGAAGCCATAGGAACACACAATGTTCCCACAGGGATCACTGAGGTATCACGTGATTTTTTCCTTTGACAAATTTTCAAGTTACTGAAACTAGTCATGGAATTGGACAAAGACTGTACATTATCATTATGGGGCTGTTGTTTAAGGAGACTGCTAATTACTAAGCCGACTTTCATCTATATGCTAATCAACAAGTGTGGCTGGATATATTCAAACAGTAATTCATTGCTTGGTTGTAGCTGCCAGCAGAAAAGAGTACAAAATAAATGACTCCACTAAATTTATGAATGGAGGAAAAAGTATGTAGTGTATAAGTGGGCAATAAAATGACTTGACAGTTTTTAGCATGAAAGGTTTTTTTTTTTTGAGATTTTCTTTTATGATTATGTGCACTGTACACACTGAATTACTTGTTACAGGACATTTAACTTATAAACTATTATTAAGTTCTGTCTCATGTGGTGGAAGAAAGAGTTGACACACTATTATCTATTCCATATAATACACTACATGTACTGTACAGTGGCTGAATTTGCACCAGTTAAGAAAATCTGCAGTCTGCTGTTGTCATATTGTTTTCCTTTTTCTTGTGTCGTGTGATTAGTTTTTTTCTCCAGGTCTTGCATGTTTGCAACATGCTGCAGGAGATGCTGCAGTGGAGCACACACTGATGCATCCAAAAAGGGAAACACACGCACAAATATGCACACAAAGCATGATTTAATTTGTATCTGATCATCTTTAGATAAAATGTGATCACCTCAGTGTCACCGACTCAGAATCCCCCTCCGCAACCAACAAAAAAAAAAAAAAAAAGAAGACATAATCTTTACAGAAAACTGATAAGCTTAACATTCGCTGCACATTGCATTTTGTTCCCTCCTCTGCAGGGATAGAATATCAAACATAAAACATGAAATGTGTTTTAAATCACTGGAGGATGGTGACATGATTGTTCACAGCACACATACACCCACACACACACACACACATACAGACAGCACTTCCCCTTTCTTTTTCCCCTCCCTTGTACGTAATCTGCAGAACAATCACACAGAAGCCACACATCACAGTGACAGAGATGCACCTCCTCTCTACCTCTCAGTATCGATCTCCCATCCAATCTAAATGACCCTGTTAACCATTCCCTTAGCCCACCCCACCTCTCCACTTTACTACCCCTCACCGCTTTGAGCCCTACTTAGCGGCAGCACCCCCCCCCCC
>CM076653.1:20459155-20494279 GCA_038496675.1 Rachycentron canadum
AGATGAAAGAGTTAGAGGCTAATTATCAGGAAATTGAAAAAAGATAGATGTACTGCAGCGACTACAATTAGTGAAGCACAGAATATCAAAGACTTATCAAGAGCAAGTGAAAAGGCTGCCTTGAAGAGCGAGCACAATTAAGGCATCTGCAGCCCATGTGAAATGAGAGAGAAGAGGAGGAATAAAAATATGCCGGCTTGAATAGAAGTCCTTTTTTCAAACATTTCAGGGTTGGGGGGGGGTTTAGCAAGCCGGTGGATGACATTAAATCACACTGTTTGATGAGCTTCACTCACTGTGGCTGCGAGTTCTACCGCTCCTCATCCTCAACTGCCCTTCTTCCATCCTCACTTCCCCCTACGCTCCTTTACATTCATGGTGTCTTTTCCACCCACCCACCCACCCGCACACACACACACACACACACACACACACACACACAAAAACTTCCTCTGGATGGAGGGGATGGGGGTTATGTCTAGCCTCTGCTCTGACGGGACTCTCCTGCATGCTTCATTGCCTCACAAATTTGCACTGATCGACAGTCGCAGGTCACACATGCTCACAAATAGGTCATTTTGGGGCTGTGAGTGTGTATGTGTGTGTGTGTGTGTGTGTGTGTGTGTGTGTGTGTGTGTGTGTATGTGTGGGTGCATGGGTGGGTGGGTGGGTGGATGAGTGCCCGCCCACTCAGCACTAAACATTTTGTCACTGGCCAGCAATACTGCCATGCCAGATAGTCAAATAAATTATTGCATCATTTGAATCACATTGGAAACAATATGTAACTCTCCAGCTGCAGTGTGTGTGTTCTGCTTCACATTATAGACTTACAGAGGAAAATCTGAGCAAAACTACCACATGAAAACAACTGCATTTCAATTACAGCTGAAGAAGTTAGTCAATGAATAGATTCACCAGAACAATAGAAGAATACTTAATCAATACAAAAATCAATTAATTGTTTCAATCAATACTAAAAAAAAACTTCCATCATATGTCAAACCAAAATGATGACATCATCAAAGTTGCACTTGTCACTATTTCCCGAAATTGCATGGACAGTCAATTGATTGAAAAAAAATAATCGGCAAACACAGATAATAAAATAATTGCACTAATTAAAAAAAAAAAAAAAATTCACTGATTAAAAACAACAAGGTTGCGCACGCTCACGAGTACACTAGAGGTCTGTAAGTTTGTAAAAGTTTGTAAATGCACACACGCGTTCTCTGTGTTTGATTTGATTCTGCTGTCAGTGCTAATGTATGTTAATGTATGTCAGAATCTCAATAAAATCTCACCCATAGAATAATGATAAATAGTTCATTTTGTACCAGGTATCCTGGCTGTGCACTGTACAATTCTTTAAAATGGCAGCATAAATACCATTTGTTTAAGACAGTTACACAGTTTTTGGCTGTGACTTATTTGATGATTAAATGTTATCCAGACAGTAAAGTCTGATTCGATGAACAGTTCCCAGGTGAAAAGCAGTAGTATTTCAGTAATGACCGACATTAGGGCCGTCTCACTTTGCAGCCTGGCCATGATTGTGCCTCCTCAGTATGTGAGAGATGCTTCGGGGGTCTGTGCTCTTTCCAGACAGCCTTTTACATAAACTGCATGGCAGAGGCCTCGCCAAATCTACCATCTGTTGGATCTCTCTCTCTTTCTCTTCCTCCCATCTCTTCTCCCTCTCTCCTCTCTTGTCTGTCTGTTTTTCTGCTTTATTACAAATAGGGATGAAAAAAAAAAACACAGCCATTCTCAGACTGTTTACAAAACAAGAGCTTTTTGCTGGTTAGAACAGAGAGCTCAGTTAAGGCAAGTCGTCATGTTCTTTTTTTTTTTCTTTTTTTTTTTTTTGCAGAGCATTTGTTACCAGAGATCTTTTGGGATCCCACAGTCTTTAGTCAGAGGACCTGCTTTTTTGCCATTAGTAGAATGATATAAAACATGACAAAACAGCGTCTCTGTGAAGCCGGGTGTTAGACGGGTCTATTCTCTCCGGGACTGATATGTAGGGCAAGAGAGGAACAGCAGGAGGAGGAGGAAGAAAGGGGATGGGCATCAGCTGAAAGCTAGGGGGCGCACTAGCTCATGCACACCACACGGTGGACATGCATTGGCTCAAACACTCTCACATAATTGAGGCCCATGTTGGCATTGCTATCCATTAAAACTGTATTGCCAAAGCAAAGCAGAACACAAAATATGTTGTCTATGAATTTTCCCCTGCAAATTGCAAAATCATGAATATCCAATAGAATGAAATGAAATCACAGAATTCTACAAATCATCCAACACACATCAATAAGTGAGTGTATATAAGAGTGTGTGTTTTTATGTGTATGAGTCAGAGCTCACTCCCTGTCTCACATTCACACTCACACTCGAGAGATGAGATGAGATATTGGGAGGTGGTGGTGTCTCTTTGACTGTTGTGCCTGAGGCTCTAACACATGGGATGGGGGGTAAAACAAATGCTAATGTCTCTCAGCCAACTAGCACACATGTCTAGCAGGAGGAGGGGGGGAGATAGATTGGCATCTGTCTGTTAGCACTGAAATCCACAGTACAGTGGAGGGTTGAATCAGACGCTCATTGTTTCACTTGCACTACAAGCTCCCAAACTGAGGTGCCAGGAAATTAATTACTCTCTTTGGGAAATTTCGCTTTTTGTCGGCTGCACACTTTTGAATCGTATCAATCTCAAAACATAAAAAGCGTGTGTGAAATATTGGCAGATATTCGTTATCTGAAAACTAGAAAATTCAGCTTACTTTAAACACTGAATGATGAGACACTTTTGCAGCTGCCATTGTTTTTCAGTCTCAAAGAGTCAGAAGAACAACAGCGATCAGTGAGTGACAGAAGAATCCTTTGGCTGAAAAACAGGATTCAAATTAGGATTTATTTGTAAGGGTTAGCATCTGCAAATGCCTTTGCATGCATGCATTCATGCACACGTTAATGTCTTCTCTCTGTGTGTATGTGTGTGTGCATATGTGCAGACAAACCCACAGCCACTATCTGCTGTCTCCTCATTCATTCCCACCACCTGATCTCCATCTGAATTGACAGCTGTAATGCTGACTCTTTTCATCCGTGCTACAGTTGAAAACAGCCAATAACAGCGAGCACGGAGCACACCACTGCAGCACACTGATGGCCTCTGTGCATGTGTATGTGTGTGTGTGTGTCATTCACTCACTGCAGACAGTGTTACAACTCACCCTGTATTTTTAACTCATCTCCAGCAGAACTGTAATCTTGCCCACTGAACCTTCAAATTGTTGGATGTTACCTCAAAGGGAATTGGTGAAGAAAAACATTACCTTTTGCTTATCGTCACCTCTCCTACCTCTGTCAAACCTGTGTTTGCTTCTCTGCTGCCCTTTTATTCTACCTGCTACTTTCTCCTGATTATTTTTATTCTGTCGTTTTTCTGAATGGGTGCACCCTCTTGTTCAATTCAAGGCTTTATTGAAATCTGTGTACAATGTTGCCAAAGCAAAATGTCAGCTTTCCCACACTGACAGGCATGTTTATACACTGAAATCACAATAAAATGATTAATTATTTAATCTGAAGTCAGGCATTAATACTATCTATAACAACACAGAAGCAAGTGCAAAATTCAAATGCCAGTGTAGGCATAGCAACAATTTTGAGCGTGTGTTATTTGCTGTTTCTTCATTCTGTATTTATGTTACATTACATCTCTGTTTTCTTCATGTCTCCACTCTCATGCTTCACCCCCCGCTGCCTCTCTCCCTCTGTCTCTCTCTCTCTCTCTCTCTGTTTTGTTTTCCCTCTCTTTCCCAGTGTCTCTCGCTCTTTTCTCTGGTTACAGGATTATCGGGCTGAGGGTCAGAGTCGATGTGCGCTGGACTATGAGGCAGAGATTAGCCTCCAAAGTTCCTGCCCAGCAGAGTTCAGAGACGGAGGAGGAGGTGGAGGTGGTGTGCGGGGCAGAGGTGGGAGGGGTTGGAGGAGGAGGGCGGGGGTTAGTGGGAGTGAGACTGAGCTGCAACTCTGTAAGCAGACCCCTCCACATCGACACCTATCCCACCCCTTCTAATAAGAATGGTACGGTCCTGTATGTGTGTGTGTGTGTGTGTGTGTGTGTGTGTGTGTGTGTGTGTGTGTGTGTGTGTGTGTGTGTGTGTGAGGGAGTGTGAGTTTGTAGCTCTGCCCTGTCAGGTTTTTGGTAGGGTCTGGCCCAGGAGGAATGCTAACTCACAGAGCTAGTGCCTGTCACGTCTTCTCCGCTCTCAACCTGCAAACACACACATACACAGAGGTAAACACACATACACATTTTGCTTGTCACGGCTCCTCCACACCAGGCTGGTAATTAAACTCCCACTGATTTATTGAGTGACACCAACAAATCCCAACCCAGCTTTTTTATGACAGCCATACCTCCTCGGGCAACAGTCGCCATTTTTTCCTTCTCTTTGTATATATATAAAATGCTGTCTTTGTATGAGGATTGGGGGCAGGGAAATAGTTTAACCATCTTTCATGAAAACATAAAATATAAGCACAAGAGTTCATACACTGATGTAAAAGAGATATAGAAACTTGGTGCTATTTGTACCATGCTGTGCTCTATCTTTGCCTCCTGCCCCTTAGCCTCAAGTCACAAGATTGAAATGTGCATCTCCACATTATAAACGAAGCCTATTATGAAGCCTGCCTTGCCCAAACACTCCATCCCCCCAAATATGGTTTCCAAGAAATATAATTAGCCATTCCCTGTGACAGGAAGCCTTGCGGGTGTCTGGCTGACCACTCATGATGACACTGTAAGATGGTTCACCTTTGTAATTACTCTGGGGTGACGGATTGACAGCTGACTCAAAGGATCTACCGTCATCACGAGACTCAGAAAGCCAATAAACACTGGACTCTTTGCCCTACCAATGTGAGGCCTTCGTCACCAAATCCACAAGCAAGATTGCTGTTTGTTGACAGGTGCTATCATTTACCCATCCTCAGTCAGGCAGCATTAGCAGGTTCAGAGGGAGATGAGCGACTGTCGGACTGTCGGTGTATCTGATTCCCCTGTAGGAGCTCTGGGATGATGCTTGGGTGGGTGCACGGGTGGGATAAGATCCTCAGATCCTTGGCAGCTGCCAGTCAAGCAGCTCTCTGAAGTGCAATCAATATCATCAGGCTCCTCGTCAACTCGATTCACTTCAGAAGAAAGCACGTCTCTGTTTATTTGGTGAGAGGAAAAGAAGATTTACATCAGGAAATATGAACAAAATGTCAAGACGTATCAGTCACTCATACACCTCTTCTATTCTATCTTTAATTTGATGCGAGCCTGTCAGCATAAAAGTAAGAACAAGTGTTGGGAAAAGTTTCAGTGCAGGAGTGTTGGGTGGCGATTGGGGAGGTGGATGGGTGGGGTGGCAGGAACCCAGACTGTGGGACTAAAGGTGTGTCATAGGGGTGGGGGAAGGGGCGGGGTGGCACTGGATTTGCGCTGACAGCTCGACACATGGAGGGTTGCCGGTTCCCTCCTGACAGAGAGAACGGCATACTAAATGCTTACCTGAGGTGCTACAGATGGAGAAGTCAAAGACAGAGGATCCTTTACAAGGCATTTTGGAAGGCGCCATTAATATTTCATCAAAACTGCGTTTACACGCGCAAACAAACAAAAAAGGAAGTGTGTCGCCTTAATCCGCCCTGCAGTCTCTCACTCACTCACTCACTCACACACATCTGTGCTGTTCTATACTTCTGATCCCTCTTCACTCATTCTTCTTTTCTCTTTACTGTTTCACCCACAAGCCCTAGCCAAATATTACATTTTTTTCTCTCCCTTGTTTTACGTGGCACAGTAGCGAATATGTTAAACCAAGTCTAAGGTTTATATCCTAAACAGTTAGTTACCTGTAGTTATTTTATGTTTTTTATGTTTTATGTTTTTAGCTGCTAATGTATGCATGAGTAGATTTTGTATTATCACTGGCTTTAGTATAAGTATTAGCAAGTAATTTTACCTCAATATTCATTCATTTTTCCTATAATTTCAGTCATATTCTTCCTTAAAGCTGCACCAATCAACACTGGATTGAATGACTATGTATTATGTGAAAAGTGTTGTTTGTAGTGACAAACCCTCAGAGAATTATCATTCAGACCAAAACAGAGCTAAAATTAGACTCTAAATTCATGACAAGCTTCTGAATGTGCAATTCTTTGCTAACATAATCTCAACAACTTCATAAAGTAGTAATATGGCAGGTACTGTGTTGAATTTCCCCCAAGTCACATTTTCAGATGCAATTTTTATTATGACTGCATGTTATCCAAAATTTCACGTGGTTTAATTGTATTTAGGATGCGCTTTTATCAACAATTTAGATTTTAAATATATTCTTCTAAAAGGGCTGATTTCCTGTGAGATCAAAATAAAATAAATTATTTCTACATATTTTAAGTATTGTTCATTTGTAAAAGCCCCCAATATATTGATATCAGCACAAAATCAGATGCAAATTCAATCAGCCTTTTGACCCTGTTACTCCATTAACTGAAGAACATAAAGAAACTCTTCCTCTCTGATCACTGTGTGCTTCACTCATGCATTGTGTGGCGCTCTTGGATTTTTTTGGCCGATGTGATCTGAAGCCATCAAAGGTATTTATGGAAGCTGTCAGTAACCACAGAAATCAAGAGAGCAGCAGGGTGGCGCTGCTTTGGCATGTTAACTAAAGGCATGGACTGTTTAGATTAGAGATTTTGGGGAAGCTGGAAATCTGTATTGCATGTTCAGTCACAGTAAAATCTAGTGTAAATATCACAATGGTATGAGAAAGAATCACTTCAATCCCCGTAATCCAAACACAAAGTGGCCTGACCTGACTTTATTTGCACAGAGCAGTGTAACAGAGTTCCCTTGTGTATACAGTAATGCAGAAATCTTTATGTGCAGAATACAAGGAAGTTAAAGGCACATATGCAAAGATTAATGCCAACACACACACACTTTCTCTCTCTCTCACTCACACTTGCAGACACACATGGCACGGTGGTAGATCAACATGTGACGGTGAGAGATAGCAGCAGCTTGCCGTCTTTGCCGGGAGCAGCCATTAAATAAACATGTCAAGTTGTGTGCGTTTTAATGATGATCAGCCGAGCCCGGTTTCCCTGTGAAGCGCCAGCCAAAAAGGATCGACACAGTGCAACTCCCCAGACCTCCTCTCTCTCTCTCTCTGTCTCTGTCTCTCTCTCTCTCTCTGTCTCTGTCTCTGTCTCTCTTTCTGTTTCTGCCTCTCATCGACACTTCCCTCACGTTGACAGAGAAAGAAAGAACAAGAGGCAGGCCCTTTTGAATCAGGTTTGGGGGTGAGGGGAGTTGTTTGTATGATGATTTTTCATTTGAAAAGAAAGAAAAACATCAGTCAAGTGCAGGCTTTTGTGAGGGTTTTGACACGGCTCTATCCCCAGTCGTGCGTGTGTTAGTTAGTTCTGAGTGCTATGTGTTTGACATGAGAGTGAATAACAGGCCGGCTGGTAAACGCTCTGTTTGTGTGTTTACAGTGTTGCACGCCCTCAGGTGAGGCGGCTCTCTCTCTCTCTCTTTCTTACTTCCGCTTCGGCTTTGAAGAGCAGGGGCTCAGCAATGGATTAAAGTTTGTTTGTTTTACGTTTAGCGAGCGAGAGCTGCCATTTCTCTCCTCCTTTCTCCTCATCTTCTCCCACTCGCCTTATGAACACTCACAATCTTGCAGACACACACACACACATATTAAATCTCGCAAACACACCCTCTCACACACACACCTCAGATCAGAAGTAGTGTGGAGTGCTGAGGCTGCATATGTAAATGCTGAGAGATTGTCAAGTGTCTGGGTGTGCATACATCAGGGTAATCAAGCCAGCGCTGATGGGGAGAGCTCGCTCCAGGAGCAGATCCGCAGTACTGGCAGTCACACAGCCGTCACTGAACTGCTGCCAATAATGGGTTTGAGAGGTGCTGGAGGAGGGGGTAGAGAGCATGTGTGTGTGTGTGTGTGTTTACTCGCACACAAACATGCCCATCTGCAAGTTGCCATCTATTTTGTATGGCATGTGTGCATGCATGTATGTTAATGTGACACCTCTATGATAGAAAAGCTGATTGAGAGTGTGAAGGTGAAGCCAATCTGCCTGCAGAGGCGTTGGAGTTGCAGTTGGAGTGCTGCTGAGTTACAATCTGATAGAAACATGCCCGTAGATAAGCTGGCCTTGCTTCACCTTCTTTTGCAAAGCTACTGTGTCCAATGCAGTAATAACCTTTTACCTCCTTCCCAAACTCATCCTATCATACTGCACTATTTTCATATCTTTGTCACACCAATCATAGCCCTATGATGAAACAATGATAGTTGTTAGTTTTTCTTGTATACAACTGCACTTCCTATTCCATCCTTCACCCTATCATGCCTGTCAAGTTTACTTTATAACCCAAAATTAAAATTGGGTTGATTCATTATTGATTTATTTAGTCTTTCCATGGAACACTTCCATTTCCGCATTAAATTTTAAGGGAAATATAAAATATGTGTGTGTATGTATGTCCATTTTGAAATGTTTTCAAGTTCAAAATACCCAAGAACCACAAAGAAATTGAAACAAGCTCCACTGACACCATTGAAATTCTGCTTACCTGCATCACAAATACTGCCAGTGTTGGGCGAATAGCTTAAAAAATGAAATTACTCACAATTATCCATCACATGAAATAATTGCATTACTTTGCTAATTACCCAAAAGTAATCACTTGCGCTAATCGTTGCATTGCTTTACACTCAACCCAGCTGTGTCAAAGGTTTTGTTAAAAAAAAAACTCCAAAGCCTCATTTCATGTTTTCCATATTTACAGGGCATAATAGAAAACACATACATATATAATTATATATGCTCATTAGGGTAAGGCTTTCTTTGAAGGCCATGTTCTCTCATTTGAAAAAAGACAAAATCATTGCCAAGGGCGGCACACACTGTTTAGCACTGTCGCCTTCTTGGTTCAAACCCTGAGCAATCCTTGTACAGTTTTTCTTTAAACACATGAATCTGCTCTAACTTCTTCTTCTCACTACAAAGTAACCACCTCTGTGCCAAGCTAACACATCATGGACCACTATAACCACTCAGCACTAAGTGACCACCTTAAGTGTATGTCAGCCCTTCATTAAACAAACTGAAAACATCACATTTCTGCTAATTGCTGCCAAACACCGATCTATAACAGTAGAATGAAAAATACATTTTGCACTCATTCTGTTCAAAGAGCAGTTTTACTTTTGATCATTACTGGTGAGACAAATTAACGTGTTTTCAATTTTGATTGCAGGACTTGTGCTATTGCTGCTTTTGCTTAAGTAAAGGCTCAGAATACTTCTGCCACTGCTGCCAACTTTATATTTTATCCTAGTCTAGTTTAAGTCAACCCAGGATACCCTACTCTGCTATATCCCCACTCATACCCAAACCAAAGACACTATCTTGTCCTCCTGCTATGTTATTCATGCTTAGCCTTACAATGCTATTCTACTCAGCAGTATCCTTTATCTCATTCTAGTCTGTCACGCCCTGCTCTCCTATTGTATCCTGCACCAGTCTATTCCCTTGCCTGGTGAGAGCACTGGCACGTCTGATCAACTAAACAGATCCCCCAGCAGGCCTTGGTCTTCCCTGTGGAGAGCCCGGGATTGGGAGGAATGTTAACATTGCATTACAGCATGCCGCCACGTACACAATGTCCTCGATGAACGACACGGCTTTATCCGTCTCTCCTGGGATCTCAGCTATGCTTCCTTCTCTCTCCCTCTCCAGTTCTATGATATTCTCCTTGTCCCTTCCTCTCACCTCCCCCTCTCTTTCTCTGCACACATGTGCGATAGACAGAATATCAGGATTACAGTATGAGCTGACATGGTGACATGGTGTTAATCGTCAGAGTCGTGTTTGTTTCCGCCCCAAAACTGTCACCCTCTAATAACGAGCCCCCCAAAACCCAACACAATTGGTGCTGGAATGGCAGGAGTGGCACAATAGGCACAAAAACCCGGCAATCTTGTCAACATATACAAATGGAAGGCATGGTAGGAAGCTACACACATCCCCTTTTTTCTTGTTGTCATAGTACACACATGCATCCTCACGTCTTCTTCCTGAGTCGTGTCAGCAGAGGCCTGCAATTAATTTGTGTAATTGCCCCCCCCTCCCCTTTTTACACACACACACACACACACACACACACACACACACACACACACGCACGCACACATACACACACACATCCATCTCAACACAACATACTCCTCCATCCCACCCTTTCAACCTCCCTTCAGTTTGGCCCAGTCCTGTTTTTAACTTCCCCACCACCACCATCACAGACACATACATATACAAGCCTAAACATACACAACACACAAACAGCCAACACCCTCTGATGGAGTCCAAGTATGTAACAGAAACACATAGACAACGCAAAGATGCAGCTTGATGACCAATGGTTTTTAAGGCTGTCGAATGGGTATTGAATGGTGAGACAGATGCAGAGCTAAATCTTGTACAACCGACTCCTGTAACTCTGTGTAACCTTCTTTCATTAGTCTTTCTCAAAAAAAAAAAAAATAGTGTTACCTGTTTTGTTCTGAGACAATCTGGTACTAACTCCAACACCTACTATCAGCAGTAACCTTTGACAAAGTTAAATAACAAATACTGTGTTAGCATACGAAAAGAAACAATACATCTCCCAAAAATGTATCAGCATGGTCTGTATCTTTGCTTCGCCCGTGTCCATGATATTCACCAAGTGTAGTTTCTTTTCCAATTTTCTGTAACTGTGGACTTGCCAATGGACTCCATGACTTATGGAAAATAAAGGCTGCAAAAAACATAAATATTGAATGAACAACAATATTAGCTCCTTATTTCTTTTCTATTTTTTTTAAATCACTGTCCCTGTCTACACATATGGAGTGAACCACACAACATACGGTTGAGTGAAGCGACGATTTTTTTGTAGTAGGACTCAGACATTCAGGTTTCACGTTGGCTCTCCTTAGCTTTGAAAGTAATTGATATATATATATATATATATCCACTACTGATAACTGATTACTGATGATTAGATTTTACTGTTTTATTGTAAGAGAAAAGAAATAAAAAAAAAAAAAAATCAGAATAATTTTGTACTTGTCAGGGAGGATAAGTCATGAAACAGTATTAAAACCATGGAAGACTAAAATAGCTATAGTAATAATAATAATATTATTAAGCACCATCTATCTAACACTGATGGCACTGACTACTTCATATCAAGTTTTTAATTAAAGGCCAGCATCAGTAAACCGATATGTCGTTCTAATGGCAGTGTTTGTGTGTGTGTGTGTGTGTTTGCGCTTTAATAGCAGCGCTCCTGTGCTGCCATAGGGGAAGTATGTGTAGAGCGGCAGCTGCAGAAAAGGGCCTCCCAAACCTGGGTTGACGCAAAGTGACAGCTCTGTATATCTCTCACTGGCACTGACAGCTGACAGATGGATAGCACTCATACACCGCAGGAAAAAAAGACAGAGGAGGGGCGGAATGGAGAGAGAGAGAAAGAAAGAGAGACTGAGAGAGAGAGAGAGAGAGAGAGAGAAAGCCCCCAGGATGATTCGCCAGCATTGCTCTCTGTTCAGAGGGCCGGCGTTTGATTGAGTGCTACAGAGAATAATAAACCCTCCACTACCCGGTGCAGTGCCAAGCTTTCTCTCCCTCCTTATCTCTCGCTTTCCCCTCCCTTTCTCTCTAACCCCTCTCCTCCCTTAATTCTCTCCTTCTCTCCCGAACCCTTTTATTGTCCCCCCTCCTTTGGCGCTTTGCTCTTGCTCCTTTATGTTACGCCTCCTATTCCCCAGGCCCGTCTTCAACACCTCGTGGTCTATCTTTATGTTTTTCTCTCTCTACTCTCTTTGCTCTCCCTTTCACTCGTCTGCTATCTGCCTCTATCTGCCATCCTCATGTATTTGTCTCTCTCTATCTGAGGTGTGAGAGACAGGGGTAAGAGGTCCCTGTCAAACAAACCAACAGTACTCACTCACAGCTATTCCCCTGTGTATCTGACTGTGTATCTGGATCTGTGCAGCCCTCTCTGTTTCCACAACTACAGATATAGGGAGCACACACACACACACACACACACACACACACACACACACACACACACAGCTTTCACCACAGCGGGGGGACCATGTGATGTACAATACCAGCAAATGCATTAAATCAAAGGCAAGTAAACATTCATTATGCTTGGAGACCGGTTGCATGAGGGTGAATAAACACTCACGCAATTTAATGACCTAATCTGAAAATTGCAGTAACATAATTTGATTACTGCTTGTTAATGTAATATGTTGAGGAAAATAGTGGTGCTCAAAGCTGTAATCTGGTGAAAGTGCATTCAAACTTGTCAAACTGCCAAAATGCAACATCTCCAGATAATCTAGAAAAAATTTTAAGCTCTTCTAAAGTCGGAATTGTGATCAAAAGAATATTAATATCTGTTTCATTCATACAAGGCAATGTTTTGTTTATTTTTGATGTGTCATGACACTCAGACGTTATCACATTCTGATTTATAAATACCAAAAACTAATTCACACAAAGTCTGAGATGCAGTATATACAAGCTATTTGTAGCGCACCACATGGCACCATATGTGTTGTAAATGTTACAGATAAAATTGGATTCAGTGGAATTAGCCATGGATGTCCACCTTTTCCAATCATATTTAAATTTGGATCAGTGAGAAACCACAATCAAAATAGATGACAACTCCGGTGTTGTCATAACACCAACAGTCCTTGAGTCCAAATCCCCAATGCTTTGATCAGCACTCTGTGCTCTGTGTCTCTGTGCTGTGTTAAGTTATGTGTTTAATGTGTGTATAATGTTCTTCAGAACAGTTTACACAGTCATGTGAGGCTAAGCGACAACGTCATTTTGTTTGTTTTAAGACTCTAATATTGCAAAGCTCTCATGTTGTAGTGACGTACTTCTGCCATGAGACTTTATCCACAGCATAAAAGCTTCACAAACATCACTAGACTACAGTGGTCAAAAGCTGATGTGCAACAACGCTATATTCATCAAAGAATGACATGATATTTTCAAGGTCACTTTTTTAGACAAATGTCTCAATGCAAATCCCATTTCTGTTACTGAAAACCATTTTTCTGCCTATGTATGCCTTTATCTTTAGTTATTATTATCATTATTATTATTATTTTTATTATTAACTTTTATCTCATCATAATGAGTATAATGAGTTTTAGTCCTGTGCTGTAAATGAAGATGGATGTAGCCTTTGTGACATCAACCATTGGTTTCTGAAGAGCGGTTTTCTCTTACCAGAACCTGATTCCATTGAACTCCCGACTAATCCAAAAGTGGGCAATGAGGAGGGGCACATGTGGAGCCGCGACTTTGGTACTCGCAGGTTGTAGTACGTATACACTGACCCACCTGTCACTCAAAGCATCACATCCTCAACTATTCAGAACTTTAGCTTTTGAAGACTTGACTCTATAATTTGACCATCACCATCTTTTTTTTTTTTTTTATTTTGAAACCAGAAGAAACCATGTTTGGAAGAGAGAGTGGAGCTAAGGATGAGTTAGGGGTGGATGTCACCTGCTATGTACTCTATCCTGATTGTCAGGCAGGTCGCTGTTTCTTGTTTAGTCTGTCAATCACGTGGTGGCCACGCCCTAATGCATACCCTGCTTTATGATCTTTTTTCCTGGGCCATCATTTAAACATCATGTTGTATTGAAGAAGAGTTGTGACTAGTAATTGGGACCATAAACTCGTTTTTAGGAGGAAAACCTGAAAAGTAGGGCTATTTTCCCATAGACTTCAATATAATGTGACTTCTTTTTATAACCAGTGGACTCGCCCCCTGATGGTCATTAGATAGAATGCAAGTTGAGAGCTCTTCAGCATTGGCTTCACTTTTCAGCCCCAGAGTGTACATCCATTTTTATATACATGGTCTGTGGTTACAATACATGATGCTGAGTAAAAATATCAAAGACAGATTATGTGGCAGGCCACAGTGCAAATGAAAGTACAGAGGACCAAACTCCAAACAATAATAAAGTTCACTCATCTCACCAACAATGAAGAGACGAGGTAGTGGGAATTTGATCTCAAAGTTCAGGTGTCTTTTGATCTGTGGATGAATCTGCTTATTAAGACACACAAAGACTCACACACAAACCTCTACTTTGGGGGGACACCATGCTGAACTTAAGAAAACTTAAAACTTTCCCAAAAAAAATGCGAACCTTATGGGAACAGGAGTAGATAAGAGGTGAGTCGCCACATATGATTGTGTGAAGAACATTTTGGCGCACACATGTTCATGTCATTCAAACAATGCTTCTCTATCAGGCTGAACTCTAGACCATATCTGTGGATTAAGGTCTGGCACAAAGCGACAAGAGCCAAACTTGTGTGTGTGTGTGTGTGTGTGTGTGTATGTGTGTGTGTGTGTGTGTGTGTGT
The DNA here is from genome assembly GCA_038496675.1 of Rachycentron canadum. Classification (NCBI taxonomy): domain Eukaryota; kingdom Metazoa; phylum Chordata; class Actinopteri; order Carangiformes; family Rachycentridae; genus Rachycentron; species Rachycentron canadum. The sequence continues at coordinate 20,473,729 of CM076653.1, forward strand.
GTGTGTGTGCGTGTGTCCCGGCTCCTCCCTCATCCACACCTCCCTCCTGGTCTGTCCTCCTTCCTCTGTTGCTTTTATTTGGGAGTGTGAAGGAGAGGATTAGCAGTGGCTGGTGGAGGGGAAAAAAGGGGGTGCAGGGAGGGAGAGATGGAGGGTTACATTGAGGAATTAAAGGTGTATATTTGTTGCCTTTTTTTTGTTGTTGTTGTTGGTGGCGGTGGTGGTGGCCACTGCATGGCACAGTCATAAAATGGGCACCTCTGTGTTGCGGTTCCAAGACGCTTCTGAATGTCGCCTTTCTTGCTTCCGCACAGACACAGACATAGACACACACACACAGACACGTATGTTCAGTTCCGCTCTATTTTCCATCTCCTCCATGAGGGTTAATCTGTGGATGTGTTCCAGTGCCCTCCTTCTCTCTTTCTCTCTTTCTCTTCCCCCCCTCCTCTTCCTCCTCCTCCTCCTTTTCTTTCCCCTCTCATCCCTCCATCCCCTGGGTCTGTAGACGGCCTGTTTCTCTGCATCCCAACATAGAGGAGGGAAGCTAAGAGGCTGCCTGGCTGCTTGGCCAGCCGGCTGGCATGGAATTGAAAGATGTTTACTAAATAGCCCCCATGTCCCTGTGCCTGGCATTTAGTAGTCAAGACTCTACTTGCCTGTTATAGCAAAATATGAGGGAAAAATGACTCACAGCTTGCTGTGATGACATGCTGCATGCATTGTGTGCTCTTCCAGGGCCCTGTGTTCATAGTTTTCAAATATTTTAATAAGTCATTTCAATTAGCACAGTCTTGAAATATGTTTTCTAACCTGTATTTATCTAGGGAAACACTGGAGGATCATTTTCACCTCATGCAACACCCTGCTTCACATTCACCGTGACAAACATTAACACTGGTAGTTCGACACAAAACAGTGCCTCCTATTGCTGAGGGAGAGTAGTGTTATACTGTAGACTCACTTTCCAGAGTTCAGTTATTACTACAGTTATTTCATTGTCAGGATTTTAGAGACGGGCAAACTTTGTAAATGTGATATTAAAGACATTTTAAAACGTATGTTTTTGGGGGTGCAGGTACTGATTTATGCAGCCAGATAAGCTCACAAGCTCTCTCACACACCACATACTGCACACACACTGACACAAACACACACACACAATTTCAGACTTCCCCATCTTCCTGGCTGTGAGAGGGACAAACCAGGCTCATCATAAATCAAGATGATAAATCCTGATCATAAGTCAGTCAGGCTGGTGTCAGAGCCAGCAGGCGGAGACATGCCCTCAGACGACAGGGACACTGGTGACACCCATCACCTTCGCATGTCACCCAGCTGAGACACACGACACACTCATATACACACACAAAGGCACACACACGGGCCTCTGTGTCCGCTACCACTTGGTCTCCTGTCCTTCAAACATCCTACCAAGGACAAAGACTCAACACACACATTCACAAACTCACACAGGTACATATTGCACACAATCTACTCAGGATAGAGCTATCTGTTAGGCAGCCGGCAGAGGACAAAAAAAAAGAAAAGAAAGAAAGAAAAAAGATGACTGCATTCACTCCTTTTCATGAGAATTTCAACTCTATGAGACAGAAATGGCCTCAGCTATTAGCCTGGGCCGACCTTCATTAACGGATCGGCATTGATTCCTCCCAACGAGCTGTTTACCTAATTAATACCCGGAACCCCACACTGGTTCTCCTAAATAAATACGTCTATTAAAATATCTTTTCACCGTGCACAGACGAATGGCTCATTCCTCAGTGCTGTGCTGCCAGAGGCTTTGTGGGAAGACATGGAGTTAAATCACACTCGGTAAGGCGAGTGTTTGACAGACCTGGTCCTTGTGCCGCTTGTCACGCACATTTGATATTTTGATAGCTTCCCGTCTCTTCCCATTAGCCCCTGGGGTCCTGAAACCATTTTAGATGTTTATCGGCAAAGCACTGGGGGTTAATTTCGTGTCTCGTCAGGAGCGCCGGCACAGAACGGTATCGCACTGTCACCCATCGCGGCCAATCGCCGCAATCGGCCAGCTTATCAGGGAGAGTTGTGTTACACTGACTGACACATGACAATGACCCTGGTGACTCTCTGAGCGCTGATAGCATCTGGGTTTTCTTTTCGCTACCTCTCCTTACTCTCCCGCCCTTTCTCTCCCCCCCCCCGCCTCTCTCTTTCAGCCCTCCCCTTCGTCTTCCTCTCTGACTTCAGGCAATAGAGAAATTGGGACTTTGTCTCTGGGGAAGTGGTGAGAGTAGGAGGGAGAGTGTACAGTGTCTTTGTAGGAGTGTATTACTCACGCACATGCACAGATAACACACACAAAGCAAACCCCCTGTAAGCTCAGAGCGTGCACATGCACATGCAGTGGCTCTGACTGAGCAGAGAGTGTGTGTGTGATAATATGCATGCCTATCTCTGGCCATCCAGTTTTATCAGTGACAAAAAGGTATTGGTTTCAGTGTTTGGTGTGGAACAGCATGGAGCCACGGGGCATGCCTGCTCAATAATCTGCTAACACACTGAAAAAAAAAAAAAACAAACGCACACACATTCGCACATGCCGGTTCATAAACGATATCTAATATGCATAAGAATGGTGAACACACGTAGGTAGCACACATAGAGTTGTGTATGTGTATGCGTTGTGCACGCAAAAGTACAAATAACAAATCGACAAACACATGAGCCAAAAAAAGGTGCAGCCTGGCTGTCCATCAAATCTCTCCCAGTCATCTCCCCTGTCTTCCCTGAGACATGGGCCAGTCCTTTATTCTTTCCCTCTGCTTTAATCCCCTATTTGCTTTCAGTTGCTGCTACTGAGGTAGTGTTTATCTTCACTCGTACACACATAGTCTGAATTAGTGAATGTTTCAGTGATTGATTTCTATTGCAATACATCACAACTGAATGAGTATCCAAGTGATTTTTGTCACACTGTAACATAAGTAAAGCATGATGACATTGGCTGTGAGCTATTCCTATGACAACGACAAAGAAAGAAGACCACGGTGGCATCAACTGGCCTCCATGCTGCATTTTACGTTGTCTGCAGCTGACTCCAGATTTGGTTGGAAACCTAAAGGAAGCTTGCTTTATAGTACTAAAAAAAAAAAAAAAAAACAAGAGCCCCTGGCAATGGCAGGTAGTGGTTAAAGTGAGAGGCCAGTAGGCTATTCTGAAAAATAATGAAAAATATTGTTTTGCTTCCGATTATCTATCTTTGTGGTTTTCGACCCCTCACCAACAGCTCTGTGTTCAGGGGATGCAAAACATTCCCTCATTGTAGGAGAGGTCACGAACTAAATCGGTCAGCACTTGTCAAGATCACAGTCTTTGTTTATAAAATCATAATATTCACATAAATGATATATTCACACCAAGACATCATGGGTTAATGATATGTTATTGCCGGGATTAAAGAAATTCTCATAAATCAGAGTTTCTTTCTTCACGTTTTCCTGTTGGAAAGCAGTAACACTGAATCTGTTACTCACAGTGACTAGATGATGCATTTGTGGATATTTGCACAAGTGAAGACAGCAAAAGGCAAATGTGTGTGTGTGAGTGTGAGTGTGTGAGTGTGTGTGTATATGTGTATATGTGTGTAATTCTTTGGGCGCCAGCCATGTCAATCAGCCCCCTGCAGCGCAACTGCCCTTCACACTTCTGTTTATCTGCTGCTGCTGAGGACTGGGAAGACTGATAAGAGTACATCACTCTCTGTCTCCCTCTCCCTCTTTCTCTCTCTCTCCCTGTGTCTGTCTACATTATACACAAACGCACGCACAAATTGATGGCTATACCTTTTAGCATCAGTGAAGTTCATCAATGCTATGTTTCAGCATAATCATTAACAACATCAGATTGTTTGAAGCAAGACCTGTTCATTGTTAATATTCACCCTGAGATGTTCACTTTGTTACTATATTCTACAAGCCTGGTTTAATCTGTGTACAGTGAGGATGTGAAGTACTCATGTTAATTACTCAGATGTTGAAAATGATGCACCTAATGGTCAGGGAGGGACCACTTCCTTGCTCTTCAGCTTATTCAGGCTACATGTGAGCTGTTTCAGATTGTGGCCTATATTATAATCAAGGATCAGAATCCATTTTCCCTATCAAAGCGTTTGCTGCCGGCGATGTTGATTAGCACAAACCCCCAAAATGTTTTTTTTTCCACCGCCACCTGAAATTTTCTCTTTTCATGTCTGACAGCCAGAGACCACAAGACTCCGCGTTTCCTCAGAGACTGGCCATTGTTACCATGGTCGCTGGACATTATTGGCGGCTATTGTGCAACCCATGTCCACTTGTCACTCAAGCATTGAGAGGCCACTCTGAGCTCGCAGACACACTGTGAATGTGAATGTGAATGTATGGATGTGCTGAGGAGTGTTGAGGGAGTCCATGCGTGTATATTTGCTGGGTTGAGTTTGCACGCCTGTGCGTGTGTGTGTGCGTGTGTGTCTCTGTGTGTCCTCACTCAGTCAGCCAGCTGAGTCTGCAGTCAGTTTACGTTTGACTGCAGGGCAAAAGCTCGAGCAAGAAATGAATTCTGACTCGCCGAGCGCCTCACATAAATTCCTTTTCTCATATTCCGACACAAAAGACAACATATCTGCATTGCATTAGCCCTGGGACTCCTTTCTCATTCTGATGATGATTTAGGGATGTTGAGATCTCCCTATGAACATCAGAGGCGAGCCAGAGAGAAACAGTGAGACAGAGATAAAGAGGAAAGACACAGTGAGAGATGGTTTTGGGTGTTGGATGAGGGAGTGGGGGGGGGGGGGGGGGGTGCTTAGAAAGGAAAAGTAAGAATAAAATGATGTTTATATTTCATGTTCAAATATGTATATTTTTTTTCCTCTCTAATATTTGTTGGAATGCACGTGTGAAGTTGCATGTAATGTGCAAAAATGTATTAATGACTTTCAATTATCTTGAATGTAATGCTCTATCTGTGTTTCTAATGGAGTCTGAACTGTGTTGCAATATATAGCATGTGAGTAGTGTTGCACTAAATTGTCATTTTAATATCTTGTCATAACTTTTTTATGAAGTTATTACATCCTTTAAACACCTTTAATAATGTGCTTATACTTTAAAATACCTTATGTTTGCCTCATGAGGTAAAGCTTACCTGTGCCTCTACCCTCTAGCTGTCTTTGCTATTGACTGTTTTGACGTGCACTGTGACATGCAAACAAAACAAAACAAACAAAAAAAAAAAGATAGCCTACTAAACTAAGCTGAATTCCAGAGACATGCATGGTCCACTTTCTCTCTCTTACATCTTCTCTGTCTTGTCCTTGAGGTGCATGGAGTGACATGCTGGATAATGTTTTCTTTTGACTGAGGTGACAGCCCTCGATTACCATTTGGTCCCGGTGATGCCACTGTCTCAGAGACGGAGAGAGGAGGACGCTGTGGTAGAGAAAGAGAGGGAGGAAGATGTAGACACTGGCACGATCGATTTCATTTTTATTTATTTTTTTTTTTTGAGCACCTGTTGTTTGTAAAGGTCGTTTGTGTGGCAGGAAGATATTTCAAAGATGGGCGAAAATACAGTATGTGCCTGGTCTTGAGAAGGGCCATTTCTATTTTTGTTGTTTCTTCAAGTGGATCTGTGAGAACAGTTGATATCTGAAGCACGTACTGTGCTCACATTGTGTTAACATTTTACTTTTGAAAAGGTGCTGCAGTGCATCACCCCAGCTCTCAATGCTGCAGCAGTGTTTTTGTGATGACAGTTACACCATCTATTCAGAGGGGGTGGAAGGAGGAATGCTATTTGTTTGTTCTTGTACAAATGACACTACATGTCAAATGGAAATCAATTAAAACTTTTATCCCTGCAAGTTTGACTAACACATAATTTGGTGCGCACATCAAGCTGTACTTATTTAACAAATTTGCACTTATGCACTTCAATTTTCACACTTTAACTTTGATTAACAGGTACTTACCTTCTGTATTGCTCAGCCCAGGATGGACTGAAACAGTCATCCATTGTACCATTCTGTCTATATCAAAGAGAAAATAAAATCTACATATTGTATGTCTAGTTTGAACATAACACACTTGAAACTTTGACCTTTTCACATTTATATGACAAGTTGCTGATTGGCCCGAAGGGTGACTGCATCATTGATGCTTGACTCCATGTTTACTGTTGCCTTGTTATTATTGCCATGTTCCAGTCACAGTGGAGGAATTGTCATTGAGGAAGGTTTTAACCTTCATTGGGCGCTCCAGGGATGGAGGTGGTGATGGGTCGGAGGGTGGGGGGTTCTGTGTACATCTATGTCTGTGTTTGTGTGTGTGTGCATGAGGGGTCTCTTGGTATCAGAAAGGAAAGGGTAACATGCAGGTGTGAACCGCTCATTACCCAGTGGCATGTGTCCTGTCACTCATCCATTGTTACTGGCCACGTTCACATCTGAGCTCTTTCACATTACTCATCCTCTGTTTGCCCCACCTGACCTCGCTCTCCCTCTGACACACACATACACATACATACAAACATACAGTACAGCTGAGTATTCAAGCAGGCAAAGCCTCTGCATACTACAATATTTATACATCTCAGTAGTTCGTGTGTGCTCAACTTAGAATAGGGGAAATTGTTTTACAAAATACTGCTTATACATTATTTACCTTTCTTTCCTTTTGTTTGCTCTACTCACCATTTCTCTGTAGCACCACAGTGTGAACTTGAGCATGGAGGAATCCTTTCACAGTGTATGTCCTGGAAGACTATCAATAGCTTTAATAAATGAAGACATCACATCGCAATGTCTGAATTCATTTCACTGTTTAAAATAATTTGTTCAGTAGGTACGTGAGCCATAGAGGCCCATGCTGTCCTGCTGAGTCGTGTTTCCAACTCAGAAATTAATGAATGAAATTTTTTTTTTTTAATTAATTGTGTGATAATGTGTCAATAAATCTATAGTTGTGATTACAGAAAAGAAATCTAATAAGCGTCATTTGGATATGTGAGTGAGGAACTTAAATCATTCATGATAGTAAAGCATTCAGAACTAATGCCCCAGCAACGGGTGTGTGCAAAAAAAATATTAGATACTGGATCTTTGATGAACTGAAGCTTAGAAGCTCCTCTGTGGATTAGTCCACATCCCTGAATGTAGGAGAGGAGAGGTATATATGTGGTGTTTGTGTGTTTTGGGGTGTAGATCGGGAAGAGGAATAGTGTTCTCTGTGGCTGTGGATTTAGGGGAAAGGGAAGGGAGTGAGTGGGTGGAGGGGCAGTGGCTATGGTGTACACATCATTTCATGGGTGACAGAAAATGGAGAGCCCCCAGTGGGTGCCTCCTTCTGCACTGAGATGCCAGGGGAGAAAGACTTCCGGGACTGAGAGAGTGGAGGAGGCGAGAGGGAGTTGAGGAGAGAGTAAGAGAGATGGGGAGGGGGGGATTCTGCCATCACGTGGGATGGATCAAACCACAGCTGGCTGATTTCATTTGTCCCTTTCCTCCCACTCTTCCCACCCAGCCCTCTGTCCCTTTGACCCTCCTCCCTCCATTTCTCTGTCCGCTCTCAGAGCAAGAAGAGATGATAATATTTTCTGTATTCAGCCTGTTGATCATTTACTATGTGCAATGAAAACTTCATAAATCTGACTTTTGCTTCTCTGAATTTCTGTACAAATATCAGTAATTTGTATTGACACAAATGTTCTTTGTGTAAAATGAAAAGCATGAGTTCCTCTGGCGGTGAGTATTCTATTAAAATTATGACTGAAGAGTATTGTAAGCTTGGCTTTCATACTAACAACAATTTAATTGGCAATGACTTCCTTTTTCATGATTTTGTGACCACTACATCCTCTCCTGTTGGTTATAATCTAGTACAGTTTTGTTTAAAGACAAAGCAAAGTTCACTATCCTATTGGGAAAATAATGAGCATCTGTGACCTCTCACACTTTTTGTCATTTCCACCATGTGAAGACATTAGTTACAAAACAAATCTACAACAGTGTTGCATCCTCTGTGAGCACTTAAACAGTGCTTTGAGCTAAATGCTAACATGTTGATTTTTTGTGGGTGTGATGTGTATGATCGTAATCTTAGAAAGTCAGGCGATCAGCAGTGTCATTAGGATTTATTGTGATGTTATATTTGTCCATATTGTTATGCCAGTCAATCCAGGAAATGTGGAGATATTTCCCTAGATGGTGCTGCATGAAAAGTCAGCGGATCTCTGGGATTCATCCTCTGGGTAACATGAATGGCTCTTTATAACTTGAAGGCAAACCATCCAATAGTTGGTGATGGATATTTCAATCTGGACAGAAGTGGTAGATTGACCTCCAGACATTACCCTCCCCACACCAGTAGCATAACACGAATTTTGGTGGTTTACCTCATTTTATGACATATATCTGTATGCAGCAACAAAAACCAAAAAAATCCATTTGTGTGTGAAAGAAAAGAACAGCAACTTGAGATGTGTAGTGGCTCCTTTAACTGGAGTGTTTGCACCTACAATGCATAAACAGGTATAACTTCAGCTGTTAGAAAAAGAACTCATATCAGTTGTTCTCGCTCCTAAACTTTAAGTATGGATTAGTAAACTCAAGGCCAAAAACAACGGAGGCATGACGTCCATATGACCACCAGCCTGTGGCTATATTTCAATCAGCGCTGTTACCCCCACCTCCCACGCTTCCTGCTCTATGCTCTCCTTTTTTTTCCATGCAGAGGAGGCGGAGGAAGGAGAGAGATCAGACCACACATACAGATCCAGGCCTCCACCCTCCACCCCCAGCCTCCAGTTCCCCCGCCATCTGTGCACGTCCCTCTGCCTGCAACTCCACAACAACAAGGCCCTGAACCTCCGCTGAGGAGTCAATCCATCACTCGGGAAAGAGAGAAAGAGACAGAGAAAGGAAGTAAAAGGAGAGCCAGGTTGGGTGGAGGCGAAAGGAGGGGATGTGTATGAAGAAGGAGAGGTGAGGAAAAGCGAAAGTGAGATGCCATGAAACTTAATCACAGAAAGGGTCGTGTCGGGCAGAGGAGGGGAACAGATTAAATTAGCATAGCATTAGATATGGAAAATGATCTCTGTCAAAATCATCCGCTGCACAATTATAATATGTTAATTACTTATTTCATTAAGGAAGTTTATTATGGCCTCACAGATGAAATCATGCAGGCCAAAGACACCTGGAGGAAAAGCACTGATGCCTGAATCTCTCTCTCTCTCTCTCGCTCTCTCTCTCTCGTCACTCTTCAGTCTCCTCTGCCTCTCTCGCCCCCCTCCCACCCCCACCCCCCATCCTCATTCCTTCACTCTTCTCTCTTTGTTCCTCGCTACATCACTCACAGTGTCACACTTTAAAACACAGTCTTCAATAATCTCTGCAATCGCTGTAGGAGCATTATAGTGACGACCACCAGAGAAGAGAGTTTGATGTTTACCTCTCTGTCGCCTGTCTCCTGTGGTCCATCAGTAAAAGCGTGCATATAAATAGTCTAAATGTAGACGTGTAGATACTGTACAAACATCTACATGTGCCTTACGTCAGGCCTTTTCCCCCTTGCAAATTCTGAAATGGTCGTGTAAATATTCAGCTTACTTTCCTCTGTGGCTTTTATGCTTTTTGAAATGCATGCTGTTAAACTGCAATGGAAAAAACTGTCAAATACATGGGCTACACAATCAAAAGATTCAAAGATTTCTGTTGATTTCAACATTATTTTCAAACATTATTATCAATAACTGTAATTTAAGCTTTTTTTGGATAGAAACATGAAAGGTGACAAACATTATCTGTACCTATATAGTAATAAGATGTTGCCCAATATTTATTAATTATTGAAAGGCCAGTGGTTGTGTTTTATTGATTCATGAAGGCTATTTATTCACTCCCCACCTATGTGATGAAAATGCACCTAAATCACATTCACATTCTGGTGATATTTCAAAAGTTTGAATAAAATGCTTGACAGTTGGATGCAAACAAGGGGCACGGGGCAGTTTGCATTTGTTTCCGCAGCCCTGCTGTCTGGCTAGCTGGCTCAATGCCTTCCTGGCTCGTCAACGCCTGTCGGACAGACAGACGATGATGATGACAGTCATCAGGGATGTAGCAGCCTTCCGCCCGTCCATTCGACAGTAGGAGCGAGAGGAGCAGGTGCAGAAAATGGAGAACAAAGAGGAAGGAGTGAGTAGAGAGACCCATAGAGAGAGAGAGGGGTTGGATGAGGATAAAAAAGAGACCCTTCTTTATACCTGGCATTAGCGTTGTCCCAGGTTATATTGGATTAAAACCAATGTTCGAAAAATACAGCAAATTCAGGTGTGAATGTGCTTGATCATGAACGGATCAACCTAACCACTTCCCATCTCTAAAGGTGGTCAAAAATACCTTTGGAATTCCAATGTATCAACGATTCACTTACATGTATCAAGAAAGTGATACTAACCTTGTTCGGGAACACTTAACCGTAGCTCCTCCCCTAACTGGCATTTGTAGTATACAGTATAAACATTTACTCCTTGTTATAACACGACTAAGAGTCCACAGTCAATGCTAACACACTGATGTTCACCATGTTAACCATCTTATTCTACCACATTAGCATGATAGCATTTGCTAATTACTGTAGCAAAGAACAAACATATAAGGACCAACTGAGTATTGGACAAATCACCTGTCATGGTACCAAATTAAAGGTTAAAACTATGATCGGAAAATGTCACACGTCACACCAAAGTGCTCATTTTAAGTTCTCGTGTGACATTAAAGAAAAATCGGGAAGTCACAAAAGACATTAGAGGACTTTGCCTGAGAATCATGACAGACAATGGAAAAAACCTGTTAAATACAGTAGAATATCCAAGGTCAATAGAAGTCATCCTCTGAGGACTATGAATCTAGGTACAAAATTCCAAAACAAAAATGACAATCAAGCCGAAACTTGCCAAGATCCTTCTTTCAGTCTGCACTTAAGTGGTGGTCTAGCTGAATGTCAAACAGACAGACAGACAGACATTGCCACACTGCTAGCATAGTATAAAGTAACAGCACAGTATATACGCACTAGGCATGAACGTGTGCCAGCAGACTTGAATATTATGCATTTTACAAATAACAACTTATAAGATTGTGACTTATTCCCTCATGTTTTTTTTTCTTTTTTTGTGCAATGGTTTTATCAAATTGTGAAACTGTCAACACCATACGCTACATGTGGTGACAGTAACAACTTTGTGAAGAGTATTTGTTGTTAACATTTTTAATGGGTCAATTTGTAGTGAACAGTGGTGAGAAAGTGGCAGTTAACACTCCCCACATCCCAGTTGAAAAAAAAGTGTAGATTCAACACATTGTATGTGTCATGCAATGTGTGGATAGGCCAGTCCAAGGTTAAAACTAACAATGTGCATTTGAACATATTTTTTCTTCCACAGGTCATTGTTTGCTGGGTAATGTTATTGTGCTTTGATTTATTAAACTTTATTAAGTCTCCTCAAGAGGGAAATTCACCTGTCAGAGGTTAAGTATCTTGCTGAAGGATAAATATATGGGTTCAATAGAATATGCAACACATAAAAGCCTCAAGATGAAACAGAAGGTGATATGGATGGGAATGTGGTGCAATTAAACCACCATTGCTAAGTGAAGTCTTTTTATTAGGTGAACTTTAGATTTTAAAGATTTTAACTACTGAGTCTATACAGGGATCATGCAAAGGCAAACATACAGTAGGAATATCTGATGATGCAGTGCATGCTGCACATGAAGCAACCTGATTTTCAAAGTAGACCTATAAATATATAAATATGCTTATCACATGTTCATTTTGTAACGATAAGTGCTACATCCCTGATTTAGTGATTCACTAATAGATTCAAATGCAAGAATCAGAAATATTATATAAAAAGCTGCAGTAAGATCAAAGACAGATGATAAAAAGCTATAACATCTGATGCACGTACAGTATGCAGCTGGGAACTGGGAAAAACAAATTCAGACGTTTAACATCTCTCCGATGATCCCAAATTTTCAAAACATCTTCGCTGTTTAACATGTTTAGCATTCCAACTTCAAAAATCCCGTAGCTCCTCTCATATTGGCCGCGAGGCTTCAAGTGAAAACCGTATTGATCGCAAAGTGAAAGGACTTGCAGAAGATAAATAAAAGGGAAAAAGAAAGGAGATGAGAAGAGAATCAGGAGATATATATGGCAAGAGAAAGGGAGAAAAAGAGAGACAGAGACAGGCCAACTAAACCAGGGGCAATATCTTCAGTATCTGGGGCTCTGTTCTGCAAGGAACACAAGGAGGAGGGAGGGAGGAGAGGAGGAGGGAAAAAAGAGGAGAAAAGAGGAGCAGAGCGAGAACATCTTAGAGAGTGCGTACAAAGAGAATGAAAACACACACACACCCGAAGGCTGGGGTCACAGTCAGACTGCTAGAGAGGTGCAGCAGAGCCGGCGGCTACGCAGGAACACCTCGCTCTGCCTTTAATATACCCTGTCCACTGCGCAGATTTCAAAACAGATAGTCAAAAACAAAAATCAACGCCCCCAAACACACACAAACACACACCCTCTAACATGTGCATAAACTCTGCAGCCCCCATGCAGATGTTGTGTAGTCTTGTTAGGTCGAGCTCAGAGGCTGGGAATGAGTAAATTCGACAATGGCAGCCTCTGGGGAATTGCAGAGTAGTCTCACACATACACTAAACTCTCTCTCGCTCTCTCTCTCTCTCTTTCTCTCCCTCCCTCTCTCTCTCTCCACATTGTATTCTCCCTATCTCGATCGCTCATACACACAAAGAGGAAAAGGGAGAAGTGAAAGGTAAGCTTTTCTTATGGTTTCATGCATAATTCTGCCTCACAGCGCCAAATATTATGATGAATTTTTCACAGGGTAGTTTTTTTTTTGTTTGTTTCTTTTTGTTTTTGCTTGTGTGTTTTGAGGCCACAAGGTGCAGTGATGACAAGATACTTAAGTTGGTTTGGGCAACAGCTTGTTTTCAGTCAGGACATTTATGAGGGGTTGAATCATTTATGCGCCCAGCGTCCCGGGCGTATGACAGATCCCTTGGAAACACAAATTATCATGTTGACTTGCAACAAACACTGTGTAATTACATCATGGCCTGTCGAGAAGCATTAAGGAATCTTCTTCCTATCACCAAAGTAATGAGACGCTAATGCAGCTACATATGACACAGTCATCGGCAGTTAAAAGATTCAACCAAATACACCACCACAGAATAATTATAAAATATCGCAGTTTTATAGGTTAGGATATTAGAGGGTCTCCAGCATGTTGGCTCAATTTCAATAAAGGATACAGTAATAGATTCACTATCAGGGACAAATGTCTCTGTGGTCTCTGTTACATCTGGCATATCCCCTGTGTATCATAGCTGCCTCTGATTTCATTTATACATTTCTATTCTTAGGTGAGGAATAAAACTGCTCCGACTATAAGTCCCATTTCAAATCCAGAAGCTCCTGCCATGTAAAAGAGTCAGAAATGGGACAGTCCTCCTGCATGTGTTAGCACTCCACTTGATCCATCAGGCATCTATCTATTCACAGAGGTCTCTTTAGGAGCAGAACGCTCAGGGCTGTTTGCCTTCTCAATGTAAGTGTGAGAGAAATTGGGAGGGCCGTAGCCCTTAATGGTGTTGGCCCCTCCACCCACCCCCAGCCTCCTATCCTTAAATCTGCAGGGAATAAAGAGCGCTGTTAAACCAAACTGGAAGACAAATGGTTTTGTTCAATGGGAAGCCGCCTCCATAAATCCCCACTTAATGTGGCGGAGGAAGGCTGAAGCAGAAACAGGTGAATTCGCCGCAGTGAGGGAAACCATTCATTACCTCTCAGGAGAGGGGGAGAGCAGGAGAAGAAAAGGCCAGGTAGATGGACAGATGGATGGACAAGTGGACAGATGGATGAAGAGAGATGAAAGTAAAGGGAGCACAGCTGTACTCTGGTCTTTCAGAGCCCAGACACATTAAACAAAATCTCCTGAATCTCTGATTTGATTGATTGTTTGATTGAGTTTGATTGATTGATTTAGCATATGAAAAGCTCTTTATACGGTACAGTACAGTGGAATATTTCATCAAATTCTACATAAAAACTGAACATAGGATAAAAATGATGATCTATTAGTTTCTGTACAGATTCCCCACACATTCCTGTTGGAATCAAATGTAAGTTTAGCTTTAAAATGTTTGATATCTTCAATAAAGAAAACTGTATTCAAAAGTCTAAATAATGAGCCTTGACAGAAACGCTTACTATGTATGATAACAGTGGTCTAGGGCCGATTTGGTGTCCCTAACCGTTGCCAAAGAGCTAAAAGTGATTTCTGTTCAATAATGTAATATCTGGGCACATGGCCGTGGAAAGGAGATATTCTCTGAAGAGATGAGGCGAGGATAAGACAGGACGAGAGGCTCTGAAGGGTGAGATAAGTGAAGGTGGGAGGAAAGGTAGCAAGTGGGGGGTGGGGTGTTGGAGAAACAGTGGTACAGGGAAGAGAACTGGAGTTTGGAGTGAGCAGTAAGTGAGTTATATTTAAACCATTAGGCAGCTTATTCGCTCAGTACAAATGCAAATGAAGCAGCATTATCATCATGGCCTTTTCCCTGGAAATCGACTCCCTCTGTAATACCTCGGCAGAAGTGGACTGGTCGTGAACCCTCCTCCTCTGCAGTGCCAGCTAGCCCTCAAATGGCCTACATAGACAGCTAGACGCACACACGTGCACGCGCTCAAACACACACACACACACACACACACACATGCAGCCAGTACCCCTCCTCTCCCAGGCACCCGCCCAAATCAGAGATCAAAGGCTGGATTTGTAAAGCTAATGGCTGCTGCGCTGCAGCCAGGGACAGGGAATGAGAGAAGGGAGAAATAGAGGGAAAGAAGGCAAAACAGACAGCAACAGCAGAGGCAGAGTGACACGGACGCATGGTGGTAAAAAAATGTCTTTGTATTTTTAACACGCAAAATTAGTAAACACAATGTTGCATGTGGATGGCTACAGCAAATGTCATGCTATTTAAAAATAAGGCGATATAGACTATAGTGGGAGGTATCTCCAAAACACCTAGACAAACGCCACACTGAGGCGTTCACACTTTAACTTTTATTGGGTACAGTTTTACTTTTAGGCAAAGTGATGAGAAACACATCCACAGATGGTGACTATCTCTCGCTCATCACTGTGTGGGATTGTGGGATTGATGGTGTTGAAACAGACCTTTCTCTTTGTCTCACACATGGCGCAAGTGCTGCTGCTATTCCCACAGAGCACTGAGAGGCCATTGAGATAAATGGCATGAATACAAGAGAAGGAGTGAAAAAGAAGAAAGGAAAGGAGGAAAAATGTGTCTTTGCCTTAAAGAAAAAAAAAACAACAACACAGAAATCTCAGACATTCAGTTTGTATTGTCCCAACATTTATAATGCTTCAAGCCTGTCAGTGGTGCTCAGTCACTCCCACGCATTACATTGAAATCCTCACTGTCACAAAAAAACACAAAAACCGTTTTATCACATGCAATGATTTGGTGATCACAGAAACATATTGAGGAGCATATTTCACAGCTAAATTTAAAACTCCCCAGCATGTATACTGAATCTCATATATTAACAGCTCAATTCTTGGCTTGCCGTTTCAAGTTCGCTCAATTAGGAGCCATTTTGGTGGCGAACGGCTCGCTGACAGTGATGAGAGAGGAAAAGTAGCTCTTGCATACATTAGCAGTGGAAACAGGCCAAAATGCTAGATTTCTCCTGATGACACCAACACTGTGACTTCATTATCATGACAATAAACAAGCGAAATGAGCAAAAATAAAAGTGTCAGAGCAGCAGAAACGTGCTGGTGGCTGGTTAGAGCCTCCACTATGATGTCGATACCTTATTCAGTGTGTTAATCAAGACAGCTGGTAATTCTCAATGGAGATTTAATGGTTTTGTGTCTTGTTTTTGTCATCGAATAAATGGCATTTAAGGTATTTTCTACAATTTCAGTGCCATAAACAGCCTTGTATGTTTGCCTGTGATGAAGATGGCCTTTGAGTATACCATCAACCCCACCCTCTTCCTCCTCACCCATCTCTGAGACACCATCAGTCATCATGATGGGATGCTGAGGCCTCTCCATATCCCCGTGAGAGAGAGGATGAGGAAGAGGATGATGCAGAGGGATGAGGGCCAAAGCCGGAGCTCTTTGTCAGGTGACAAAAGCTTTCCAACACAACAATAGCTATCACTCACTCCCCAAGCCTGTCGGATTATACGGATCACTATACAGCTGTGGTGGTATGTGTAGGTGTCTGTTTAAGGGGTGTGGGGGGTTTTGAAGGGGTATTGGTGTGTTTGTTGGGGGGGTGTATTGTAGAAGAAGGTGGACATGGTGCTGCTCTGCTCCTCCACACATTCAGTACTCAGTCAAAATAGCAGATCACTATCATTCTGCTTACATAACAGACAATTCATGCTGTAGCAGGGTCAGCGAAGAAGTCTAACCAGGGGGCTAGACTCATGCTTTGGTCTGGTAGTGCATGTGTGTGTGTGCTGCATCGAGGGTGGTGAAGGAATGAATACACTCTATTAAAGTAGAAGTGCTCATTTTTGGATTTAAGATGAGATTTTAGTCTGTATTGGACTGTTGTACTACTGTACATACACTCTTACTAGTTTGAACCATAGGCTGTATATAAAGATTGACTCGTTACGTTACCCATAGGTTTCTGAAGAGTTAATTTTGAAGTTTTGCTCAGCAGAGCTGTTCCGCCATTGCCATCTTGGCAGTGGCTCTCTCCGCCTAACCCCCAGCTAATCCAAAAATGTGCAATCAATCAACGTGTAATTTTAAACCTTAATAAAATTATACCAGACGGGTTATATAAAATTTCTAATTCACTTAGAATGAAACCATTTTCATACCAGGCTGTAAACATGTTTATTTCTGCTGTTAAGTTGGACATTTTAACATGAGAGTCTATGGCGATTGACCAAGTCTGTGTGGCTGACGCGCTTTTGGAACCAGCCTCAAGTGGTGATTCGAGGAACTGCAGTTTTTGGTACAGTTGGTGCATTTAATGGTTGAAAGATTAAATGAAAACACATGCAATATAACAACTATCCAATATTGCTTTGATTAATTTCAAAAATTTGCAAATGACTAGTGTTTATGTAACAGCCAGTAGTGAAATATTCCGATCCTGAACTAAAAACAGAAAACTTAATAATAGCTTAGTAATATAGCACAGAGCGGCAGTATTCCTAATGCATCAAAGAGAAAATAGAATCATCATCATCATCATGCAGGACAAACTTGTGTGTTATATTGTACTAGATTATAAGTCTTCCTGTAGCCCGTGACATGGAGTATGGATATTGAAATTTAACTTAAATAAGTGTTTAATGTCCGTTAGGAGAATGAAATGCATGCTGATGGTGGAGAGAGGCGAGATTGAGCATTGACAGTGACCTCCAGTTCCACTCTCTCTCAAGTCAAAGTTCAGGGTGAGCATGATGCTAAAGGATCTGACTAGAGGGAGCCTGAGAGGAGGGGTGGGTACCCACTAAAAAATCAATGCATGGTCAGTGGTGGGTCTCCTTCTCAATCAGCCACCATGACAGCTGCTCCAGATGGCCACTGGGTAAGTTGGCTGTCAGGCCATCAGTATCATCATTACCCATAAGGCCCAGCTCGGTCAAAAGGTCAAGGGGTGGCCTCTGTAAATTTGTCAGCCTGAAACACCCGGGAAGCGCCAAATATTTGTATCACTGTCAGCGTGTGACATTTATCTATTCTATGTTAATGGCATATTGTATTGCTAGCTGATCGCACAAGAAAAACACATAAACTCCAAAGCAGTGGTGCAGAAAGGGATAATTCATCATGAGAAGTCAACATTTCAGCATTGCAGCATGGTATAAATGCTGGCATGGAGAAAATTGCAGTGACGTGTTTTCCTAGGTGTCTATAGAGTAGTTTCTTATTCTTTGCTGTGAATACTGGATTTGGATTTCGAGGCAGCTAGACAGCCCTTCTAGGAATAATGATGTGAGGGTATACATGGCTGCTGGGGGCTCTCTCTCTGTGTCTTTGAACAGTAGATGACCCCTGTGAACTAAGCAGTAACACTGCCCTGATGAATCTGAGGTCAATGGGTCATGGCAGGGTCAGGGGTCACAGAAAGGACTCATGTCTGACCTTTGGCACTGTGTCTCACTGATAACCTTGCGGAGGAATGAGGAAGCAGTGTGTTAAGAGAAAGTAAAAGGGAAATATTACCCTCTTTTGTTTTGAGTATTATAGCCATAGTTGCTCTAGACATACCTCTTTGCTTCTTTAATTAGTCCTACCTCCTTTAACCCAAGCAACTCGAAGTTAAGGTTAGCTTAGGTTGTCCTGGTTTCTTAAGGGAGCAGTGTGATAGGTACAGATCTGTCCATAGTTCAGCTTACCTGGTTCTGTCCAAGTGCAACAATGTCTTTTAAAAAGCATCTATACAGATCACTCATTCACATCTTATAGCTCATTTCTTTGACTTGCACAAAAGCAACTTGTGATTTTACAGGAAGCATCCTATTTGCCTTTGGACATGAGACTGTCTTCTCATCTGAAAGCATCTTTGAGAAGTGTACACATTCAAACCAAATGTGTACACTTCTATTGTGCAGTAGTCAAACTATTTCTTTAAGCCTTGGACTCTCAACTAAAACACTTTACAAGAGCCAGCTCTGTTGATCTATTTTTGTTTGATTGTTATTACCTAATGACCTAATCCATTAGACCTATCATTTTAATGCTATCTGCATTAAAATGTGTTAATAACACCACTGTGATAGGTAGAGCACAGAAATTCATGTCAGGTGACATGAAACAAAGTTTATAAATGTAATACTGGCACCTTCAACAACATTGCTGCTCTACCATTTGAAACCACCTCTAGATGTTCAATGTATAAGCTTAGATTCTTCTGTGCTATAAAATGATGCTTTTAGAAATGCAAATGCAGTCAACATTCAGCAAAACTTCAAGTTGTAGTCATAAAAGACAGAGTGAATGAAGGCAATGTTGCAATGCCACCTTTATCAGACAGCTATAATGATATATGTTCAGTTTCCTTTGCTGGCTTCCACTGATTAAACACAATGAGAGATCAACAGCATGTTTTTATGATTGCTGTCTGTTTACTGCCCTGCCTGGTCAAAGACTCAGAGTGTGTGCATGTAAACATTATGTGCTGTCTTTCACACACACACAAGCCTTGATGGGAAAACAGCAGTCGTGTAGGAGGGAATGCAGTTGCAGCATGTCTGGTGAAGCCACATTTTGACACGACCCTCTAAACAACAGATGCAGTCACACACACTCCAATACACACACAATGAAACACACTCATGCCTATTCTAATTGACAGAAGTAGCAAAAACACTCCCATACATCCACACATGTACAAAATATGCACTATACTGTATGTGACCTTGCCCTGAAAGATGGCACCCACCTACGCTGCAATCTGTGTGACAGTGGAAAGCAAAAGAGATGAGATGCCCATTCTTCTTCAAATGGTGTTTCTTGTTGGATTTCTTCCTGGCACTTGTATTTTGCTCCATCTTTAAGCAAATCTGTCTCTTGTGAGCTAAAAATTCAGAAGCTGAAAAGCTGATGTATATACTCAAAAGATGGTTTTAAGAATTAGATAGGTCAGGTCATCAAGATTTAAATTCCAGTTGGTAAAAAAGAAGTAGTAAAGTACTTTACTTGAAAATTCTTTGTTGAATGAATAATACATCATCTGGCTTTAAGGAGCCTGGATGCAACATTTTGATTGCAGTCAGTCTAAAGATGAGTGGATGTGTTTTATTATTTAATATGTTAAATATACAGAACAAATGATTCAAAATATATATTTTCAACAGCTGTTCGGTTTATATTTTGACAGACATGAAGACAAAAGAAAAGTCAAGACGTGGTTTGTCAGGAAACATTTTTGTTTTTGCTGAATGTGAGGAGCTGTGTGAGTATATATGTTCCCATTACCTTTGATGGGTTTTCAGCAGACATTGTGAATCTCATATTCTGTCAAAAATAAAAATCTGTGGGTAACAACAAATACACATGAATATAACTCAAGACTTAAATCGTCAAATTTAACACATGGCTTTAAATTCAAAATATATAAATATCTCTTTAAAAATCCTAGAATATCAGTATTTCTATCTGTTTTCTAAAAGTCATATTGTTCAAGCGTTGCTCTTCACAGCCTCAGTGAAACCTGTGAAAAAAAAAGGGGGGGGGGAGAAAACAACAAGAAAACCTAAAGGCTGTTGAACTACATTTGTCTCTCAGACAGCACCTACAGTCGGAAGGAGTAACCAGATGGGGGGGGGGCTGTTGCATTATCATCCTCACAGGGTGTGTGTGTGTGTGTGTGTGTGTGTGTGTGTGTGTGTGTGTGTGGGGGGGGGGGGGGGGGGGGGGTGCT
>CM076653.1:20514767-20525424 GCA_038496675.1 Rachycentron canadum
GTGTTGTAGAGATGGAGGGGACGTGTGTTTGTGAGTCGGGAGGGGCATTCGGCCGGCCGGGCAGTAATTCTTAATTGACACCTGTCAGGATAATGGCGGCAGTCACAGCTGTTGCGGGAGAATTTGTCCATCGTCCCGTTCATCTGTCAGCTCTAATACCCGTCCTAAAAGCTGCCCCCCTCCCACACTGATCCCATCCCACCACCCCTCCCCTTTCCATCCATCCACCCCCATAGACACCCACCAACTAGCACCTCCTTCTTAGATGCTGCTGTTGGACTAAACATTGGTGCCCACTGCCATAATCATCTCCCCATCTCTCCCGATTGTATTCAATTATTGGAATGACAGTACACATAATACCAAAACAGAGCTATTTCGTTACATTGCTGAATGCATTCAAACTGTGGTGAAATGATTTGGTTATTTGGTTAAAAAATAGCTTCAAAAATATCAAGAATGCAAAGTTACACTCTTTCTCTCCTTCCCTCATTTGTTTCCCTTTCAGCTTTTCATTTCCCCAACGATCTCCACCTAACTTTGTCTGATGAGGTACAACCAACAGGAAAAAGGAGCGCAGTTTTAAAAACATTTTTTTGTCATCCCCGTTTTTCATTCCCCCCGCACCCCTCCCTTCCCCTATCACCAGCACTTCTGTCTTTTCTTTTTTCTCTTTGCTTTTGAGTGGCAAAAAAATGAGTATTTATCCAGAAGAGAGGGGGATGTGAGATGAGAAGCATGCTGGTGAGGGGGAAAGAGCAAGAAATAAAAGGAGAGGGAGTGCCGAGAAATGAGAGAAGAGATGAGAGGTATGTGAAAGAGATGGAGAGAGAGAGAGAGAGAGGTAGAGAGGCATAGAAGAAGAAGTGATGGAGGAGAGGGAGGAGTGTGCAGGGGTTGGGTGTCCCTGGATAGGGCTTTTGCTCTTCTGTAGTGGGCCCATCTCGTTTGTCTTGTTTGTTTGTTGGCATCAAAGAGCTGCCTCTCACTCCCCCTGCTAACTGATGTAATGAGTGGGTAAGCTACATGTTTTTTTTCTTTTTTTTCCAGCGCCAAGGAATTCAAATACTTATTAGACAAAATATTCTGTAATTGCTCATCTTTTATTGATAGAAGTAACATGTTAAATTTGGCTCTAGCAGACTTTCCCATACCCTCTCGAGGAGGCACGGCACTGATCAAGAGAGCAAATTTACCCTCGGCAAATGTAATACTTTACTTAAGAAAATTTGAGA
This sequence comes from Rachycentron canadum, assembly GCA_038496675.1. Classification (NCBI taxonomy): domain Eukaryota; kingdom Metazoa; phylum Chordata; class Actinopteri; order Carangiformes; family Rachycentridae; genus Rachycentron; species Rachycentron canadum. The sequence continues at coordinate 20,516,003 of CM076653.1, forward strand.
TGTCAATTTTTGGCCTTAAATTTTGCACGACTACTTCTCTTGAATGCTTCCCCTCTTATCTTCCTCATGTCTCAAATTATGTGCCAGGGAAAAAACAGAAAACACAACATATCAACAAATTTTCATTAACGAGCTTTTAAGCCTTACATCCCCACTGTGGAGCCTTAACAAAATGTAATTACTCAGCACAACACAAATATTACATAGTAATTAAGCACACTTAACACAAGGCTGATAACAGCAACAGCACGCCGTCTTATCAAAGCTTTGAGTCCAATCTGAATTTCACAAAAGTTTTAAAAAAAACGAGTTTGTTATGCTGCTGCAACATTGAAAAATGAGAACAAAAATTCTTTATTTGGGGGGAAATTGTTTTTCTATGGCAGTCAGGAGTAAGACTGCTTGTCAGCCCAGTCCCAGAGGGCTGCTTTCTATCTGTTTCAGACTTGATTTTCTCAGACTTAGATTTTTTTCTTTTTTGGATCCCATGACTTGCTGCTGTTTTTTATGTGCTGCAAGGCAGGCAACAAAGCACATCTGGCTGCTTTAATGATATGATTTCCCATCATACTAAGCCACCTCCATTATGACCTCCCACAGAGACATGCTGGCTGCACTTAAGCATTAGGTGTAGGTGTGTGTGTATATGTGTGTGTCTGTCAGTCTGACTGTCTGTGTTTATGGTTGACAATGTGTGTGTGTGTGTTTAAAGTGCAGTGAGGGCAACACACAGCTAGTGATGGTAGCAGCGTGCCCTGAGGGCAGCTTTTGTTGAGAATGCCCCGGAAAGAATCAGAGAGAAAGAAAGAGAACGAGACAAGGACAGGCATTAATGCTGTGGTGTGAAATATATCCTTATCTACGGGAACAGGAAAAGCTTCACACATGCTGCTTAAACCTTGCTAATACCTTCCATTCGATTATAGTTATTCACCGATAATCAATACTAAATACAAACCTTTCATGCTGATCTTGAAACCATTTTAGTGATGAGGATGTAACGAATGTTTTTGTGCACAAGGCTTGTGCAAAAGAAAGACATTTTGCAAGGATAATAAACGTAACTAATGCATGCAGTGTAACTAGGAAACAAATACCACACACACACACACACACAGACACACACACACACACACACACACACACACAAACACAGAGAACACCAGGAGCACTTGTGGTGACTCGGAGCATTAGAAGAGCAAGCTGAGCATGTCTGACCTTTGACTGGCTCAAATCCCGGATGTAAATTTAACTATTAGTTTCGGAGGGTGGCGCAGGAGCAAAAGTGTCTATTGACGGGGTCGATCAATGCCACCTGCTAACGACACCGCCGCTCCAATTAGCGTAACCTCTAGCTGAGTCCACACACACACACACACACAAAATGGATAGGAAGCATGCAGCACAACTGAAAGGAGGGGGGGGGTAAAACAGGCTGCGGTGGATCAATATGTGTTCCTGCTCTGTCTGATATCCCTCCTTTTGATTGGGAATAGTGAACAGATATGACAGTCTGAAGTGAGAAATATGTGGCGCTGCTGTTAGAGGTTGTTTTCATGCTCCTGTGGGGGAACAGAGAGGGGATCTGAAGGCAGGCCCTGCTAAAGAGGATGACTAACATGGCGTGGTTACCGGTACACTCATTCAAGTTATTCATTCCAGGAAAACTAACACCGGTCAGCGCTAAGCGACAAGTACACACACACACACACACACACACACACACACACACACACACACACACTCTCTTCACCTCTGTCGCTATCTTTCTCTTACACACACAAACACACACACACACACACACACAAACAGACACACACACACTTTTTTCATCAAATTCTAACATAAACTTCTCATTTCTCAGAAGCTGTGGAGCCTTTAAGCCATCGGAAGTTATAATCCGCTCCAACTTTCAGGCCAAAGACACTAGTTCCTTTGCTGAAAATCAACTTTTCATCAAAACAAGACTGCTCTAATTCTCAGGAAGGAGGGGTGTTATTCAAATCCGGCAACATTAAACGTGGACAAAAAAAAAAAAAAAAACACACACACACACACCTAGAGGTCGTACAGCGCTCTGCTCGTCAGCACGCTGGTGCAGACAGAGGAGTGGGGGGGGGCACATAAATCTCAGCATGCTGATTATTTCGAGGGGAGAATATCACATAACAGTATCGCCAAGTAAGAGCACAAAGGTCGCTGTGTAATCTTAGCTACCCCGGGCATGCAAAATCATTAATCCCTGGGCACTGTGATTCTCCTGCTCGGAATAAACTGGAGGCCTTCGGCGAGGTGGCTACAGCACTGAGCTGGAGGTACGTTCAGCCAAAGTGCATGGAGACCCGTGTTATGATGTGGTGGTGATTTAGGAGCGGGGCCGCAACACATGCAAAAGTGTAAAAACTTCAACAGAATGTCTTAGCTTTTAAAAATGGTTCCTGGGATTACTTTGGAGTGCTGATACATCAAGCGGTTAGAGCGGGCCTGAGCCGTGTCATTAATATAAAAATAAATAAATCTCCTGCAACAGTTCAAAAAATCTCCACCCTCACATTCCATGCATGAAAAACATGAGGGGAAACTTTAAGGAAAGCAAACGGCTTCTTTGACTCAAAAAATTAAGCACTGAGAGTAAACAAAGGAGTGAGATGATCGAAAATAAAAAGAGAACAGAAGGAAAGGTTGCAATGTGCTGTAGCTGGTCCGGCTTGCTTATTACAAGGTTATAAGAGTGGTGGTGGTAGGGCATGGGGGGGGTGGGGGGGCTTACCGAGGTCATTAACTGGCATTGTCTCCTGACGTGATTAGTCAGGTAGCAAAGTCCATTTGTCACCTGCACAGGCAAATTGAGTTGGCGCTGCACTAGGGGCTATGGGGACTGTATAATATCAACTTGATTACATCAAGGCAGCTGCGGACTTGACACCTTACTGAATTTGTCAGCATTAATCGTTAGGGCCTGTCACAAATCCATCAGCTCCACAGATAATTAGGGCTCTCTCTAATGAAGCCAACGGGAAGCAACCTTACCCCCACCCCACTAGACGCGCGCACACACACACACACACTTTCTTCTAATTAACCATCGTGCTCCACAAAAATAACAGCGAGTATCTTATCTGCCCTTCCTCTTCGTCTTCCTTCCCTGTAAGACTATCTAAGCCTTCCTTGGATGAAAGACTGCGTCACTCCATTCTGCCTGTTAATGGTTCCTGCCTGTCCTCATCACCTTTAAATGGAGTCGTTTTGTGATGAGCTGAGGCTACAAGTGTAATAACACATACACACAGGAGTATAAATCTGTGCACAAAGATACACACACTGTACATATATATTTCCTTTCCTGTTTGGATTCCTATACGTGAATTTCCTCTAAGTGTAATGAACGCCACGAAATAATATCTCACATTTAGGCGATTCTATGTGGGTTTTAATAATATACACATATACACACACAAAAAAAATAATAATACTGAGAAAATCTTGTATTTTGTTTGAAAAAATTTAATAATCAAATCTGTTTCAAAATTGATTTTGTCTTCATGGAACTGTAATATTTACCTTAAAAATCGAATGAATCAATACTTTAATAAATGTATACATATTCATATGTGAAAATTGAGTGATAGGAATTTTTTATTATCATCCTAAAAGCTGCCTAAAAAAAGTAAAAATTATAAGAAAATAAACTGTAAAATTTCCACAACTGACTGTTAAACTCAAAGAAAACCACAATTAGGTCTTTCACTATTTCTGGTGTTGTGGGATAATTTTATGCAGGATTTGGCCTTGGAAGACTAAAATAAAACATAAGCATAACAAATAAAACTCTAAAAAAGCTACAAGGTGAGAAATGAAAGGAAGCCAGTCCAGACAGATCTGCTGTTGTTTTAATTGCCTGACTTCTGATTTCCATGCTCCATCCCACCATGAGCAATTTCCTCTCTGTGCTGCTGCTCAGAGAGGAAGCCACAGGTCACTACCAGCTCCCAATGGAGCATCAGGCTCCCTTTAGTGTGTGTGTGTGTGTGTGTGTGTGTGTGTGTGTGTGTGTGTGTTATTTGTTGCTATTGGGAATGTGGAGTGGAGGGCGTTATCTCCTCATGTTCATGGAAGAATGGAAAACATCCCATCTGCCAAGCTGCGATTGACCATTACAGCCCATGATGCACATGGCACTCAGTGGACAATGTGATGGATCAATTGTGTGTATATGTGTGAGAAAGAGTGTGTGTGTGTGTGTGTGTGTGTGTGTGTGGTGAGAGAGAGGAGGGGAGGGAGGGGTCACAGCGATGTCATGTTTTCATGCCTCCATCTACATGTAGAAACCTAACAGGAGTTGCTCTGCTCCCACTGTGGATGACCTCTTCCAGAGGGACATTTCACCAAAACATTAACTATTAAGCGCGCGCACACACACACACACACAAACACACAAACACACACACACTCACTCCGATGTACAACGAAGCTCGATATCTAAAACTGAATCCCTGTGGGGCAGAAATCATGTGAGCACTGCTTTGCTTGGAAAGGCGAGCAAAAAAGAAAGAAGTCAATGACGAGCACCGGTTGAATGTTCCCCATCCTACACTCCTTCTCATCCTCCTCCTCCTTATCCTCATCACCACCACCATCATCACCAGCTCCCTGCTTAAAATGATAAAACCTGCTGAGTTCAAAGTCTTCGTCGGCTGGCCCTCCTGTTCGACCCGCTTTGCACCTCATATTTCAAAATCTCTTTAAAATTCTGTAACTGTCTTTTGTTCACTCCAGTTGTTAATGCCTAACTTCAAAGGCTCGGCCTCATTAGCACAGAGGTAGAAACCCCTGTCACTCATTTACATTTGTTTAAAGGCTGCAGGGAGACGAGAGGAAAAAGGGGGAGTCCAAATCCAAACCACTAGAAGTCAACCTTGTCGGTCCTCTGCCAACACCTGGTTTTATCAGTTGGTCACATTGCAAATATTCTACTCCCCTCCAGCAGTGGATATTGATTTCTTTACTGCACTGATTCTTACAGTGAATGTGGGGTGAATTTGGATGGGAACACGCAAAAAAAAAAAAAAAAACTCAACATTTATCACTTAGAAGAAAAAAGCCAGGAAGAGACTGAAACACCTGATTAAAAGGGAGTTTTGCTTTGTTTTTCTAAATGTGATCTCAGCATACACACAGTCTTTTCACCTCATTTTAGTAATTTCACTGGAAATAAAATTAGATGATTCTCCACCATTATACACAACTTATTTGCTTTTCAGTTCCTGGCTGAGACAACAGGAGAGTTGTGTGTTTGAGTGGTTAAACCTACCAGAGGCATGCCTGTCTTCATGGAGGGATTTATTGATGTTTATCAGGGATGAATAGATCAAAGACTGCCACATGACAGGCGATCAATCACGCATCAAATCAAGGATGGCAATCCTCTAATAAAATAGAAAGAAGGAAAAAACCGGCTCTCACCAGTTTTCTCCCCCTTCTTTCCCAGTCAATTATTCATCATTACTCACTCTTGAACCTCAAAAGCTCCCTTTTATCCCCCATAACATGCCATTTAGTTTATCTCACCAATCTTAAGAGAACTTTCCTGGCAAAGGAGGATTTTTTTTTAAATATATATATATAATAAAAGTGGCATTGCGCAGATTTGTGCGTCATTTGCGCAATGACACACGTTTTAAACACAAAGTGTGAGTCTGGGGGCGAGTTGCGCGCTCTGATAATAACACAACAAATTTAATTCAAGCAGAGTAGTAAAACAAATGGCAGCATGCAGCACAACTAAAGAATGTGTTGTGGAAGGCACTTGTGAATAAAAACTAGTTGGCTACTGGGATGTGAAATGGTCGTAATGGAGGGGCGGGTTATACCTGCTGATCGCCGCGGCTCTTGCTGCTTTCTCCTCGGCATAGTGACCGTCACGTTCCACGGTGCTTCTCATGCAGGAATTACAAACAAATCAAGTCTGTCAGTTTTGAGAAATCATCCCGTTTTTCGGGGCAGGGGTGGGGGTTTGATCTCGGGCTGAAAATGTCAGTCTTCTTTTCAAACTGGCTGCTCTTTTTTGGGATTAATAGCTGGATCGGCTTCAGAGAGAATAAGCTCAAAAATTACGAAGGGATTCGGCCAGCTCCTGACACCTTCATGTCCATCAAAGATCATCTTCCTTCATCTCTCTCGTGGCAGGGGGAGAAAAAAAAATAAGCAGAAGCAGCAAGCCAGCACCTTGAAACCCAAGTTTTCAGTTCACTCCCCTTGGAAAAAAAATCCCCCTAATCTCCGGTGCTGCTTGGACGGGGGACGATAGTTTACTGCGCCTTTTACGCGCACCAAAACTAAAAAATAAATAAACTCTGGCAGTAACCAAACAAATAAGTCCCGTGTGGTCGCAGCGCACAGCTCTGAGAAGTAATGTATCCTTCTGTTTCCTCTTCTTTTGCCTGAGACCTGAAAGAGAGAAAGGGGAGAGGGGGGAAATAGATAGACAGGCATTAGATGGGTTAATGTCAGTCCCGTCACCACCACGCCACCTCAGCCCGGATCCAGCCTCACCAGTCCGGCGGAGACTTTTTCCTCCCTCCCCTCCTTCCCTCCTTGGAAAAAAAAAAAAAAAAAAAAAAAAAAAACATAAATGGGACGAGCGGGCGTTCTCTCGTACTTACGTTTTAAGACTCGTGGAAATGATTTCCACCGCTCATCTCATCGCATCTTGGACAGAGTCGGTTTTTTGGAGGGGTGGTTGATGCGGTGGAGAGGATATCACTTGAGAGAGAGGGGAAACAAACAAAACGCAGGCGCATCCAAGCTTCGCCAACAACAGATCAGATCGACATGGACTAAAATATTTGTCTCTTTGAAAAAAAAAAAAGCAAAGAAGGAGGAGGGGGGGGGAACTCCAGGGACTGATCCGTGGTCTCCCAAAAAAGAAAAAANTGGGCGACAACGTAGATTCTCTTCACTATACGCTGCCTTAATCAGAGCCTTTCTTTTGCTCTCACAGAGAAAAAACGTGTGCATTTCAGAGAAGAGAGAGTTTCTTTTTCAGTTTAGCTCTACATGTGTCATTGGGTGGAGCGGGGACTATGGTGGCACAGTTTCCACTTTGTCACAGGAATAATTAGTCTATGGAGACTTTGCCCTCACTGTGTTGATCCTCTGTTCTTCTCGCTTTATCCATTTTCATAGATAACGTGTCACACGGCCGGAACCATCCCCTCCCCAGAACATCTGTGATTCTCCATCACACACTGTTCATCTTCCAGGTCTTTATCTTTCTTATTCGTCAAATATATCACATCCCTGAAGGGCAATTTTCAACACAGTCATGCAGACAATGTGAAACTTTACTGGGATTTTATTTTATTTTATTTTTTTTTTTTGGAGTATGATTTCAAATGATCATTAAGGTGTTGAGATCATCAATCTGTATTTTTTTTTTCTTCCTCTTCTTCTGCAGGGTGGGGGGGGTAGGGACACCTCCTTGAGACCATTCGTAAGTCTATGTGGTCCATACCACTGAACAGACAATCAAACGGCTATTGATAATATTTACTTTTCTAAATGACTATTATTATTATTATTATTATTGTCTGATTATTATTGTTATCATTATTTTTCTTGGTAAATGGTATCAGTGAATTGGTTTTGCCTTTAGAAAGAACCACTGCTATACTTGCTGGCCACAAATTAGAGGTATATGAGATTGTTCTAGAAAAACAAATTTTCCTAAATAACAGCAATTTGCTTTACAAGTGATGTGAAAGGATCCTCAGCCAAACATGAACCAACCTTAATAAAATGTCTTTTCATTTCATAAAGACCGGGAGGTTCAAGGTTAGAGAACAAGAAGACATGGTGATTTGGAGGGTGGCCACTTGTGTGTGATGTTTAAATATTATGACCCCGTTGCCCTCCTTGGCGTACAGGCCTCGCTGCCTATTGCAGCATGTTGTGGAGCCTACATAACGAAACCTAATTAGATTGTTGAGTCAATCAGCATCCCACAGGTACATAACATGGCTGTAGAGAACAACAAACCTGTCTAATTGCCCTGAACATGATTACACCTCTCACCAGGACTGAGTGCCTCAAACAAGCTTGTTTTGGTTTTTGATTGCAAAGTCGTTACATGTGCTAATTGTGGCATGCAAACCTGTTGGAGCGAGCATCAGCCTTGAGATGGAAGCCCAAGTTCATAAGTATTCAGCACAATAAATGACATTCTCCCCACTCCACACGTACTGAGCTCTTTGCCTTGGAAATAAAACAGCTTCTGTGCATGCGTGTTCTGCTGTTTATATCCACTGCGAGAGTCTCACCTCCTCCAAGCCAGACTTAGCCGAACATAATTACCTAGGGCGCACTGCGATAACGCCTACTGTCACTCCTCATTTACAAGGCCTGCTGGAACTCCACTCAATTAAGTAATAAAACATGTTCTCTACTATTACCCTCTATCACATGAACATTTCAATAGTGCACATCCATAATTGACGCGAGCTGCTCTCCCTTTAAATTGGCAAGAGAGTTGTGTGAGGAGGAGAAGAACATCATTTAGTCAAAGTGTTGATGTGTTGGTCCAGGACTGTTCAAGTGCATTTCTGAAGTTTACGTCTTTTAATGTGAGAGATGAGCGTCTTCACCTCAGCCACACGACTACAGGTTCATCTTCAGTTAAATTTTTATGCTAATAATTATTCATTTTTCTCCTTAATTATAAAATAAATCTGATCCATAAAAGCTTGTACATGTGTTATTCTAAAGACCTGGTGTCAGATTATTTGAGAACATCACCCAGAGAAACAAGTTTCATTGAAATTAAAGCGATGAAGACTGGAAATGATTGACTCGTTAAAATATCTATACAAAGGTTTCAAAAACATATTGTTGTTTCCAATTTTTAAACACATATTCAACATATATTTGCTGTCTGGTGAACTTTAATTTGAAAAGTCCAACCTTTGATTTCCTGAGCTATACAGGAGTAGATATGAAAAATAAAAGCAACATGGGACCTTACAGGGAGTAATAAAAAAATTTCCTCTCAGTATTTATTTTCTCACCATGTTCTTGTGGTAATGTGCCTCCTCTGAGTGTCAGCAAACTGTGACGTCTGTTTTTGCTGTACCACGAAAGGCCAGAAAAAAGGTGTGTTGGAAGCAGGGATTTGTGGTCTGATGCAAATGTTGCTGGGTCCCCAAATGCCAACCAGTACTCCTGGCCTGTTGTGACCTGACGCCGAGAGAAGAAATGTAGTCTGATGCAAACGTTGGCCCTGTAGTCAGAGCCCTGAAGTCGACCCTGAGGCAGTTAGCTAACTCCCAAACTGCCCCATGTATAGCACTGTAGATGTATTGTAGTTGCACTATAGCTGTACTGTAGCTGCTGTGCTCACTGTTTTTCCACTAGGTGCTCTCCAGGGC
>CM076653.1:20525824-20592491 GCA_038496675.1 Rachycentron canadum
CACACACACACACACACACACACATACCTTCCTCCCTCCCCTGAATCTGCCTGCAGTGATGTCTGAGGCCACCTCCACAGGCAGCTGCCACACCTCTGCTGAGGCAAGAGGCTCCTCCATGAACTGGGGAAACATTTCACATGTGTTGCCATTAAACACCCAAGAGACCCCGTATATGTACAGTTTGGAGGAAGGAAGTCGGCACAGGGCTTGTAAAGAAACGCATATCACTATTTCACTGCTAATCATGAGGGTAAAATGTATTTCGCTGGTCACTATTACTGTATGTTTGAATTTATCAGCCTCATCTGATATTCATAATGTCATCAATCCAGTTTCATGGTTTCAAAGCCACATGGCTGCAACGTTGAATCCGATACAATAAGTTTTATGTCATAAAGTTGCTGTTTTGTCCACTTGCTTTTATAGGACAAACTCCTGTGATCATCCCACACAAGGTGGTATTAAGTGTCAGAGATGAGCCATAGCCTCTTGTTTTCTATTCTAACTCGGGGCACAGTATTGAATCCTCAAAATACAATGGTTCCTTTTGTGCAAACTGAGTAGTAGTTGTTGTTTTATTCATTCTTCTGGGATAAGCACAATACAGTTTGGATGAGGTTAAACTGATATCAGCAGTACATCAGCTCTACACATCTGCATACAAGTGTTGACTATAAAAGATGAATTGAAGGGAGATGGATTTGTTGATTTTCATGATTCCCAGCGCACAGACTCATACATAGTCCACACTTGACCTTTAAGCCTGTTATGTAGGGTGCATGTAGGTGGTGAGTTACACTGTAAAAATGAAAACGTATGTACATGTGGGTCTGTATCTGTATCTGTGTAATTGTATTTAATATCCCTCTAAAGTCTTTAAAAACCTTGACTTTTGACTCATATATATAGTTGAGTAAATTAAAATGAACTGATTTCAGACTGTCATTAATAGTGCTTTGACTGAGTCTTTAATCTTAGGCAAGTGTGCAAGTCTGTGTGACACAAAAATCCATGTCTACTCTCTCTGTCTCTGAGTGACTGTGTTGTCTTATGTCAACCAAATGAATCAGTGCCAGTTCATTTTTTTTCTATATGTAAGTGTGCATGTGTGTGTGTGTTTGTGGGTGTGTGTTATGGGATCTACCCACTGATTACTGAGGGCGAGTCTCAGCCTTTGGGAGTGTGGTGAAGGACTGGATAAGCTCTCAGTGATGTCAGTGGCGTTTAACATGGAGTGAAAAGCCTCTGCAGCGTCGCTCACAGAGTCGGACTCTGACTGCTGCGTGTTTGTGTTGGACATCTGAGCGTGACACTTGACGCTGAACAGACCATAAACCTAAGCCAACACAGTGCAGCGGGAACTGGCGGAAGAACCTGGGGCACGGTGGGTAACGAGATCCGGTGAGACCAGGGGCCGGATCATGGCAACCTGCCACACTGAATGCAAGTGAAGTCAGAGTTCAAGGTCATTCGTCTTTCTCTACCTTACGTTATTTACTTTTTAAAATTACATTGATCGGTTTTGTCTTATCCATTATTAGTAGGTTATGTGACAGATAACAGAGTGAGAGGCATGCAACAAATATCCAGGGCTGAATCTCAGTCTGGGTTGGTGCAACCAAACTAAAACCACCAACACACATTTACTGTAACATGTAATTATTAATGGATTCTCGTCCTTACCATAAATTCACAAACACTGACCAGGCCCTTATTTGATTTAGACATGTAAGCAGTCTTTGACACATGTTTAGCTTCCTTTGTTGTCTTATTAAATTCAGGATAATGTCCATTTCCACATCATTAACTCCTTCATAACAGTGAGCCACGTCACACTCGCCACTCTGCAACTCCAGTTTCTCTTTTTAATACGAAACCTTTTCTGATTACTAATTCACTGCAGTCAGTTCTGCTTTTGGATGTTTCTTTTTTTTTTTTACAGTGTTGTCTTCAATCACTTTCTCCGAAGATGATTCACTTCAGAAGCTTCCCAGTAGAGCTACTGGGAAGCTTCTGAAGTGAAGGACATGGTCCACCCCTGTAGTCTTCTAATGCTAAACCTGTGCAGGAGAGAGTGGCTGAGCATTGCAGTGATCAGAGTTAAAAATAACAACCTATATCTGTTAATGATATTATTTGAGGTTCAACATCATTTTAATATTTTACACAAGAATATAGTAAGATAAATCAAATCGCCTCTAACCTATGAGTTTAGAAACTGTATGGCTACAATTATACTTTAGCAAGACTAATATAAAAAATTCACAACTAATTCTAGCATCCCATAAAATGCAGCTTTTACACAAACTGGAAATAAGTGCAACATTTTTATTTATAGCCACTAAAGGATAAAGACAATAAAATTGCTTGTGGCTCCCATGATGACAAGCCACTAATGACAGTAAGTATTAACAAAACCCCACAGGTTCTTGACATGTCAAAGCTGGGATACAGAACACACATACACACATACGCACACACACTCACACACACTCATCAGCTCAGGAGAGGCGAGGGGAGATGCTAAGGTGGTGGCACAGGGAACAAGGTGGGAGAGAAAGTGAAGATCTGGGGCCTTGGCAGGAATCAGCATGGCATGACAAGGCTCCCATTAAATCTCATGTCAGCTCATAAACTAATGGAGGCATTAGCATAGCTTATAGTATGAATATGAGTCATTGGAGATGATATATAATTTAAAGAATCTGCGACTCAGCCCTAAAAACGGTGATTCCAGTTTACACAGCCCCTGTTGATGAGAGCCCTCGGCAGATGTAGGAATATACTGGCATTCATTTGTGTGCTGTGCATTAACACAGCATCTCCTTCACACATACACACACATGCAAACACATACACATACTTGCATCAGGAGGCTAATTACTGTAGCTCATGCGTTACTGATACCATCTCTTATTTTTCTCCCCTTCCATGTCTAATGGTTGTGACAGTAAATGAAGAATGCCTGGGGGGGCATTTTCATTGTGACACATTTAAGAACGCCAGCGAAACACGTGACTTGAGTGCGTGCATGTGTGCGTGCAGCTTTGCGTGCCTCTTTACAATTCTTCAAAGTGCTGTCACCAAACACAAACACTCACACGCCAGCTTGATAAGATCTGTTCAAAATCTCTATCAAAGAATCACCATTAATTGTCATCTGTCACAGCTGAAGCGGTGCGAGGGCAGCACGGTTGCATTTCGATCAAGACGAGTACAGAAAAGCGGCTGATAGGCTGTGACGGCTCCAGGGCGCGCCTGGCGTCTCGGGGGCATCTTGCTGCCCAGAATCAGGCCTTCATTGTGGGGGAAAGAGCTCTGAGGGCCCCCTTCTAATCTGACGCCCATTCTCCTCTCTGTCTCACCTGCAGGTGGGAGCTCACACAGCTAAAGGCCTCCTCACAATCAGCGCCCTCTCTCTCTCCCCCCTCTTCTGCTCCTTCTCCTCCCCCTGCCTCTTCGTTTTAATCCCCCATCCATCTATCGCTCTCTCCTTGCAGGTGCTTTCTTCCATTTCTTCCAGACTTCTTCACAATTAGCAGCTTTCATTTTGGGGGTAAAATTTGCTCTGTCGTAATTTTAGCGAATTCCCTTCCATACCTTTTATTTTGTTTTCTTTTTGGATTGGTCTCACCCTCACCCTCTCTACTTCTTCTTTTTTCTACCCATTCTTTTTTCTTCGCCCTCCTTCCATTCCCTCTCCTCCCTCCCTTTCTGCTATACCTATCTATCTATAGTCCGGCAGATGCTGTCCCATTTGTACTCTCCCCCATGACATTCCTACGGGGGATTGCTTAAGGATTCAGGAGCCTCAGTGCTCATGGATCACACTGACACTTGGTCAGCATCAGCAGATTATGAACTATAGGCGCCTGACACCCCGCCATTGTTCCTCCATCTAAATATGAACAATAAGGCCCATCCGACGCCCACGCTGACAGCTTATTCGCTCTTATCACTCCTGTGGAGTCGCCCGGCATGATCTGGGTGCCTCCCTCTTCCTCCTCCCCACATGTACACGCCTCCCCCGTGCCCCCCCCCCCTCCTCGACACTCCACCTCTCCAACCCCCACGCTTCAGCCCCTTTTCAGTGCAGCCACAGGGGCAGTGCTGGAAAGACTGGAGGGAGATAGGGAGGGGAAGGATGAATGGGGCAGAGGGCAGATAGGAAAGCTTGCAGAATGACACAAATAATGGTTAAAGGATCATGGGAGCTTTTTGGTGCCTCATTTTGAGGATGACCTTAACTAGTAAAAGTAGGGTTGGAGTGTTTTTTTCATGAACACTTTGGCAGTGGGGGAGAATGCAAGTCCAGTCAAATCAACCAGCTGCAAAATCTTACACTGTGCTATTACTGAACAGAGCAGTTAAAGTGGCTTGGAAAAGCTGCAGCGGCATCTTGGTGGTTCAGCAGCTTTAATTTGGCGCTACATGACATACAACACAACTGTATCACTGACATCAAAGTCAATGACAGAATACAAAAACTGACAAAAAATGTTCAAATGCATGTTGTTTTCAATCTTTTTTTTTTTTTTTTAACTTGCCAATGTTTCAAAGTTCTCACTTTCTACAATATCTGCTCACATACTACGGTTAGGATTAGGCAGCTGACATACTTAGTTAAGGCTAAGTAAATATTGTGGTCATGGGTAATAAAAACATCCAGTTTCGTGTATGAAAGTGGGACACAGTACTTGCCCATCCACCACTACATCCACTAGCTTGAAATAGGCCCATAGATATATGATAATGGATGTGGCCTCTGTGACGTCACAGGTTTCTGAAGGGCGGTTTTGAAGCTCAGAGTGGCTACCTCTTACTGGAGGCATTTTGAGGAACTGCAGTTTTTGGCACTGGAGCGCTGGCTTCTTATTTCAGCTCCAGAGTTTGTCCGAGGTATAGGGCGCACTACTTGACATAAATTGAAGGACCAGGAACTTCACAGTGAAAGACCAGAGTGGACAGGATCCAGTGAGATCTAGTGGTAAATAGTCCCTCCCCTAACCTGTCCCTTTCCATTGGTGTAAGAGAGCCTGGTGTGGTGTTCAGCTAATGTAAAATGGGAAACTATCTCTCTAGACCCAGAGTTTACTTTGTCTGTTCTCGGCTACAGTAGAATCATAATTATGAAAATGATTTTTGATTTCGATTTTAGATCGCCCTGAATCCTACACCCTGGTCCTTTAACCAAACATCAGCAGGGTTTGATTAATGGACTGTTTCTCTAACCACGACGCTACCCTGCCACTGATCAGCACATCTCATCCCGTCACAACTTCACAACCTCTACCAGCTTTTTAATGAGACGGGCCAAGTTTCCTGTTGACAGCACACCTTCTACATAAAGAACAGAAAGAAAGTGAGAGAGGACGATGGGCAGATGAAGAGGAGGAAAAGAGCAGTACGAAGAGAAGGAGTAGGAGAGCAGTGGAGAGTGGCGAGGCTTTCTGAGCGGAGCAAGAATTAACAGGGCCCCAGGGATGGCCAGATCAGAGCCAGGGTCCCCAGAGAGCACTTACCACAGGGGCCCCTCATGCTTGTTACAGCAAGGCAGGGGCCACTAGGGGACTCCCAGGGCTACACTTCACAAATGTGAGGCGCAATTCACCATGCAAGATGGTTAAAAGGCAGGCGGTCAGGGTGGCGGGGAAGGAAGCACACCGCAATTATGCCCTGCTTTGAAATGCCCCGCTACGAGAGAACCAGAGAAATTATAACAAGCTCAGATATGTTTAAGATCAATTTGGGAATAAATCCTTGTAAATGACGTATTCCTCCTCTCTGAGAACATTATGCTCAAAGGCTAACTCCCATGTAGGGTTTTTCAGAAGGCTGAAATGCCAACCAGATCACTGGGGATGAGGGAATTAGCCAATAATATGAGTCCTGTTGAATGACACAGACACCACCCATTGGCAGCACCATAAATTTGTGACTGCACTTCTCCAGTGGCACAGTCAGGAGTAGTATCACATCTAATCCAATATCAGTGACACTAAAACTCAGTCCAGCAAATGAGATCACTCCAAGACTTGCGGCCTCACTTCCTCGTCGTACGTTACGAGAGAGAAGTAGGAGACAGAAAAAGGAAAATAATGTGCACGATAGGAGATGACTAAGCGGAAAGCCTGCTGCAAAATAACTCGCCCTCAGAGATAGTTGACATTCTCATTTCAGTCACGTCACTTTAATAGTTAAAATGCAAACACACATGGGTCCATTTATAAACATTTCATACAGTGACAATAGTCCGACTGGAAAAGAATGTAAGAAATAAATGAAAACAGAGTTGTGTTGCAAGAAAGAGTCTGCGGGATCTTTCCTCATCAAAAAATATGACACATCTGCCCCAAGAATGTTCATAAGTCTTTGCCCCGTTTCTCTCAGTGAAATGGTGTTAGACAGTTAGTAAAACTAAGGAAATCTGTAGCTCAAAGTTTCCAGCGGTGTCAATATGACGTTGGTTGAAGCAACAAGATGAGGCCTCATTGTATTAATTTAGGGAAGGATACCGACAGATTTGTTTCCATTCAACTGACAAATACATTTTCAACAAATGGCGCAAAACGAACCACATTTGAGTTGAGTTTCCACCAGTTGTGGTCAATCAATCATGTTTGTTACTGTCGAAAAAGGCACATCCACAAGGAAAATGTCTTTCAGGAAGAGTTTAGTACTTGTCAGGCTGCTGCTGTTGTTTTCTGACCACAAATGTTAGTCATGTGTTGTTTTGATATCAAAATAGTCAGAATGTACATGGAAATAACCAGTAAGCTACCAGTTTTAACAACATATTGGGGAGGCAATAATTGGAATACGCTCCTTTTTTCTATCTGTTGTCTCTAGCCATGCTAGCAGCATCTTGACTTTGTGGATGATTTGTAATAATATTGACGATCCCTAAATTTCCCCCTCAATTACAACATCTAGTCAAATATTTTCCCCAAATTTATTATTAGAACCAAATACCAAATACCTTTCTTTCCCATCTGCATCAGCTTTCCAGGTATTTTCCATGTTTGCATTGGTTGTCATTGGCTTTGCTTCTCTTTGCTGTATCCTGTAAGCGTTTACTGCTGGAGTGACCAAATTTTTGCCAAGTGTGAACATTAAAGTTTCACCTTATCATGGAATATTCTCAAAATCAAGAAAACTATCATACCTTTTTTTTCCCCTCTCTTCATCTGTCATGCTGTTTGTTTTGCTAAAATGAATATACCAACAGAATTAACCCCTATATGGCAGTGCTGACATGAAGCAGATGGCTGCAGCAGCTATGTAGAAAGGTGTTATCGCAGGCTGACAGTGAAGATCTGCTATTTAAACAGAGTGGCGTGTTGGCGCAGGGTAGCGTGCCGACTTCTCCGAGTCTATACACGTGAATCAGACTCTGTGAAGGCCACTGGTATAAAATTGAGGATGTCAATTTGTTTAATTCAAAAGGGTAGATTTAAGGCTTAACGTTTTCTTACCCTCAAGAGGTGTATATAATTTTAAATATTGTAAATCTAAATGGAGGAGAAGCTAAACTGGAACTGTTTTGAGAGCATTTCAGCTCAATCCTACTTCAAATTTCTCTTCCATGATGTGCATGGTGCTGAAAAAGTGATGCTCTTGTGAGGGCAGAGGGAATAGGCATCCCACTGATCCACTCTTTGCCTCATCATTTACTTTCCCTTTCTGCAGAAGACACTTGTCTACACGTCTTTCATTTCCAGTTTCCTATGTTTTGAAGTGCTATTCCTCAGTGTTATGTGCCTTGTTAAAATGCACTTACAGTTGTTTCTGGTTCAAGGTTGAAACATTGCTATCTCATCATAGTGAGTTAATCAGATCCCTTTTCAATCACTGCTTCTCCTTAATGAAGTGCTGCAGACTGTCAGTGGGACTGCCTGCTTCATGTTTTTTATTTTATCCTTTTTTTGGGGTAGGGGTAAGCTACTCTATGCAGGAATGGAGAATGCTTGCCATTGGGGGGGGTGTATATGTGGAGTGAGTGGGCTGTCAATTTCTGTCAGGCACTGAGGTGTGTGTGGCAGTGAGTCTATGGCAGGGAGACTTGGGGGGTGGGCGCTAGGCAGGGATTAACATGATCAAAGACACAAATGCAGAGCCACATAGGAAAACTAAGGGAAGGGGAGAGAAGTCACGCAGGGCTCCCTACATACCCCCTTTCCCTCCCCTTTTCTTCCCATAATAACTCCCATGGAAGAGATAAACCGTAACTGAACCGTGGCTTCCCCTGCACTCCACCTCTGCCTCAAACAACTATCGATTTACAGCAACAAAAATGACAAAAACAAACATTGGCTTCTGACAGTACATGCAACTGTACGTGGCCTATCGATGTAAGCAAGGATGTATGTACACACCAAGATTCGAGGTTCTAGCGAGCAGGGCGCGAGCAGTGGGAGACAGACAGGAAATAAACAAACAAGTCGGGCTTAATAGAATTGTACCTGGAGCCCCGAGGACACGCACACACACACAAGCAGAGCGTATCAGGCAGAATGCTAATACTGCCAAAGGGAAGCCAAAACTAATAGCAGAGACATTAAGAAAATGATCCCCAGGCTGATATGTTTTCTATAGATGGCGACTAAACAGAATTGCCATATTTATCATACTCAGGGAAAGAGAGAGAGAGAAAGAGACCCCCATCTACACTCCTGTCCCTCTCTGTTGTCCCCGGGAGAGTGATGAGAGTTGCCCCCGGGAGAGGGTGCATGTTAGTGTTTCTATGTATGAGAGTGTGCATGTGAGTGTGCATTTATTTGTGTGTTTCACAGAACATGCAGAATCCCTAAACGCTTCATTTCTACCCAGCCCAAATGTTCACATCCGTACACTAACATTTCCATGATGTTAAAAATACACATTACAATAAATATCCTACCTTCAAAGTAAAAGTACAAAGGCATTAACCTTTTACCACCAACTGTTCCACCTGCAGGATGATAACAGGCCTAGGATGTGGAACTGTCACAGAAGTTAATATGAACATGTAGTTTTGTCTTAAAAATAAACATTTCATGGCAGTTTACAGCAAAATGTACTTAACCCTGAAATCACTACCAACTGGGAGAAGGCAGAAACAAGCTAACACAACGCAGACACATTTATCACATTTTAAGTTGATATTGCGAACTTGTTAGCAAAATGTTGCCACTTTACATGTCCTGCAGATACAAAGTAACATTAGCAACATTTGTCTGATAGCTGTTTGGTGCTGGGCAGGCAGCGTTTGCCTACTGTGGAAATTTAGAGCTTCTTTGCAGCCTGCCGCACATAAAAATGGAGAAAAAGTGGTGAGAGGGAATCGGAACAGCAACATTGTTGTTGGGCCAGAAAAATCAAAACAATGAGCTAAAAGATGCTAAAAAAAAATCCTCAAAGCTGAAGGAAACTGCAGAACTGGGTGATGATAGTGCTTTGTAGGTTTAACCCCACAAACAAAGTATTTCACATATATGTAACAGTAAGTCACACTGCAAGTTATTGTTACTGTGAAAATATTGATTGCAAATCATTATGCAGAATAATACTATTCTGAGTGTAATGTTATGCATTAAAGTGTAAATAGTATGTTAATGTAAAGATCGAGCTCATTGTAACTCTTTTTCAATTTAGTTCTGCTTACTTTATTCTATAAAAATAAATTATCATTAATAAAAGAATAATAGTATGTATGCAAAAGCTCTATCTACAAGGTATGTAGCAGCAACAGCAGTACATTAAAGTACCTCAAAACTGTGCTTTGCAACAGTCCACACAATCGCTGGAACACAACTTAACTATATGTCAACCGCGCCATGTCCAGTTTGGCAGCTACAGTATATTTTATTATACATGAACCATACGGAACCTAAGAGTTACACGAGTCGAGGTGCATCCGCTGTTATCGTGGTGCGTCGCTTAACTAACTTAATGAAAATAAAAACACGTTCTGATGGCGCCACTCCTCTTATATCCAGGTAACACAGCTTATCTTAAGTACATCTTAGGTATATTTCACAATTTTGACTGTTACAAGTTTAGCTTTTTCTGCTGCACCCAACTGTTGAGGAAAGAGCATGATAATACCAACAAACTGTTAAATTACTGCTTGCAGTAACATATTTCCTTCAATAGTTGCACTTTAAACAGGTCTGAGTGCTTTTATGTGTTACTTCCACCCTTGCTCCCACGTCTTTACGCTCATCTCTCCATCCATGCCTTCGCCCCCCCTGCCCTTTTCTGGCTCTCCAATTAAGCTTCAGCGGCAGGTTTCCATCAGCCGTCTGGTCGTCTGCAGCAGGACTCCTCGGAGCAGAGGCCTGTCAGGAAATGAACTCATCACTGGCTGACAGCTGCTAATTTCTCCCTCTTCCATGTCACACAAGTGGCCTGCTGCAGTTAATAATGAGCCATCCAGCCCCGATTAGGGAGATACTTGTGAGGGTGGAGATGCACACAGTACAGTACACAAGCCAGATATGTAGAATAATGTACGAGCAGGGGCGCAGACAAACATTCCCATTCAGAACAAAACACCATGCAGATGCTGGTGGGAACGGGAGAAAATGTGACAGCAGTGAGTTTGACCATGGGGTGATTTTTGTGTCAGGTGGGCTGTTTTGAGTATTTCTGAAACTTTGGATTAGCCGGGATGCTCATGTTCCACAATGTCTAGAACCACAAAGCATCCAGTGAGCCGCATTTCTGTGGACCCAGTAGAACACCTCCAGGTTGGGCAGCAGGAATGTGCAGGTGACTAATCTGCATGATGTCTGACGATGAATCTGCAGAGTCTCAGACGAACGTTTCCCGCATCTCGTGGATTCGAGGCCACAAAGACGTGGTTGTTTTGAAAGCCAGTATTAGTTGGGTGCTCCTAATAAAGTGTAGTTCATTGTAGTGGAGGTCATCCAGTTTTAGTTTGTAGCTTTCATTTTCCTACCTGCTGCCAATATCACAATACTGTACATGCTCATGCATATGTTATCTGAATGTACAAAACCTAAAGTAGTGATTCCCAGCTGTGCGATGGAAACCTTCACAGGGTCACAAAAAAATCTGAGGGGATGTGAGAGCAGAGCATTTATGCTACACAGAAATAATTCAGTATTATATTTTTCACGTTCTTCCATTTTTTCCCTTAGATTTCCAGGCCTCTAAAAATGACTGAAATAAAAGTGAGTCTTGTTGTTGATATGCACTTAGTTAGAAGTCCCAAAAAGTCAGCTTTATAGGGGGTCTCAAAGAAAAAAAAGGCTGGAAAGCGCTAACTTAAAGAGTACATTCCTTTGTTGTTCATCATAAAATGCAAATCAATTCAGATTACATGGAGTGTTTTAAATATTTAACCCATCCCACCACCAAACACACACTCTGTCTGTATTTTGATATGGATCTTGCATTTATTTGCATTTTTTCTACCACTCAGTGGGTGTTAACAAACTTTGGTTCCTGCTCAAAGGCACATATGGATGCTCACACAGAGAACGTGACCTCTATAAAATGTGCCCATCTTTTGCTGAATGGGAAAAAAAAAAAAACTGTATGAAAAGATGATGTGAGTTTATAAATGCAACATGAGGCTGGGAGCAGGAGACAAAGACAGGCTGAAAGGCAGACAGGTGTTATGTGAAATTACAGGCTCCCTTCTCTCTGTGTGGCTGTGGATTTCACTGCTCTTTCACTTCTCTCTGGCCTCACCTCTCTCAACATCCATCTGTAATCCTCTCATTTTTCCTGCCCACTCCTCCACTACTTTCTCTCTCAGCCCACCTTCTCGCTCTGCGTGCGCTGCGCTGTGTGTGTGTGTTAAAGGGATGATCTTTTGATGCCCTCAGTGTGTACGAGTGCTTTCTCTCTCTACTTTCAGCGGTTGGCCATTGTGTTTGCAGCCGTCATACTGCTCTCCCACTCACTCCATCAGAAACCAGGCCTGTGTAGGGGCCTAAATGAATATTGATTCTCCCTCCAGTGCTGAATACTGCTGCGGGAAAAAAAAGGATGAGTGTGTTGTACACAATGGACAGAATGGGACTGATGGGGGGGTGACGATTAGGATGATTGTGATCATGATGATGATAATGATAATGGTGATGGTAATGACCGTGTTAGTGATCAGAAAGCATCATGGGAGCCATCAGCTGATGCATGTATGTGCATGTGCATGTATGATGGCACTGTTCTGTACATGCAATCACCATGTTGATGCAGAGATGTGTGCTTGACACGACAGCGGACAGCAACAGTATAGGAAAATAATCCGGACACAGTTGTTAAAAATTAGGCTCAATCTTTATTGACAAATGAAACAGAATTAATATTTTTGGAGGTTTTTGAAAATATAAGGGGTTCAACACATAAAACATCTGCAAGATTTGTTCTGAAACTATTGGATCATGACTGATAATATACTAATCATTACAAAGGGTGGAGGGAAAACAGTTTAGAAAACAAGAGAGAAATTAATTAGCCAAACTATCATAGGACACATCAGCAAAATCCTACACAACAAAACTTAAGATGGAAAAAAAAATACACAAAGAAACAGTTATCTCTACAGAGCAAAATACACATTTTCCTTTATAGTGAGCCATTTCATTCTCAGAATATTAGATGCATTTTGAAAAATATTTAAGGAAGAAATATATTCATTTCCTTGCGTGGCATTTATCAAGTTTTGGTGGTTGCGATGATGGCAAGTCAGCTCACTTAGCACCAAAACATCTTTCCTTCACTGTCCCTCTACATAAATCATGTTTGACCTGAGTTTGGCATAGCCCATGAGAAGACAATAAAGAGTGATGCAAAAAAAAGAATCAGAAAAGAAGGGTGAAATTAACAGGGAATAAGGGGAGAGGAAGTCTGGGACAGACCGATTTCCTGACAAACATTTGGCCTTTAACAAAATTAAAAAGGTAAAAATGAAGAAATGACAAATCTGTACCTCTATTACTTCCTTTCTGTCTCTTCTAACCTTCCAGGACTATATTATGAGGGGCTCCGTCCAAATAGACGACCATTTCCTCCCCAGCCTGCTGTTCTGCCTGCTCCACCTCTCCATCACCTGCCCCAGCCTCTCCATACACACCTTCCTCCACCTGTAAGGTGCAGTTGTCTAGCTCCGTCACAATGTAGTGAGTGCCTTCGTCATTTACGATGACCTGCGTCAGACCCTCCTTCATCATCTGTGATGCTGCAAGCTGTAGCACCTCCTGCATCTCCTCCTGGCCGGTCTCCTGGATGACCTGCACCTCCTCTTGCTCCTGTTTCACCTCCGAGTGCACTTCAGTTTGCACAGCCTCGGCTATCTCAGGGGTCAAGACTTCGTGAATGACGGCTGCTTCTCCTTGCATTTCCTCCTGATGGCCCATTTCGCTGACAGCACTGAGTAGAGCATCTAGAGCCGTGGACGACTCAGAAACAATGCGACCTTTCGCTGTGGCTGTGGCTGAAACTGTCATCCCTCCTCTGGACACAGCCTGCAGATCTTCCCTGGCCTCCCCTGACTCTAGCACCACAAACTGGGTGCTGCCTCCGGCGAGGTGGGCCCCTGCGGATGCCACTTCCCTGCCTGAGGCTATAACTTGTCCATCCTCCGTGATATGCAGCACCTCAGCCACCTGGCCAGCCATGGCCAGTGTCTGCAAGGTGGCAGCAGCAGACTCCTCCAGGGCCTGGTCGATGGCTACCTCCCCGCCGCCATAGCCTTGGATGATGATGACCTGCTGAACTTGCTCATCGTGCCCAGACGCGTCTGATGAGCCCTTCCTGTGCACAGGGGAGCCCATGGACTCTGCCTCCACAAATGTAGCCCCCTGGCCCTTCAGACGACACTCGAAAGACTTGGACACAATACCTGGTGAACAGAGCAACACATTTCACATCACATGTCACATTTTTGATATTTTACAGATACTTGTATTAAATTCTTCTTCTGCTAAAACAAGAGTTAGGAGTGAGTCCAAAGACAAAGGAAAATAATTTAGTGGGAAGATGACCAGGATCTAGCGCTGTAACAGATGATAGCTTTCAAGTGATAGTTCCCTAAATCCTGATGCAGAGAAAAGATAGAGAGAAAGAAGTGCTGTAAAATTCTCAATTAGGAACTTGAAGAGCCACGTTGTTTAGGTTGCATGTATGGGAGCAGTTTGGCTTCCCTGTAAAATATTGTGATGACGGAAGAAGGATGGTTGTGAAAACTGTTATGGTATGGTATGACAAAGAAAATACACAGAGCATGGCCACACATTTAAAGCGACATCACCCTGGTGTGTCCGAGATGGGACCAGAATGAAAAACAACTTTTTTAAGCAGCTCTTTGCTGCACAATCAGACGGGCTAAAGCTATCACCTAATCTGGGGTGTATAGCTTTGGTGAATATGTATCATGCTTCTCTGTGGAAAACGAAAGGTTTTTGCTGGTCTCACCACAGATGGGTGGACTTCAAGGGCAATTGAAAGCTACATGATGGCAACTGCTCTCTTCATCATGGGGAGATACAAAGTCCGGTGCAACAGACACGGCCCCTCGATGAGAGATTTTCATTTAAGACCATGAGCGAAGGTTGATTGCTATAAGCACTCTTGAAGTTCTTTATGTTATATTTGGCTCACTTTTTCGGTTTCTTTTTGTTTTCTAATCCAGAACAATCTGTGATAAGTCGGAACCATGCGTTTTGTGATCCGCTGCTCCCCTCACACGCAAACTACTAAAATAAGGATGGCAATTACTGCACACACAGAAGCACACACTGCTGTCCATCTCTCTTAATGTTCTCAGTAACCACAACTGTTGAACTTGCTATGTTTAT
Organism: Rachycentron canadum; assembly: GCA_038496675.1. NCBI lineage: Eukaryota > Metazoa > Chordata > Actinopteri > Carangiformes > Rachycentridae > Rachycentron > Rachycentron canadum. The sequence goes on from CM076653.1 coordinate 20,540,638, forward strand.
GCATCAATCACCATCAGAAAAAAAAAAAAAAAAGCTATATGGAGAGCCGGGTTGATAGAAGAGGTGATGCAACACTGCACATATTTGTGTCACTTAATGCATGAGAGGAGACAGAATATGGAGATATTAGGCTGGCGGAAGAGTGTGGTGAGATACGGCTGGTGCTAATTGAGCCACAGTGTGCCCTCTCAGATCACAGGTTGCCATGGCGTTTCCAAGGTGATAGGAACAGTGTTAGAAATGCCATTGTTTAAACAGCGCCTGGCTCAGACACTCGTAGGCTAATCTATGCAGAAAAATGAGAATTTGAGACAGGAAAGATGGGGCTCTGTTCACGCCTGGGCTGCTAGGCACAGATCATCTTATCATGCAAAAAAAACTAAAAATGCACATGTATTAATATCACTGGAAGAGCATATTAATCTTAATTTGCAGTGTTTTAGTTGCACATCAAGGTTTGTACTGGAAGGTTTTTAGATTATAAAACTCTTTTTAGCTCATTAAACACTTCAAAATTCCAACAACTCAGAAACCTCAACTTTGAAGGAAATAAAACAACTTTTGTGTCTTTACTCGGTTCCTAAAAAGTTGACATTTTGGAAGTACAAGGTTTACCCCCAAGGGTAGAAACAAGATCACACGGATCTCACAGTACATACAGGAACAAACTCATCAATCATTGGTATTCCTATCTCCCTCTGACATTTAATGTCCTGCATTTACAAAGTTGACAATGTGATCATAAAGTCAGAGTTGTGCTGCAAACTGTCTTTGACCCATCTCTGCCCTGTCCTCAAACTGACACAGAGATGTGTTAGCTTTAATTCTCACTCTCACCGGACAGGTAGAAATTGCAGATGCTGGTGAAACAAAAACACAGCTGTTATTTTAATGGCTACAAATAAATGATGTCAAACAGTTAAATGCAGCTTCAGCTCAGGACTCATTTCATGAATGAACCAAGTTAGATCATTTTGTGCCCGTCTATAGCAATTGATGCACCCAATTCTTGTACATTAAATGAATAATGCATTGCTTCATTGGTCGACTGATGAGAAGACTGCCAGAAAATTACCTCTGTCTCCAGTATATAAATCTGTCCTAGGTTCATGCTCTCACTTTAGTATACAGTAAGAAACATTACATAAAACTGGCATTATCCTAAAAGTGAAAATATGACAACTTGTTGCAGCTCTAAGTTGGTTATTGTAATGACACATACACCCACGCCTGTCTACACCTGCCAGGTTTATTTTACACAAGTGCAAAGACAAGATAAGAAAGAAAAATTAGCCAATGCTCTTTGCACTTCAGTCCAAATAGACTTAACAAATAATAAAGATTTTACAAAGCTACATGCTACAGATAAGAAACTGAGACTGAAGATAAAACTGCTGTCTCTCTTCACCTCAGAGGAGTTCCTCTTCAAGGACAGTTGGTGGCACTCTGGAGAGTGGGCTCTTCAATTCTTCATACATTTAGCATTTTAGCTTAAATACATGAACAATTTTGGTACATGATTTTGCAAATGAAGAGCTCACGCTCTGATTCTAAACAATGGAGGTAGACTGCCTTTTCCCCCATAATATCAGTTTCTATTCATCTCCATATTTCTGCTGCATCTCTCTCTCTTGTGTGATAACTAAAACCATTGGTGTAAAGCCAAAATCACTGTAGTAGACAGGCAACAAGTTGGTGAAGTAAATATCAGTTCAAACTTTTCTATCTGTAGCTTAAGTGACGAGCACAGTAGTTAGTGTGTGGAGGGAGTCAGCACTGCTGAAGACAGCCAGAGGAAGTTGGCATTTTTAGCAGCAGAGGTTACCCATTTACACAGAGCTACAGGGCCCATGCTAACTGCCTACACCAAAATGCTGTGAGCTGAGAGGTCTATTGCAGAGGACAATAACTCATGGGCTGTAAGGTTTCTGGTGCATTACAATAAAACCTGTGTGTGTGTTTTTAAGAGAGAAAGGGTATATGAGAGTGAATTCCTGATCGTGTGTGTATATCCTCACCTTGGTAAAGCTCAGCTTGTCCTGTTTGTGCCAAATTTGATGCATTTTTGAATTTTTGTGAGTTCACATGTTGTATGTCTGTGCCGATATGTGTGTGGAATGTTAAAGTCAGGCTTTGCCTGTATGTTATGTGCTACTATATGTATTTGTGTGTATATGCAGGTCTCTGGTTGTGCTTGCTTACGTGTGTGTGCAGTGCTGTGGGGGTGGTAAGGCTATGCGTTGCTAGTGTGTGTCACATTAGCCATGGGGTGCTGTCGGCGGGGCCCAGCGGCGGCCCGCTGAGGTTTATGGAGTGTCACTCAGTCGCCGCAGCCGTGAATCAAGTTAATGTTGCAGATCCCATCTCTTCAGTTGTCCTGCGCTCCCGGTGGAAGAACAACATTTGAACAGCGTGATTTGGCCCCGGCGAGAGGCTGATGCCTGTTTAATATGTGTTTTGAGTGTTCTGACTGACTGATTCTTTTAACAGGAAGTAGGAGAGAGGATGAGAGACAGAGAGAGAGAGGAAGGCTGCTTTATTGGCTGTGATCTGAAACAAGATGGAGGCTCCCTGAGAGGAATAAAACAACAGGAGAAAGAAAAGGATGCAGAGACGGGCGGTGATGTCATTTTGATTTCCATATGACAGAAACATCTTGAAGAAAGTCTTGCTGTAAAACTGAATCAGTGACTAATATAAAGTTACACAGAGCTCATAGTCTGTGTGGAGGGAATATTACTTTTTATATGGACTGAAAACTAATCTTCTGCACAACAGATTTGAACATCCTGCCGGGGTGTGTGTATGTATTTTATTTCTCTATGCAGATGAGATGAGAATTAGCTGGGAAAGCAGATGAATGGAAGATATCGGAGACAGAAAGAGTCAGAAAGAAAAATAAAAACCAGTTTGATAGGTGTGGCTTTTCTTGTGGTGTGGCAGTTATCTTTGGAAAGTGCAGTGATTTGTTACCACAAGATTTTGAGGCTCAAACGTGGTTTCTTAGGACTTAGGTATTGTGGAAATTGAACAAATCGTGAAGCCTAACTGGTTCAATACTGTGTGGCCCCAAAAATGTACCTGATTATCAGTGATATGCAAACAGACAACAGTAGAGTTGAACCCCAACGTGCTTATTTTTTTTAAACTCTGCTGTGCGCTCACAGTTGTGTGTGTTAAAGTCTAATGTCTTGAGGAGATAAAAGTGATGAAAGGGAATCTATTCTCCAAAGAGGATAATTCCTAATAATTGAAATGCCACTGAAATTAAATTAAACTTCATTTTGCAGGGGACTCCTCTGGAACCTCTTTGAGAACCCTTGTGTGGCTCCTGAACCGCAACTTGATAACCATTTGTATGCTGTGACTCTGAGCCTTACACCCGTCACTGTGTTAGCGTTCAGGGCAGCGCGGAAGCCTCCCTGCTGAGTGTACGGTACAGATGCAATTATTGATCAGCGGATCAATGGGCTGGCCAGTGGCGGGGGCCCAGGGCCTCTAAGTGGCATTACTTCAACTCAGAGAGGCCGCCAGGGGAGCGGTCAGACAGCACTTACCAGCAGTTAGAGAAATTAACCTTAACACCGAGACACCAGCACACACACAATCAATTACATTCACAGTAACACAGGCCAGCTCACCGTGAATCTAAGCTCACTCTCACGCGCACATGTAATCAGGCCGGCACGCGCGCACGCGCGCGCGCACACACACACACACACACACACACACACACACACACACACATCCTATTATACTTCTGAGGACATGTGCTGTTTGTATTCATTCTTTAATCCCCGAAACTAAATACAACCCTCCTGTTAATTTAAATGTACGGCACAATTGGCCCCTAATTGGTTCTCATAAGGATAGAAGTACACAAAAGCACACACACTCTGAAAGACAAAGAAATCAACCTGAACAGACACCACAGCAAAGCAAAGTCAATTATACTGTATCAAACTATAACACAAGAAAGGAGAAAAAACATGCTCACCAAATCAATTACAAGGTCAATGGCAGGACCATGAAAAAGCCAGAGCCCCTGATCAATTCTTAACCACAGCACAAAACCCTTTACAATCCTTTTTACCAGCCGATTACCTTCAATTATAGATATGAAGCCAGTGCCTTAAAAAGAGCATGATGGAGACCCCTAAACGTGACACACATATGGCTGTTATTTGTGGGGGGATTTTTACAGACGAGGTGTTGTGTAAATGTGTGTGTATGTCAGTGGTGCAGGCTTTTGAAGGTGACACTGCTAAGTAGATAAAGTGTCAGTTCTGGGTGTATCCAGGTCACGGGTGAAGGCCTGTATATGACAGTGTGGTGTTTGTGTGTGTCTGTGTGTGTATTCTTAGGTATTTATATGGGTTAGTATTTTAATGTATGTATCATTATTTTGCATAACTGTATTTTTATGGACTTTTTGTAATGTTGTTTTTCTTTTTTCTTGCAAAATAATTTAGATTTGTTTAACAAAGGTGTCAACAAATGGTTTATTTTCTTATTTATTATATGTTCACAGCATTTCTGTCTTTGCATTTATGCGTTTTATGGCTGAAACTATGTATGTTCCTTTACATAGGATGTGCACAGCCACATTTAGCAGGTCTTAGTTTGGAACTTTATGTGCGGAGGTTAACGCTTTACATATAACATAAAGACCATTTGCTATACTCCCCATGTGAAGTGCAAACATGTACACATGAGTATACACAGTATGTGGATTTATATAGCTACACGTGTTGAATTCTGAATTTGAATTGAATACATTACTAAAAAATCACAATCAGCCATATGTGTCTGTTTATTCATTTTTATGTGTGTGTGTGTGTGTGTGTGTGAGGATCTTCTCTGGTCAAGCAGTGTACATGATGACCTTACCTGCCTCCCTCTCCTCCCCTGTGAGGCCTCAGGCAAAGCTGCATGTGTTTCCTATGCGTGTATGTGTGTGTCTGTCTCCGTGCAAGTGTGTGCACACAAACTAGCAGGTCAGCCGAGGTCTGGCTGGTGATGGCTCTACTTTGTCTGGTAGGGACAGCCGCTACTGTCACCTTTACAAACGCCATGAATCAACGCCAGGGAGGACAGGCTGGCCGACCAAAAAACAACCAATTATACAGCAGCCAGATTGACACCGGGTGGACAGGGCAGAGAGAGAGATGGAGACACACTGAACACACCCCAAGGACGAATAAACAGAAGAGAATGAGGGCACAGACTGACAGAGGGCCTTCTGGGCTGTTACACCGATACGGTGGCTCTGAAGGCCAATATTAATCCATCAGTGACTTTAGCTAGAAGTTAAGAAAGAACAGTGATTATCTTTGATATAGTGATGCTATCACACAAATGAATGGCTGTGTAGTTACCCTCTACTGTGAGTTTATATAACACAATGCTAGTCTATAACACATCCATGAAGCCTCCTGAAGACTCTTTTTGCATAAATCCTATGACACATGGGAAGTTATGCGTTTTTGGCAATGAAGTGTTTTCTGGTTCTTGTGAAGATTTTTTTTCTTCTGTTGTCTATAGTCTCTTTAGTTTCTTTATTTAGAACCTCCCACGGCTGGGAGAAGAGTTTGGGTCTGGCAAGAAAGCTGGAAGTCTTAGAAACAGCCCAGAATGTGTTTTCCTACATGCCATGTCTTTGTATACTGTGTGTAGTGGAAGCTAAAGAGGATGAATGATGCTGTTTGCAACATCCAGATTGCAGCATCATTTATGAACACAAATGATTCAGATCTGAAAAGAGTAGAAGCCAAAATGTCAACATTTTGAGACATTATTTGCTAGACCGGGTTGCAATGAAAGCACAAGATTAACAAGGGCTTAAAGGAAAAATCCTCCCTAAAATACCCAGGGTTTGGTGGTGTATTGTACTTGTTCCCATAAAAATCAGAAAAACATAGTTTTAGTTATGTTTTCAGAACACATACAGTAATAAATGTTGGTCCAGCTGCACGCACTCAAAGAGCAGAGTGCTGGTATTTTTCACCAGTATTCAACCACTTTACAAAGAGAGAATCCACAGCAGAGTTTAAGATGGACTTTTTCACTGCCAGTGAAAAAAAAAACACAACACAGTGAAAAGGTCTCAATAAACACATATACAATGCAGGTAACAAAAACGTGGGTTTACAAGAATACTGCATCACTACATTATGTTTGATGCTGAGCACTGACACCAAATAAAGAAATGAATAGAAAGTGATATTATAAAGTTATGGTCATCCAGAGTGAATATTATAACAACAAAAGGACAATGAAATATAGTGCTCCATGGGGTGAAGTGCAAGGGGCTCACAAGGTGAGAAGTGTACACTCACACACTCAAACACACACACACACAGTGGTCAGAGGGTGCACAGGTCAGTGTCCTGCTCTCAGCTCTTTTTCTGCTGACAGGGGATGACCAAGTGCAAGTGTAATCTGGTCCACACTAACTCTTTCTACCTCATGTCCCTCAGGTCTGTGCCCCCTGAGACTGAGGCAGAGAGGGAGGGAGAGATGGAAAGACAGAGAGGTAAGGTAAGGAGGGAAAAACAACATTCACAAAATTAGCAAATAACTAAAACACATGCACACTATAATGCCTCCAAGATTTAAAAATATGGGATGCATGCCCACTGCTTGTAAAGAAAACGGTAGAAATGTGCTTTTTTTTAAAGGCTGTATGTATATATGTATGTTATTTCAATTTCATAACACAACCAACTTATAAGAAACACACTGGTTGCCAGATTATTCGCAAGAGCAGAGACACAGAGAAGACAGATTTAGATGTTTGATTGAAAGTAACATTATAAGGAAGTAATAACTGAAGTAATGCTGTGGTCTGTCACCAACAGAATTGAGAAGGAAATTCAGTATTTTCCAGGATGTAGTCACAACTATATTTAGACCTGAGATTTGTGCCAGAGTTGACAAAGTCCATTGCCATGTTGGAGCTAACTACTTCTTGAGAAGACCAGATGGAAGGGACTCTGGAATTAAGAAGGCCAAGTGAGAAGGGCTGATTATAGCCAGTACAGTTAGTACAAGATGTAGGGGATTTGTGAGGAAGTCCCTCTGCAAGTTCAATGCGTCATGTACCACAACACACAGGTTGCCGAGAATTTATCTGGTTGGCTGTGGATGAAAAGAGTAAACGCGTGGGAGGTTGTTACAGCTGCACAAAGTGAGGCCTGATCAACCTCAGCAGGGCTGCCAGTGAGAGGGCGTCTGCTGCTGAAAGGCCTGAAACACCTGATGCCTGCAGGTTACATCACTGATTTTGTGCCCTAGAAAGGCATCAGGAGATCCATCATTTCAACTCAAAAACTGACTAACCAGATATGACTAATGTGCTACTTTTTGTTGGAGTGCTGCTTATTTCCCTGATGCTGTGGTAAATCACAGCAGCTATTTGCACTCCTCAGATGAAGGTCAGAAATGATTGCAGTATGATGGCCAGATGCAAGTAGGAAAAGAGAGACTGAATGGAGAGAGGAGGCAAGTAAGAGCCTCATCCAAGAATCCAAGAGAGGAGGTTGACATATGAAACAATAACAAAGATCACAACACGCTTCCTCTCTTCTTTCCCATATTCCCACTCCCTCCTTTCCCTTCCATCATTCTCCCCATTAGGCCTTCTTTCTATTTCTCTGGCCTGTTTTCTTCATCTTCCTCTCCCTCCTCTTTCTCTCAAAATCTCAGGAGGTGGACCTTTGATTGCTTCTTTAATTAGCCACGTCAGATGGCTCCGTGGATTTACAGGGGATGTCGAACTTCTGCAGATAATTACATGCCTTTTCCCTTTCTCTCTACTGCTACATCCCTCCATCCCTCCCTCCATCCTCCTTTCACTGTGTCCCCCCCATCTATCCCTCTCACTCACTCTCCCATGATTTAATCATTAATTATGGATGTGAGTTGAGAATAAAAGCTTTTTTCGCTAATCAAAATGAAATTTCCCCCATTTCTCATAATTACAGTGTGAAGATGATGCTGCTGATGTCTTTTTGTTGCCAAGGCCCGGCCCGCACAGTGATCTGAGGTCCGTCAAGGCGGATGAAATGAATACTCGCAACATAATAGCTTGCTTCAGAATTTCTAAAAATCTGGGTGGAGAAATGAAGAGTGTGTGGACTGGATTGGGTTGAGGGAGAAAGAGAGTAAACAGACACAGAAGCAGAATACGATGAAAGATGTCAGTTCAGAGGCCTAGGAAGGGAAACAAAGAGAGGCCTAAAATGTCGAGCTTGACTACAGTCATCATGGAGGAAATATTTTCTTTATCCAAGTTCAAAACTAGATTTTTGAACACATTCACAGTTGCAAGTAGCAATTATTTTCCCTATCAATTCAATTGCCAAATACTTTCTCAAATAATTAATCAACTGCTTACCATCAGTTTCATTAGTTAGAGCACAATTTCACTTTTACTTATTTTCACTTATATACTTATTTTTTACTATTTTCTTACATTTATTAGAACAAGCTATTAACTGATAATAGGAAGCTAATGGCTTCAGTCCTAATACTGTATATAAGTGCACCCATGTGCAATATCACAAAAATGTTAAATGGTTGAAAATTACTGTCTTACAGTAATTGTATTGTTAGCAAAAGTGTAGGCACTTGACCTTATGTGTAATTAACAACATCAGACAGTTTATGTGGAATGCGTGTTGAATACAGGCCCTGAAGTGCCGCCTCACTGGGATAAAAGTGAGCACACATGAGACAGTGCCACAGCGGTGAGTTTACTTGCTATCAAAAATTTGATTCCACCTATGATTTCCACTCAAAGCTTATTGGATACACAAAGTTAGAAAATACTTTGTTTTCTTCAGTTTTCTCCTGGGTTGTGTCTAATGGTCTGGAACTGCTTGGACCAGTAACAAGCCAGATTGAGAGACTTCACAAAGATAGGAGAGGGTACAAGGGCATCAGTAGGTAACTGGACAAAAGCCGCAACACAGCTACAGTAGTGCCTAGGTAGTATAGGGAGAGCCATACTACCATCCTCCAAAAACAACGCCACACACAATCCACTATTTATGGCATTGACTTGTAACTGCTTTTGATCTGGCTCAAGGCTTATCTGTGTTTCAGTGACTGATCAGACTATCGCAGGACATTGCATGAAGTCAACCTCTAGAGACGGTGTTCAAGAAGAAAATTAGTGCTCACATAACGGAACAAAACTGTACAATTAAACTTTGCCAAAGAAGATGAAAGGAGGCCTGATGAATATTGGCAGCACATTCTTTGGTCAGATTAAACCAAAATAAACTTGTTTGGATCAGATGGGATCCAGCATGTTTAGTGTGGATCTGGCCAGGACTACCACAGTTACCGTACTGGGTAAACATGGAGGTGGGAGTGTGCTGATATGGGGCTACATCAGTACAAGGGCATAGGGGTGATGACTTTTATAGAAGACATTATGAATGTATGCCTGTATTCCCAAGGCTTAATGAAAGTCTCTGGAAGCTTGGCAGGAGAGGAATTTCATTTGGTTCAGATTTCTTTCTCTTCCACTCCACTATGAAAATAAAGTTGCTCTGTGGACCAACTACACAGAGATGGCAACAAGACATTAATGGCAGTATAACACATTAAAGAGATATTACAGCAATTCAGTGCTTCACTTCCATAAAGTTGTGAGGTCAAGTTCCAAAAACACTGCATTATGCATAAGACAAGCTTACGCCATAGACTTCAGAGTACACTCTGAAGTGAGTAGTCTCAAACCAAGGTGCGTTCCAAGGACCGATTTATAAAAGGAGCAATTTCTTACAGCACAGTAATGCTTGGCTGACTTCAGGTTTATATTTCTGGTTGTTTGGCCTGTGATCATCAGCTGAAATAACAGTTTACCCAACTTTTTATTTACTACAAAATCAGAGATGCCAACCAAATCAAAGCATGGCCATCCATACGGTATATCCATACGGGATATAATACGACAAGTCCCCATTGTTCCCTGTTGAGTGACTCACACTTGTACACAACACACACTTGCTCAGGCACACAGGTCTGTTTAGCTTAGTCTCCGATCCTCCCTGCCATATTTACTGGGTATTTACCTAACAGAGGCATGCTGGAGATATTTATCGTCCTGATGGCTCTATATATAGGGCTGAGGAGCTCAGTGAGAGGAGAGCCAGGCGCGGTGGGAGGTTGCTTCTCTAATCTCCATCTCCAGGCTGACAGGCCTGAGAAGGCCCTAATGAATGGCTCTTTTCATCTGCACGCCTGTGTGTATGTGACAGTATAAATATTTAGCAATATTGGAGTCAGCTCGTGATTTTACACAGATGGAGTGATTGATGGCTCAGCCCCCTGACGCATGCCAAAGACCATCCTGGAGATGTTATATAAACCACCACAGCCTCTCTCTCCTTCCATCATCATCTCCATCTCGCTCTCTCTCCATCTTTCACACTGCCTCCTCTGCTCTCCGCCTCCTTCCCAGCTTGTCTTCTCACTGTCGATCCGCCCTCTGTGGCTCTGCCAATTTGCTTCACTGTTGAATTTCTATTATACAGTGTGGTGTCTCTACAGCTGTAAGACAGGCTAAATCAGAGAAAAACAACCTGACAGGGAGGAAACTCTGAGGAGATTGGCATTGACATGTTACAGTCCAAAACCAGTTCAGTGTTTTAAACCTTTTATTAAAACGCATTTTCATAAAACTGCATTTTGAAAAAATCTTAGATTCTTATGTCTTTGATCTTCTTCATTTTTAAATTCATGTTTGACTATTTTATAATTGATATGTTTATTTGATAACTGAGTGTTTCTTTTGTAAGTTCTTTTCTAAACTAAAGAACTTTGTAAACTTTGCAACTTTAAGATGTGACTAACATTGCTGTATGGGCAGTATATATGAGCACTGTTCCCACTTTGATGCTTATTAAGGACAGTAAATCAAGTGTCAAAGTAAACATGTGAGTGACAGAAATAACTTTTTAAAACCCCACACTCACACATGAATTCACACATACAGTATATATGCATACACTCACATTCAGAAACACATGCACACAATGCTGTCATCTGTGTCAGAAAGAAACCAGACCAGAGCCACTCACTATCTGAGCAACACACACCACTGCCAATATGCTGCTGGAGCTCTCTATGAAGAAATTGTGTGCGTGTGTGTGTGTGTGTACGTGAAGGTGTGTGTGTGCTGTTTGCTTTAGCTATACTTGCAAGCACTGAATCTTGACAGGTTTTGACTACTTTTGTGAGGACATTTTTTGGTTTGAGGACAAAGGCTGGTCGTCATATTGATTTAAGGATTCACAGTTCAAGTCAAGGTTGAGATTAGAGTAGTGGTCAAGTTTAGGTTACAGCATTGGTTAGAGCTTAAACATGTCGTGTTTCTTTTTGGTTAAGGTAAAACTGAACCTTGAGGGAATTAATGTATAAGAATCTGTGTGTGTGTCTGTGTGTGTGTGTGTGTACAACGCAGACCCTCTGCATAGCCAATTAAACTAAAATACAAGAACAAAATCCCTGAACAAATATATGAGGACTTTAAGGGGGGATGTTGAAGATGTATTAACCTTGTAATTGCCTGTGTAAAATATGCTCCCCCGGTAATGAAATTTCCTGCTTTAATTTGAAAAAATTGGGGAAATATCTCCCCTTTTTTGCCATGTGTTTTCTCATTTAATTGCATTTAAGGCTTCAATCTCAAACACCCCCACCGCTTTTATGGGGGGAAGGACCAGCGCTGGACCGCCACATCTATTAATCTAACTGTCCTTTATCGGAATTAGCATTCAAATGTGATCGGTTCCATTGCGCCTTCGCCACCACTTGTAATTCCAACAAAATCCACTCCTATGCAATAACTACAGTGCCCTTCAAGACCACTACTACCTCCCCCTCGCTTCGAGAAGTATTGATTTTTATTTGTTCTGTAATGAGAACAATTAGTCTTTTTCCTGGCCTTCTTCATCTATCACCTCCACGTTCCTGTGCCTCTGCCATCCAGTCGGCCTCTGTCTTTAAACCCAGCTGGGGGTCTGTTCACTGGGAGGACATCGCTGTAACCATCTGCATAAGAAATGCAACAAGCTCTGAGGGAGATAACAGAGGACATTTCACTCTTTCACTCTTACCAGACTATAGCCTAAAAATTTATTTAGATATATTAGTAATAATAGTCTGTTTGTATCAGGGTGTGATGGACATAGGCTTTTACAATATAAAACTGACAAACATATAACGGCAACATGTGTAGAAGTTTTAATTTTCTTTGAATATGATCATTTTTATACCAGAATTATTCAGAAATAATGTTATTTTTTTTTTAAATTTTCTTGCCTTTAAAGAAATTTAAAAAAATTAGATTTGATCTATAATAATACAAATAATTATTATTATATGACAATTATTATTATTATTAATAATAATAATAATAATTAATAACAATAATGCATAAATACACCAAACCCCATATATCATACTGGGTGTCTAGTCTCTATCTCTAGCCCATCTACCAGCCTGACTCTAATTGATATGGTTAGAAAAAATTACTACACTCTTAATCCAGTGTGGCTGGTGTTAACATGTATCATAAAATGTGAAAACATAATAAAACACTCACATCTCTCCATTAAGGAGGCTTTAATTTCCACGGTGGCAGGCAAGTGGCAGGCAGGACTGACTGACTAGCAGCGATCAGGAGGCTTTAGCATCTATAAACCACTTGATTGACAGTATGATTTGTGACTGACTGACTGGATAAGTGGTTAGCTGCTTTTTCCGTGCAGCAGCTTGTGCCTGTATACGAGCATGTGTATATGTGAGCGTGTGTGTGTGTGTGTGTGTGTGTGTGTGACGTCAGGTCCTATTTCAGCCATGGCCGGTGAGGAATGAAGCATCTGAAAGAGTCCATTTCTCTTGCTGCGCTGCCTGAGCCTTACTTACCCTAATGATGTATAATAGCCTGCAACTACACTTAACCTGAGCATTACTGTGGCAAAGACTGAGTGGAAGAGGTTCACGCACACACATACACACACATAAAGGTCTAGTTTTTCTAAGGACGCTGTTTACCAAAGGCTGTGAGGGCAGGAAACGACCTGGCACGTTGCGAAATGAAAGACTCACAAATCGCACTCCATCAAATCAAATCAAACCCTAAGATGTGTATTAACATCGACAGCTGTATCCTCGTTTTCTCTCTGATCCCTCGCTCACACTTTGCTCTGCTGCTGACTCATTCTGTAGCTATAAGCTAAATGATACAAGCAGTTAGCATGCTGCATCTGTTGTCTCTTAATTAAACTCATTTTCCTGGATGCCTCTGTATGTTCATACATGCAATACGGAATCCGGCACTTTAACCCCTTTCACATTCATTAGTGCAGATGAGAACAAGCTCATCACTTACACGTGTACTTCGTAAGTGACTGAATGAATGTATGCGTGCACACGTGTATGTGTGTGTGTGCGTGCAAGACAGGTTGGAGACAGTGGAGAGACAGTAAATGACAGTCACGTGAGGCGGCTACTGTATGAAACCTCAGATCTAATCAATAGGAGTGAGGAGGACGCCAGGCGCCAGCCAGAGGGTCACCACTCATCACTCAGGTCAGTGCTGAACACACACATGCGTGCACACACACACACATACACGGGGAGGGCATTGCACGGGGCACATTACTAGACAGGACTATGAGGCAGTAGAGGATGGGTCAGAGAGAGGTTGAAGCACATAGCAACAGAGGGGGAGCTGGATCGATGGGAGAGATTGAAGGAGCTCCGTAATACCAGAGGAGTCACGGATGTCCAGGATACAGCTAAGCAGGGCTAGGAGACAGGTCAGGAGGGTTAAAACAGCCTCGCACCGCAGGGAGGAGGCATCGACAGGCCATAAAAGAGGTGAGGGAGCAGCAGAACTGACTGATTTTGATGCTCATCATGGTTGGATGTGATTGCGGTCATCACCTGGGTTCATTAGTGTAGAAAAGAAACAGAGGTCAAGTTGATCAAAATTACCAGGTTGTGGCTGGAAATTAACAGGTTTACTAATATGACAAATATAGCAGGCTTTTAGCAATGTTTGCAGCAGGAAACAGCCTGCTAAGCTGCGGGAGCTCGACTGAAAGTGGGGCAGAGAAGCAGAGGAGCGCACCACAGTGTGATTTTGGATGTGTGGGCACCTTGTGTGTGCTGTGGAACTGCAGTAGAGAAACACAGACGGAGAGATGGACTCGGCCTAGTGGCATTTAGCCCTGCTCTATAATGACACTGGGAGCTGGGAAGGAGACGCAAGCACCGTTATTGAATTATTGAAGGTGCATGGCGAGGTATAAATCTGCCATGGAGATGCCATACTGTTGTAACACACAAGTGCACAGTTGCACAGTCGCACACATACACAGAGGCCACTGACACACAGTGAGGCTGGCGTGACAACTGCAGGCTTTGACTTGCTGACCTTGAGGTTGTTAAAACAAGCTCTCCGTCAGCTTTTCTGCAAAATATGTTTACCTCGTGAGAGAGGAAAGAGAGAGAGACAGAGGACGAGAAAGCAAGTGAGAGAGTTAAAGTGTTTGTGTGCTGTGCTGACATTGCTGGAATAAACACAGAGACTCCATCAATTCTTTCGAATTGTGAGACAAAATAAAAAAAGGAAGACACTGCAGGGGGAGACATAAAGTAACTACCAACCTGTACTAGCTGGGCTCCAGCCAGGTTTTACTACACAGCAGCATCATGACTGAGAGAAGAGATTAAGTTCTCGAGACCACAAACAAACATTGGAATCCTGTGAAACCACAGCACGCACACAGATTAAAAGAGAACGGTTGTATATACAGTATGTACCTGTAGTGAATGCAGCCTGGAGACCATACATCAACCACCAATTACTGATGTTTATCTCTTAAATAAAAAGAGACAGAGTATTGCTACATGCATGAACACATCACTATATGTGATAATTCCCTTTTCTTCCTTCCAGCAGAAAGATTTTCACCACACGCGCCAACACATTTTTATTTCCATTATTATTTCTGTATCTCTGTATAGATAGGGAGGTAGTGTTTCTTAGCTCAACCGCCTCCCACCTCGAGGAGAAGAAACAGAGGTGTCCTGGAGAATCCTGAATGTAATGTACTGTATGTGTGTGTGAAGGGACCGTGTGATTACACAAGGTTGCAAAATGCTTTAATGTACATTTGATTGTTTTCATTTCAGTCTGCTCATGTATGCATATTTGTGCATATATGTCTGTGCATTTTCTGTGTGGATAAGTGGGCACGTGTGTCCTGCCTGAGCTCTGTAGCCGAGGGGGGCACCTCTTCTTATTAACATCATCAGTCTGCATCATTACTAGGCTGCCTGGGTTGGGCAGCAGGTGCTATGAGAGTGCCAGGGTTACAAACGACCGAAGGATCGCTCTTGGAACACACACACACGCACACATACACACAGACACAGCACACACAGACAGACTCCGAACCCCCCTTTCAAATCCCCAAAAGGGATGTGGGGTGTCTGTGTCTATCTGTTATCCAGTGGGTTAGCGCTCGGTGTCTGGCCAGGTTTTCACTAGGGGGGACGGACTTCATCCATTCTCCTGACAACAGGCCGGTAATACGTAGCAGAGGCTGGGAGAAACTCAGCTCAGAGCAAGGGAGGGTCCACAAGTCAACCCCAAAAAAATATTTAATTTTATATATATATATAGTATTACATGGGCTGTGTGCAAGACAGTATGCAACTAACTGGAGCATGCACAAAAACACAGCACTAAAGAAGAAAACGTGATTCTCAGGTGCAAGTGAAAAAAAGCACAGAGGTTAGATGGATATGTGCAGCTGATACTGGCCTTCCACGTCCCAAAAATGGGACATTCATGTAGCATAGATAAACAAATGAGCCTTTAAAATGACTGCTCCTCACTCTAGTGTTGTCATGTAGGTAGTTTTGGTTTAATTTGTCCAGGTTCTAAAATCTCTGCAACTCTGCAATAACCCCACAAGAATTTTTTTTTTTTTGCACTGCTCACTGTCATCAACATCAACATGTATTTCTGGAAACAATGTCCCTGTTAAGGTCTGTTTACATATTTGCAAAATATTGTTCTAGGAGCTTTGTGGTGTAGTGACTACTCGTGGAGCCTTGGTGGCTAATGGGACAATAAGTTCACAAGGCTTATTCAAAAGAAGTGTTTGCGCTGCCAATTCCTCTCAGTAAACACCTCTTTTGTTATGATGTGGATGGTGCAACCGAAGTATTTCGGTTAAGACATAATGGATCTTTTAAAATGATTTTTCAATGCTGTGAAGGGCACAAATAAAGTTTTTTTTCACATCCATCATATTGGGGTAAAGGGTAAAGCTCAGAGACCTTTATCTTAAAACCCAGACAGAGAAAAACTAAAGTATCTGTGCAGTTAGATCCCACAAACAGCATGTGAGATGATGTGATTTTTTGTGATTTGGGTATCTTTAACCTGAAGTGACTGTAATACATGGTTATCAATAACATACAGGTAAGAAAACTCTCCAATGTTTCAGTAGATGTCAACAAAGAGAAATGTATCTTTTTCCAGATTTGTCTAAATAGACAAATAAACCGTATATACACACAGGCAGCTATGTGCATACAAAGGTATGCAGGTACAAACACACATAATACAACAATACAAACATATGGACATCCCATAAATATGAGGATGGTCAATAGGTGGGTTTGCATATTGACAGATGGATATCTCCACCAGTGACGTTAATGCTGATAAAATGCCCTGCGTTATTATGGCGTGTAACCAGAGAATGGTAATAAAAGCTATATGAATGGGGACCGGCCTGTTTCTCAGGCGCCTCTATGGCACCACCCATGACACCAAAGATGTGTCAAAGACAACAGACACTCAATACAGTGCTACACTGCTCTACTCTACCTACTCTTATGGATTATGTAGCCATCGTGTGTTCATTTCAGATGTACACATTGATCTGGCATTGACAAACCATTTCGTATTAGCCAGGGTTTGCTCTTTACGGCATCAAGGGCAATCAGATGCACTGTACTGCATCGGGCTAAATTTAACTTCCTATCAATCCATATGTAATACACTGAAAGTCATCCTGCCTCAGTCACTCATGAGAGGGTCACTTTCAAAACATCTGAATCTCAACTAAATTATTATTTTTTCCATTTATGATAGGATTAAAATTAGTGTAGGTCGGATTAACCAACTCAAGTAGCAAAATCTGTTTTGTTGATTGCACAACATACTGATACATCCCTCAACTAACCAGTTCAAGCTGAATCAGAGCAGAGATAGGTATGCCCCTGAATAAATCAGAATTACAGCAATATTGATTTGACTGCTATTCAATAAAAAAAAACAGAGTGGAGGGAGGAGGCAAAACAAAATGATAAATAAATAAGAGATTCACAACAGGACAAAAAAAATTGTATTTGGTTTTCTAATATTGAAGCTGCAGCAGAATTAATGTCCCTGGTTAGTTAGTGCTGTTAATTGGGCGTGAAAAATTAAAATGTTAACGTCACTGCTAGCTGGGAAGGCAGAGAAGGCCCCTCCAGCTGTATTTGACCTAATAGAGCATGTTTCTTCCCCTTCCTTCTCTCTCTGCTTCAAGTGTCTCCAAAACTAATAAAAAACCCCCTCACAAATCCCCCCATGAAGCCCTCCATATGAACTGTCACATTAATAACACTGCACTCGTATTCAAATTTTCTGTCGAAAAGCTAAAGAAAGATTGAATGCCCTGCCGTCGCGCGGCCAAAGATTGAAGACGTGTCTCATTGACATTGTTAAAAGTTTATGAAAATATATGAATTCTCAAACGTGGCGGGCCGCCGTGCAGCTCCACTCCCAACACTTCTGTTAGAGACCGCGGCTTTTAATCAAAATGATTGAATACCACAAGTTTGGATTCAGGGATTCTAATAGAGGACGGATAAAGTGTCACGGTCCAGAACTAGAAAAACCACACGGGATCACACATGCATGCATAAAAACCTTTCTACAATTTTTTTCTCCTCTTTTTTTTTTAACCATATTCCTCTCTGGTAGGTATCTTGTTTTCCTCAGTTACTGTGTGCTTGAGTAAATGGCATGTGCGCAGACTGCGCCGTACAGTGGGTGACTGTCTTTTGGCTCTGTTCCTTTGCTGATATGCACATATATACACACATTGCACAGACATATGCACTTACAAAGTGTGCTGAACATACATGTACAGTGATGCACAGTGACAGCGTTGGCAGTGTCACATGTGAAGATTAACGGAGTGACAGGCTGCCATGTCTTTTTCTGTTTTTGTGTATGTGTGTGTGTGTGTGTGTGTGTGTGTGTGTGTGTGTGTGTGTGTGTGGTCTGTTGCGGTGTGGTTTTGGCAGCAGAGGTTTGAGGTAGAAATGCTCTCCAAAGGCCAGGGGCACTGCCGAACAAAAAGGCAACTCCATGAGGGATAACAAATGCCATCTCATTGGACCACACACTACATATCATCGCTAACAATGTAGGAGTTGAAGCAGGAAGAGCCTTGTTTGAGCTTAACCACCATACTTTTCTGAATTTATATCAACTGACCCTATTCCCACAGTGGTAATTTGGACTTCCCCTGGGGTAAGTAGGAAACTCTACTTAGGAGAGCAGCATAACAGCAAACACACACATACATACATATATGCACACAGTGCAAGTATTGCCAGGAGGGCACTGTGTGAGGTGTGAGGTGTACCTGTTTGTGAAAAAGTTCAGTATGAGAAGACACAGGCAATAACAGAGGCAGAGTGCTTCTGCTGGGAGAGAAACACAGATGAAGTGGGTCGAAAAAGTGCAGAAGTGAGTTTACAGTGCAGCTTTAATCAGGATTCCCTTGACATGATACAACCTGCCTGATTTGCTAAAGATAAATGGAAAATGTGGAACGTTATTCACACATGACATCAAACAACCCACATAGTATTTTAATAAACAAGTTAAAACTACCACATGTACGCATATTCTCTTGTGTGTAACTTTTTTAGGAGCTTAGGGGCAGAGCAGACAGGGTGAGGAGAGTCTCAGAAAGAAGTCATCTGGGTGACAAAGAGTGAAGACAGTTTTCTCAGTGCATAGAGTAATTCATTATGAGTGAAAAACTTAGGCCCAAGACAGTAAAAACCTGGGTCAGATGACAGGTACAAAGCTTTTATCATTTATTTTAATGTCCTTTGGTGACTGATGGATGGGCTTCGCAACAGAGTAAATCCCCTATGGCATAGATGATACACTAGAAATTAAATTTTGTGTACTTCCCAGTGACACGTGACTAAATAGAAAATATGTTGAAATAAAAGCTGTTCAACTCAGTACTATTTATGATCAAGTACACTTCTAATACAATCAATGCTTAAATTCCACTGGTGATACTAATAAATCGCTTTGAGACACATGTTTTGAACATTAAAATGTAGACATGAAGATGTGAGTATAATAAATTAATTTTCAGATTTGCTGTTCATTTTAAATTGTGACTCTCAGGCTCACAGTTGTTTTGGTATTTTGTTTGCTTTAAACAAGATTCTGATAATATCCAGTATAGTGCTCAAAAATGAGGTCCATGTCTTCATGTTTTCCAATTTCCACGCACAGTGTGCTTGACTTCAAGTTGCAGTCAACTGTACCATGCAGAGTGGGCGCACAGTGGGTGTGTTAGGGGTTGGTAATAATCGTGACCAATCACACCGGCTCTTCTCATTCACTTGAAAATAGCGCATAGTGAGCGCTCTCACTATGTCTTACTCATAGCTTTGTTATGGAGAGGACAGTCTGGAGAAACTCCTGATGAGAGAAAACTCATTTTGGGCACGCAGAGTTCTCAAACTCCCAAACATGCAGCTAGGGAATAATTATGTTGCCTTCCACTGTTTTCTGTGCATAAGGATATGTTATTTTATTGTACATTATTATAAATTATTTGTAGGTTTTAGCCTTCACATGATTTGCTTATATAAACTGAAATTTGTACTGATCAGGTTTATAATCTTTATCTGAAATTGCTAATTTTTCTGGTGACATGATGAATCGTAAATAAAGTATTTTGCAAATAGTCATTATGATGTTCTGCCACATTGTACTACTGGAGTACATTTGGCTGTGAGGAGGAGATAAATGTTTATAAAAGTATATAAATCACAACTGTAAGCACTGGCTCTGGTGTGCACAATTTCACTTTGATAGCAACTTCATTTAGGCCTGTAGGCAGAGAGGAGGAGAGTCTGCTAAAAATTTTACGTTTATGTCTTCGCAGCGTCAAAGCTATATCAATCAGTTTTTCTTAATTTAGATGTGGCTTCTGGTAAAAGAAATTATTATAAAAGCAAAACAGACAAATTATGGGGAGGTCTGTGAAACAGCACTGCCTCAGACCAGGTCAGCAGCACATTGAGCAACAATGCTCCATCTTGGTATCAAAATTAAGGTTTGTTACTTGAGTTGCAAATGAAAAAAAAAGACCACTGAACCTGAAAATGCAGCTTTGTGCCACATGTTTACACAAAAATATAGCTTTCATTCACTGGACATGAATACTCTGCCAACCCACCAGTAGCAAGGGGAGAAAAATGTAAACCCACCAATAACTGTCATGGTGTAGTTTAAGTTCATCAATGATGTGTGAGGTACAGTTGTAAATCCCACCAGTGGCAGATGGAGTAGAGACTGAAGCCCACCCGGTGAATTATGGGGTGGGCTGCAGTCAAATCCATCTACATCAAAGCTCCAGTCTTCGTCTTCCTTCCTATTTGGTTCTCTAAAGAGGCTCAGGAGTCACAGCTATCACTCTCTTCCTCAACCTCCCCCTCCAAAGCCCCCCCACCCTCATGCCTTGATTCGGCCTTTCATTATCTCTACCACAAGAAGGGAAAGAAATGAGTGGGGAGGGACAGAAGAGGAGAGTGGAGAGGTCTGAAGAGGTTTTCAAATCCAGTGAAGCCTGTCACATTACAAAAACATGTCGCTTTAAACTAAATGTGAAATATCAGTAATTGAAGCCATAAATCCACTGTTGTGTTTCCCCTCACCTCCTCCTCCTCCTCCATCCTTTTCCTCTCTCACTCTCTAGCCATCCCTCCCTTGCTCTCCTTTTTTTTTTTTTTTTTTTTCCGAGGGTGCTTTTGATGAGCGGTAAATTGGAAATTATTTTGTGTTGTAATGCCGCTGTGAAACGTCTTCCCATTACCATGCGTCACTCAGCACTGACAGTGAAATTACTCAACTGTCAATCTGGCTATCAAAAGAGGTGGGTGGGGGTTGTTCACGGAGGTGGATGGTGGAGGAGAAGGAAGGGGGGTTACAGGGCAGAGGGGGTGTTATACTAGGAGTTAGAGAATGATCAATAAAGAGAGGGTGATAGAGGAGGGAGGGGGGAAGAAAGAAGGTGGTGAGGGGGGGCGAGGAGAGTGTTTGGTCATAATACTGATTGAATAAATCAAAACTATTGTGGAATTTAGCTGTCACTATTACCCTCCTCCTGAGTGTCCTTATTACTGTGTGTGTGTGTGTGTGTGTGTGTGTGTGTGTGTGTGTGTGTGTGTTTTGCTTGTGCTTGCCGTGGGTGCCATTACTGGCACAGGCACCATCTTGCGAGGGCAGCAACAAATTAACCATAATTGCAGATAAGGGACAATAAGAGGGAGAAATGTATAGAATCAAGTAAATGGAATAATTTCTTTGTATGGCAATAATTTACAGTCTGAGCAAGGCTTCTCAAACCAGCTTAGATTCTCTCCTGCTGCGTCCCAAGAATATGTGTATGTGTGTGTGTATGTGTGTGTGTGTGTGTGTGTGTGTCCCAGGGGGCACAGCTGTGTTTTTGTTAGTGTGTGTGTGTAACTGCATTTCTCATGATGCAGCCAGGAAATAACAAGCTAGATAAAGCATTACCTCTAGCTGGTGATCAGTGTAGAGGAAATATCCAACATACCTAAAACATGTTATTTTTTCCAGTTGTATGCCTTTTGATTCTAGTTAATGTAATCTTTATTCTGTATAATTACTCACTGAAAATGATCTTGTGAAGATTCATAACAGTCAAACACTGATTAAAGTGTTTCTGTAAAGAAGTAGAAGAGCAAATTGATATTGGAAGCTCCGGCCTCACCTGTACCCCTGCATGTTATACAATGGTTCCTGAATGTTCCACTATTATTACTGCTGCAGTGTGTGTGTTGCTGTGATGTGTGTCTGTAATGACTAGTGTTTTCAGAGGTTCTGCAGTATATAGGGAGAAAGAGAGAGAGGGAGAGAAGAGAGTGAGAACTCCTTTATTGCTCAATGCTAAATTAATTGCACCAATTATTCACGGAGAGAGTTGTCTAGTGGCGGCCTTCGGGGGGCGAGGCCCTGACCGCTCTCCCTCATTTTTAATTGGCTGTCCTGTTGAATAATTGATTGGAGCAAATGTGAAATGGATGGGAAGGTCCAAGTGTCTTTCATCACAACGGGCTGGCCGCTCTGACAGCCGGCCACAAACAAACTCTGCTGCTGTACGCAATAAACAAACTGCACGCAGCCGAAATCAGCTGGCTACTGCGGCGGGGTTAGAATAGCAGATATGACTCCTGTACAGGACACTGCCCTCTGAAACCCAAACAAGACGCACAGCACCAGTAAAACGGATACTGGCAGGACAGAAGTCAGGCAAGGAGAGTGAGCTCAGAAACTATTGGAATCATAGTGTAAAAGCCAAAGTAACCTGTGCTGAAAGCTCAATTGGCAACTGAATGGTGAACTATATTTAATGTGAATGAGTCAGACTCGTGTGGAAAGGGGATTTCAGGGCAAATACAACTAATGACTCAGAGTCAGGAAAGGCACATATATAGCATTTTAACTTAGAACCTTCAGTACTTCTATGGAAACAAACATGACCATTATCTACCTCTATGCTACACTGCAGGTTATGTTTCATCGGGATGCACTGCTATGCTACGATGCTATTCCTCCAGCTAAATGTATATGTTTAACTTATTCCAAGAAATTAAGAAACAACAGAGTTTATGGGAAATTAGGTCATACATCAATAACTAATAATAATAATAATAATAATATTTGTTTTTTTTTACAGAAAAAATATCATATCAATTAATTAATTAAGTAATTAATTATGACTTCTAACACGCTACAAGTACTACCTCAAATACATGGTGAATATTTTATTTAAAAGAGGTAAAATCTGTCTAATCCTGTATCTATTTACTGTGCACCCCTGATTCTCTTTCACATATATATGTTACATACACATTTAGATGTGTCTTTCCTACTACCACATGCACATGAACACACACTGACACAAAAACACACACAAACCCCTCGGTAATCAAAGGCTATTAACTCCTGGTGCTTTCGCAACAAAACAGATGTAAGATTCATGAGTCCCTGCCTGTGACTGTTGTCTTTGCCACAGGCTAGTAAAGAAACAATTAGTGCAGATCTAGCCTCACTGTCCGCCACAATCAATAGTCCCTGATGGTCTTCTAAGCCTATTGACCGAGGCCTGTTCCTCTCCCTGACCCCCCCATCTGTAGTAGCCGACAGGAGCTTCAATCCACCTATCTGGACCTTGGGAGAGGGTTACCAGGTTAAACAAGGCCCAATCCATGCAAACAAGAATTTATTAATACTGTCTGCCTCAGTCTGCATTTGTATGCATTGGGTGAAGTGAAGGGTTAACCTCTGTAACAGGTTATCAGCTATTTAGCTTGACACTGGAATTACTGTCTCACGGTTGTATGCCTCTGCCAGCCGGTCAAGTTGCAGTTTACATCCATGTCTGTCCACACTCCTTTAATATATCTAGGGAAGACTTTCAAATCTGTTGAATTTAATAAAAGTATATTTTTTTGATTTGTGATATTGGGATACATATATACAATGACTTGATATGATTTGATTAGTGTTTAAGTTATTCGAGAAACAAAAAAAGTCAAATTACTTGAATGTGTGCTGATAAAACACAGATGATGCCTCAAATATGGATGTTTCTACAAAGAAGCTGCAAATGCTTTAACAGGTCTTCCTCACATACATCGTCAACCTGGCAACACAGAGGAGCTTTACAATCACCATCAGAGTTTCAGGGTGGTCACCCAAGAGTTGTGTCACCAATTCAGCATCTGACCAAATGTGAAATATGGTCACAATCTCCTCTTCTGTTTCCAAGATACAGTGCTGAATAATGGCCAGGACATTATGGTGTCACAGTGAAGTTGACCTTTGACCTTTTGGATTTTAAATGGCATCACTTTTGAAAGTTTGTTATAAATAGTGTATGAATTCTTGAGTTAGGGGGCAGTGTCAGTATTTTGTAAGTTCAGAGTGACCATGGCTGACACAGGCACAGAGGTGTAATAGTAATACTGAAGAGTACACTTCATATAAAGATGAAGAAATCACATATGGGTGATTTTTGAAGAGAAAAAGAAGCTAAAGTACTTGAAAGTTTTACAACTTTTTGTTGAGTGTTTGCATTGCAGTTATCATCAAATGCGAGTTTTTCCTGTTACAAGTAGCAGAAGCCTGAAGGTTAGAAAAGTGTTACTGTGATGTTGTGTGCGAGGATCTGAATCCCTGCACTGCCTGCAGAAATGTGTAATCGTATCATCGTCAGTTCAATAGGTGTGTGGTTTGAGACAACATCACAACTAATTGCAAATGTACCTGCTCTTCTCGAGACAAACTTTTTGTTAAACTTTGAAATATAAAATTTGGCAAAACAACTGTATTGAAAAAACATTTTAGGTCTATGTTAACCTGTGTTTTTGAGGACAGTGTGTGTGTATGTGTGTGGCTTATGCCAGTCGACTTACAAACACCATCTTGTACCAATCATCTCCCTTAACAACACCCTCAGTGGCACTGAAGCAATCTGCTGATGTTACAGTAATTGTCTGAGTTTGTGTTTGTGTCCTGACAAAACCCTCCTCCTTCCTCGCTTGTAACAACATCTGGACCGGTCCTACTCACTGCTCCCCGGCCTGCTGTGATGAGCCTCTCCTCCACGCTGCCTGTTAAGGAGGAGGAGTAGGAGCGGCAAGGCAATGAAGATGCAAGGGAGAGAAAGGTCGAGGCAGGGGAAGCGGAGCAGCTGTATGGATGAAGGGGTGGGCAGCGGTGAACAGGTGTCACTCCCACTGACGGGCTGGCTCTGTGCCTTCCACCCTGACCACCCGCCTCACCCGCACACCCACACAGGGTAGTGGGGGTAGTGGTGGTTAGGAGAGCATCCATCTCTCACCCATTCCTCACCCCACGCCTACCTTCCTCCTCCTCCTCAGATGGCACCCAAGCTTCAGCTCAATCTGGCTGCTGGGTCCACAGATTGACATACAAACACACACACATTTGCTCATTAGCACACACAAATGCCTGTACATATTCATAAGTGTGTGAATGGGTTGTGGTTGTATAGAAACTAACACACAAACACCTATGCTACGCTAACATACTCTTTTTCTTATACTGCTCTCTTTTGGGATCAAGCTTCGCAACCTCTACCTGGAAAAGATAAAACTGAATTAAAGAATAGTTTTTTGACTAGATTTAATATATTAGCATACTAGGATGACAGTCACAAAAAACCTGACTATTTGCATCGATATTACATAATATTGATTATCATTAATAACTAAAGGTTGAAATATTACTATTTAGATTTTTTGATCAACTATTTATTTTGTCTAGTGATGTCAGTAAACAGTAAAAAACAAAGTTCACAAGGTGACATCTTAGTTGACATCTCATGGCTCAGTCCAAAAATGCAATGATATTGAACAGAGTAAAGAAGTCAATTCTCACTTAATTTATGACACATTCAGTTTCACTTTGTAGTGACTGTGTACATTATGTTTATATTTAATGCTCACAATGGATGGTACTTTATTTTCTTTCTTACTTATACTACAAACATCTTGTTGCTGCTGTGTAAATTTCCCAGCGTGGGCTCAATAAAGTTTATCTTATCTTATCTATCAAAACTGTTACAGATCTGTTTTCCGCTGAATGAGTAATCGACAAATCACTTCAACACCAAGAAAGACAACAAAGCTTTGATGAAAATGTTCTTCATGAGCAACTTAGCTCTACATGAGGTGGCATTGGCACCAACACTGTCCTCAATGTTAGACTGAGAACATGCACTCACGACCACTCCCAGGAGCTCATTTGTTGACAGTGATTAAACAAATATGTCATGAGTAATTAGGCAGTAATATACTGATGTTTAAAAATATGACCAGTCATGTCTCCATGAGGAGTGACTGTCAATCAATCAATCAGCCAGTCAGTATACAAATCTCTTTTTTATCTATCAATCCCTATATCTGTCCATCCATCCATCTGTATCCAATCACCACAGCCCTTTCAGCCCTCAGCCCTTTATGATGGTGGCGTTACAGGACAGTGTGATGGGAGGGTGGGAGGGAGGTGCAGGTGTGTGTATAAAGCATCCCCCCATTTCTCTGCCCTCATCCCTCCTCCACTTCCCTCCCTCCGTTGCCGTGGTGAGGAGGGCAGTAATTACTCTGGTGTCAGCGTTGCTGGGTGCGACTCCTCCCCCGGCAAGGGGCGGCGGGCATCCATAACCCATCGTCCTGCCACGGGGTAAACGCCGGGCCATCCATCACGCACCCACTTGACAAATACCTTCCATAATAGAAGTTTATTTTTATGGGAGGCTGAATCAAGGACTTTCCCATGCATACAAAAACGTGTCAGAATTATTTATGGCTTGTGCTGAGACGCACAATATGTCATATCAAAGTCCCATCCTGCTTGCCGGCGCTGCTGGAAGCTGCCGGCGCTTGGCCTGTCGATATCTCTGCTCGCTATCAATAATGTGGAACACCGCCACGATAAGCCTCAGGATTCGGAGGTCATACTCGACACACAGAAATGCACATGCATGGGAGCTGACACACACAAGTGCTTAGGCATCATATGCATACATAGACAGGGGCACATAAAAAAAAAAAAAAATCACGCATGATGACACATAGATGTTTTCAAATGCATTTCAAACCCTCGTACACACACAAGTGGGATGGAAATGCAGTAACACACAGCCGAGACGAGAACATCTATTCATACACGTGCCTGTAATCCCACATGAAATGTTCTTAGCAATGAAACCAAACATGTTTTTGCACTCGCACATAAAAAAACAGAAAACAAGACAAATACCAATCCATGCATGAATCATGAGTGTTTTTCTTTTAACAGTTTATTTTCTTTACCTTACGTTCCTCCCCAAGAGTAAAACAATTACCCAAACAAAGATGTTCACATGGCTGAACTTGACCCGCTGTGTGGAGAGCGGGACTGCAGATCACCGGCCGTCAGTCAAAATCACTGCTAAGGTCAGGAGAAAACAAAACGGTTTGGAGATGAGGGAGCGTGGCTGCCATTACGCTTTGTGGAAATGTGTAAAGTGTGTACATGTGCGTACGTCCGTGTGCGGTGGAGTAATCTCCAAAAGCATGAAAAAAAAAAAAAAAACATAACAACTTAAAGGAAATCCCTACACTGCAGTCTGCAAATCTGAGAGCTGTCAGTCAGCGTGAGTGGCAACCCCTTTCGCCCAGAGAAACGGCAATAAATTGGGTTTCCTGATAAGGCCCCGGCATCAACAGCGCAACGTCTGACCAAAAAAAAAAAAAGGAAAGGAAAAAATGAGCTGCTTTTCCGTAGGCCACTTGAGTGCTGTCAATCAAGATGACTGGCAGGCTCATGTGTCGCCAGTGGAGAGAGCAATGGAGGGAAAAAATAAATTAATGTACAGAAGAAGCAGTGGGAGAGGGAGAGAGGGAGGAGAAGAGAGAGACAGCATTAAGTCTGGCTGAGAGAAAATGAATAAATATGATAAATATGATAATTGAAATGATGAGATTTTGGTACTTGGTATTGGATTCCGCTATGTGCCCAAAAGGATTAGTCCTTCATTCACTGTCATTTTCAGCCTGTTTGTTCCTTTACACGAACACACACACACATACACACACACACACACACACACACACACACACACACACACACACACTCATATAAACACTGAGCTCCCACGCAGGCAGACAAACACAAAATACATACATTTAACAAATAGATCTAATTCTACCAGGTGGGTTGCTGTATGTGTAAAACTCTGAGGCAGCAGGAGGTGATAAACCTAAAAGTAGCCGTCTGCAAACCCACCGGCAAAGTAAAAAAAAAAAAAAAAAAAAGAAAAGAAAAAAACAACGTCTGCAGCAGCGGGAGAACTTTGTCCTGTGAAGACAGAAGATGTATGGCTCAGGGGAGATAGTAGCAACGGTAAATGATTACCTTTTTACAAACTGGGCCTTTGTAATAAAATGCGTAGGGGGGAGTATTATCAATTCAGCCGCCTGGTGAAGATAGCATTTCTGAAGCCACGGCGTGGCTGATCACTATCTAGAGAGGAGCCTGAATCTGTATGCCTTACTGCGAGTCCAGGAGGAAGAGGGGTCTGAGACCTGTTTGTGTGCGTGTGTGAGTGTGTGTGCGTTTCACTGAGAGAGACATCCGTTAAGGCCTCTTGTGCCTGGAGGCCCGGCCGTGACAGAACCAAGATCTATTTTCTTACACCCACAAACAGAAAGACATGCAAGACCGTGTATGTGAATGCACACAAACATACACATTATTTCTCTCATAGGAACAAACATACACACTTAGTCCCTGGGGCAAAGACCTATAAGATTGGAGATGAAGTTCTGTGTGAATGTGTGTGTTTACATCTTTATACAGTATGTCTATGTGCCAGCCTGAGATTCTCTGTTAGATGTCTGATTCTGGAGAAAGACACTGACAGATGACATGCACACACACACACACACACACACACGCACACACACACGCCACACACAAGCTGCACGCGCACACACACACACACACACACACACACACACACACACACACACACACACACACACACACACACGCACAAAGCACACTTGTCTGATAGCAGTCAAACAGAGAGTAGAGACAACTCAGAGGAGACAACAGACAGACCGGCAAACAGATAGAGAGACAGATAGCATGGCAGAGCTCAGCTGCTGGCCCAGTCACATCACTCACTCTCAACATGCACACAAACATATCACTGAAATGGTAAGAGATCATAACACATACGGCACCCCAAGACAGAGACTGATGCAGTGAAAGAAGAGTAAGGGGTTTAAAAAATGGGCAGTAAGAGAGATCATGTCATCACAGCCTGGGGTGTTAACACACTGTTGAATTATGGGATATTTGTATGAAACAAAGTGACCAACAATGTGACACTCATTTGTTCCCCATCTGTGTGTGCATCCAAGTCTTCTGAACCTCAACCTCTTACTAACACATAACAAAGGTCACTGAATGTAGGAGGAAACCTGACCTTGAAGAAGTTAACATGGTAAATATTATGTTATATACATTATTTAATATATCAAATACAATTAAATATAAAACAAATTCTACAACTGATATAAACTTCAGTGAAGGTTTAGGCCATTTGGTTCATTTGGGCAGATCGTTCTTTCTAACTCTAAAATAAATTTAAGTTGAAGTTTCGTATTTAGATGATCATATTCACTCTGTTATCTGAAGACATTTATGGACGGCGGTCCTGGAATCCAATAGGCAGCTTTAGTCCAAAGCCACTTACCACAGGTAATTAAACAAATAAAGTAAAATAGACAGGCCGTCCAGCTGCTCAGCCAACCCAAGCACACATTGAGGACCCAGCAGCTCTGATCTCTAAATCTAAATAAAGTGCCCTGTTCAGAGCTTCATCTCAACAAATACACAGCACCGAGGTCTGCCACAGAAACACAAAAGTTTTTCTCCTCTCTCCATCCTCCTTATTCTCTTTTTCCTTTTTTTTCACAGGTGTCAGAGGAGATTTCATGGCCTGTGCGTATGTGTGAATTTGCCACACCCCTTTTGAGTGCTAATTTACCCTTTTAGGTTTAATCTCCCCATGAGTGGCTTTCCTCGCCCTTTAATTAGGCTATGGGGAGTCGACACTAACACTAAACACGCACACTTCAAGACATGCACGCAGACTATTTCTTAGTACCACACACACACAAATATATGTACACACGCACACCCAAACGCTGCAGAAACACAGTCTAAGACTTGAGACACGCTTTGCGAAGACAGTCCTCATCAGCCCTCTATGGGCCTCTTTCACACTCTGGCTCCCCTCAACTGCACCAGTCACCAAGACAGGACAGAGAAAAAGGGAAGGAGAACAAGAAAAGCATAAAAAAAAAAAAAAAGTGAGATATTCTGTACTTGTGAGAGGACAGAAAGAGGTGCTGGTGGTGAAGGCATTCATCTCTGAACTTTTTCCATTTCAAATCTATTAGTCAAGTTAAAGCTACATTAAGCCACATCAGATTTTGGCAGACCCAAGTGGCAGTGGGAGAGAGATGTTTGAATTTTTTAAAAACTTCACTGCCCATAAATTTTCAAACAAGATTTTGGTGACATGTGCACTCGTTGAACCCAAATAATGTGGTGAAAAAAAAAATCTTAGCGACAGATTAGGCCCGGCATTCTCTTATGATAATGAGATGTTTGAATTTCACTCATCGGTTTCATCACTAAGTTTGTGATTTAGGCAGAAGGCAGGGGTGTTTTTACATAAAACTCTAGCTCTGCAGCCTAAAAGTGGTCCATAAAATCATTTTTAAAAAAATATGCAAATAGAAAGATTTGTAGTACTACCAAGTATGCCAGAGAAGGGTTTCCACAATAAAACACAATAAAATATTATAACAACTAAGTTTTATCAATTACACAATAATAAAATAGTCAGATATTAGACATAGATATTTGTTCTCTGTAATTTCACCCTGTTTAGGGTCTTCTATCTCCACCTGTGAGTCTAAGTGTATCTCTTCAAACACCACCTGTACCAGTGCTAATTTAACAATCTTTTATTCCATTTTTCCCCTCTTTTTCTTCCTTCTTTGCAAACAGAGCACAGATTTACCCAAACAAAACTGTGCTCTAAAGAGGGAAATACAATAACAGCACTAGTGATAGTGGCTTGTTATGTTGGAAATAAGAGGGCACTTAATTGGGGTCTGATAGTGTAATAGGCAGCCCCTCTGATTACCAACTCTGCACATTGGCTTAAATTAGCCCACTGATGAGCAGCCAGGGGATTCAATTATGCTAGGGGAGAAATAAGGGACCCTAATAGGCCACTGTATCAGGAAACATGGGACTGGGTTGGGCTAAAGCGCTGGTAATTGGTTGTTTAGTTGGGAAAGTTGAGGCTGTTGGTAATTAGAGATGCTGAGACGTTTGGAGAGCCACCAAACAGACGACACATGGAGGCTAGAGAGGCAAAGGAGGAAGACAAGAGTCCTTGGCACAGTAAAAGGGGCAAAGGTCATGGTGGAGATCTCACAAGTGCACTTCAGCCAATGAGAATGTAGATCAGGGAAAACATGTTGGTTCTCGGAGTGGTGTTGACTCAGTAAAGGTCAAGATGGGGCAAGTTTGGCTAAAGCTGAAAATCAGCAGTCCAGTCTTGTCTTACAACAACAGTTTCTGCTTGTCTTTCTAATCTTTTCACCCAACTACTCCTTTCTTCCTTTTTCACTTCTTTCAGTCCCTTGCTTCCGTTCAGGCAGGTTAGCTGTTATGTGTACAGGGTGTCTGAATAGAGGAAAAGGGAGGATTGAATTATGGATGAGGCTTTATAGGAGCCGGCGGCCTGTCTGCTCCCATATTTACTGTCCCATACAGGAGGAGCAACCCTGCCCATGAGCATCCCCACCACATGTCACTCAAAGGGGGGGGTGTTTGTGTGTGTAAATATATCTATATGTGTGCTTCTGCCATTGCTGAGTGTGTCCATGTAAGAGCATACATCGTGTTCTTGCAAAACTATATACTTTTTATCCTTTCATTACCAACAAATAACTTTAGGATTTGATGTCACATTATAAACAATCCTCTCGATAAATCTAAAAAGTAACAGTTAATATTAATGATGTACTGATTCTCACCAGGATAGTAATGTAATGCATCCAAATAAAAACTGGTGCTGTCACTTCCCAGGAAAAGTTATTTCCGACTTTAAGACGACATTTGCTTGGTTGTTGATACATTTCATCCAAACATGTCTACTGCAGTTCTCCTTTCCGGGCCAATGAACATCCAACTCTCTATCATCAGAATGTATCATTAATAAAACCTGTGCAAACAGCACAACTTTATCTTTGTGTCCTGTTGTTCGCACTATGCAACTGTTAGGCTGTGCCCTACATAAGCCATCTGCAACTTTTTAAAATAGTGCAACATAAGCATGCACCCAACAGAACTGTGCCATTGCAACACAAGGGAGGATACATCAAGGGGCATTAACTGCCCTCAAATTTTCTGACACTGACAGAACTTGTCCAGAGGTTCAGATAGAGACATAAGTCAACCCACTACACTTCTAGTCATCATTTACCGTGTGAAAAAAATCTGTCGGTAAAGGCAAAGAGGTGGCACAAACACAGCGTAGACATGACTTGACATTCGGGGCAACCTACTGCTTCCTTGTCTCCATGCTGATTGGATGGGTCTTGTCATTTAAGGCTCTGAATGGCCACTATAACGGTTAAGGGGAGGCTCTCAGATTGGAGCCAGGAGGAAAGCAAAGTGATGGAAGAAGAGGATGAAACAAAAGCCTGTTTGTTGTGGCTGATGTGTGATAAATGCAGCCAGTTGGGGGAGTTTTCACGCTCATTGGAGCAGGTCATTATGCAGGAATTGCTGCTTGCTCGGCCCAGACCAGCCCTGTATTGGTTTACAGAGATGCATGCAACCGACACTGTGCATTTTCCCCTAAACTGCTTCACTAACCCCCCAAATACACACACACACACACACACACACACACACACACCCTTTGTTGCACGTCTCATGGGGCACACTGACATCGAGCAGCTGCTTCTCAACTGTAATATTGCAAGCAGGGCTACATGTGGAGTTTGCAGATGTAAAGATATAGGTATTCAACATACAGCAAGTCAAACAGAGGGACATTTAAGTGTGGAATGAAGAAGAAAACAGTTCATAACAATACACTTCAGTCCTCAAAATGAGCCATTCAGGACCAGCTGAAACTGAAAGGTGTTCCTCCATGAGAGATTTCTCCAATTAAAACCCCAACAACAGTGACTTGAGCAAACCTCCAAGTTCATACATACAGGCTTGCTGAGGTTGCTTTGTGAAATTGAGGAAATTGGCACAATAACAATATAGAGCACAAAGCAGACACAGTTGAAAACATAGTTTGACTAAAAAAGGCCATTTATGTCTCAGGCCTTATTAACAATTTTTAAAGCAAAATTCATCAATTTTCTGGCCTTTCATTAGGCACATAAGTCACTTGGTCTTACAAAATTGGTGATTTTGTAAGACACAACTCAATAATTAAATTTACACTGTGGCAGCATCAATACAATGAGCCACACTGTTCGTCTGATTTTACATTGTGCTGAACAGAATTACTTTTTTCATTGCTGCCCATCATGTGAATGCAGCATAAGGACGGTGACACGAAGACGCAGGTTCATCACTAATGCTGACGACTTGATGTCCTATAGGTGTTTTTCAAAGAACTGCGATGCATTTTTTTTCACATATTCTTCCACATAAAAACATGTCACATATAACACATTGTTATTAGAAACAGATGTTGATTTTAACGCCAGTGTCTGTGGCTTCTTTCACAACGTCGACACAGTGTCATGTGCGCTGGGATACCAGGACACATTTGCATGACATACACACCTGTCCTCCACAATCCAACACGCTGCTGTAACACAATACGCAAGTAAAACTCAGGAGAGTAATGTTTCATTACGTGATGAACAGAAGGTGAAAGAGAGGGAGGGAAGCCACAGAGGCACATGGATGCATAACTTAAGTAAAAGCCATCGAAATCCATATTTGTTTACAGATTTGTTTAATAAGGAAAAATATATGCAAACAAATGAATTTGCCTGTGGTTGTAACTGTGTATTAAGATCATCACTTACAAGGCCAGGTCTCCTCTAGCCCTCCTTAGTAGCCATCCATCATGCATTATTAAGGAAAATAGAATCTGCATAAAGCAGCAACAATGCCTTGAAGAAGTTTATTTATTTATTTGTTTTATCTTTTTAGGCACTAAGCAGCACATCCAAGTACTCAGTCGCTGTTAGCTAATTACAAAGCATTTGATCTCTATGCCCCGAGGATGTGCAATTATAACCTTGGTTGAAAATTAGGGAAATATTTCACAATTAAAAATAGTGGAATGAAGA
Organism: Rachycentron canadum; assembly: GCA_038496675.1. Classification (NCBI taxonomy): domain Eukaryota; kingdom Metazoa; phylum Chordata; class Actinopteri; order Carangiformes; family Rachycentridae; genus Rachycentron; species Rachycentron canadum. The sequence continues at coordinate 20,575,006 of CM076653.1, forward strand.
TGCTTTGACAAAGCTAATGGCAACATCTCACCTGTGTGTGTGTGCGCGCGCGTGTGTGTCTTGGTGCTGAACAGGACAGGAGGCGGATTTAACAAAGCCACTGCCCTGCAACTACAGCTGACCTTGCTGGAGGGAGATGGCAAAGAAAGAAGGAACTGTACCATTTTCCGATGCCGCACCAGTCACAGCGTACTTGCAGCGTTTTAACTAGAAGGAAAGTTCTAGTAGAGGGGTAATTTAGCAAAGTCGGGGCACTATGAGGTACCTGTAGCTTTAGTTCTGCTGCAGTGCTATCTATGCCAAGATCACACAGATGCCGCCACTTCTTTCTGGCGTATCTCTCTGCAGATCGCACAAGGAAGACAATTGTCATTACCATTTTATTAAAATGTGTCCTATCAGCAACATTTTCCCCCCTCACATATCTAACCTCCTTTCTCTTTTCCTTCTTTTTTCCCCCTCAAATTCTAATCATCATTCCCCTCCATCACTTGCTGGGTCTAATTCCCTCTCTTCCTTCGTTTGCAAAGGACCTCTGCTTTCATCCTTGAGAAGGGCTTTAATTCGAAGTGCGACGCTGAATAAAGAAGGGAAGACGAAGACAGAGAGAGAGGGGGAAAAGAGAGAGAGAGAGTGATATGGAAAGACAGAGCAGCAGTGGAGACGTTCGGGTGTCAATCAATACAACGCGAGGGGCTGCAAGGACCCATGACTAGGGTGCGTTTGATCTGTGTCTTTCAAAGGGGGAACAGCGGGAAGGGCCATCACAGACGATTTGCCTCTCGCTGCTGGCCCTGGTGCCACTCTGACAGAGAGCAATCACAAGCAGGTTAATTCAACATCTACCTTCTTAATCTTTTTTTCCCCTGTCTCTTTCTTTTGGTCTCGTTCTGTCTACTTAGATGAAACACTGCTCTTTCCGCTACCACCACCACCACCACCTCCCTTTTCCCTCTTTTGAAAGAGGAAGAAATCACAAGTGTACTTTCGATGCCTTTTCAAACCAACTATACTTTGACTGCTATGGTTTTAAACAGGTTAAGAGTTGCTGATTATCTTCATTTCTGCAATGGTTTATTTACATGTTGCCATCACAAGACACAATTTCAAGCAAATTGTAACAACTCAATGTAAAGTGAAGCAGGAACAGTAATTACTCGCTGGAAACTGGTGCAGGGAGAATTTTTTTCTCTAGGGTGAGAAACACCATCAGCTGTATTTTTGGATCATTTCTTTAGCTGTCATACTTTGGGTTCATGTCTGTGTCAAGTGAGTGTCAAGATGACATCTTGAAAACATGCTGCTTAAGTTGACTGAAAGAGAAGGTTATGTTTCCTTCAGATGACTGAAAGACGACGCACGCTCCAGACAAGATCTGACCTTCACTCACAAAACTGAAACCCACAACAATGTATGCTGCCAGCTATAGCTGCAAGGAACACATACAGTGAAATCTACCTCTGGGTATAACTGCTGCACTCTCATGCAGCCTAATAGACCAGACTTAGGGGAAACAAAGGGGCAAAATGAATCTGTGAGACTGTCTTCTTCACCAAAGGTCAGCCATACATAAGGACAAACAAAGGTGAGGGAAATTCTAGGGCGAAAGGGCAAAAAGAGGCATAAAGCTGTGCTTTGGCTAAAGGTGAGAGAGTACGAAGATTATGAAAGAGGGCGATGTTTTTAAGAGTAGTTCAGGGTAAAAAGGTTGTGCAGGGAGGTTAGGAGGTTGAAGTAAAGAAGATCAAAGACAGAAGTAGGTCCTTGAATTTAAAGAATGGAAATTATAAGAATAAGCCTGTTTCAGAAAAGAAAAAACTTTTCAGAGTCAGCACAAAGACACAACTCATTCAGTTCATTCAGTCTCAACGAGAAATAAACCACAACAGCACCAGGATGTAGCCATTTTTCCAGTAATGTCCCCGCCTGGCCTCTTTCCCATGGTGCTCCCATCCAAGACTACTGCTTTTATGTAAGGTCAGAGGGATAACAGGATAAAGGCTGTCCTCTCTGCTCCTCTGAAGGACAAGCACTCTGTCGATTGGATTTGGTGGCCTTCAAGGACAAAGGAAGAACACTGGGATACAAAGGAAGCAATAGAGGAGGAACACGATTTCATCTGTCTCTGTGTCCTGAGTGATTGGCAGGGATGGCTAGACCAGCAATCTTTGAGTGCTGCCTCTTTGTGGCTGGGTGCCCTCCATCAGCATTGAATAGCCAGACTTGATGCTGACTGTAAGTGTTTGTGAGCACAATAACATGAAGATTAGAGGGGCAAGTTGGTAAATGGATAGTAATATGGATGGTTCAATGGTTGAAAAATAGTAGATAGAGAATGTAAGATGTTCCCAGCTACCATTAAGGTGCAAGGTACTTACAGGGACACTCTAGTGATTTAATATTTCACTTCCATAAAATTCAAGGCCTGAAAACAACGGCTTTTAAAAAACAGAATGGACAAAACTGAAGCTGCAGAAGAAGATATATTCTGACCTATTGTTCCTTATGTGGATAAAGCTTCATAAATACTGGATCTGACATATCCCATAATATAGCTAAATAGTATTTTTGGTACCTTCAACATGTCTTTTCAACTCTGTAGGTTTTCTGACAAAAAATTACCCAAGCTGAGATCATAATAATAAAACAATTATATTAATAATGATGATGATGATGATAATAATAATTTAGTAATTTTTCAGAATAGAAAGCAAACTTCAGAGACACAGACATAATACATTATACTATTTCACAGCATGAGACCTGATTATAATGAGTGAGGTTGTTGGAGTGTCCCTTTAACTCCCAGCAGAACAGACAGTAATACTGGGCAGATCCCAGATGTGAATGTGTTGGACTGTGAAATTCAAACGACTTTACTAGAAATAAGCACTGACCTCAAACAACCTTTAAACGCTGAAGTGTTCAGGATATCTACGAAGCTCTGTTTCAAAATATAGGCATACTCTATGTACAAGCCTTACCTTACCTACCTCAATCCTGAAAGAGTTTTCAGTTTGGGACAGGAATTTCATTGAATTGGGTAGAGGTTGAGAGAGACAACAGGCACTGAGGTGAGGTATATGTAAAGATAACATCAGGCCAGTCACTGAAATGCATTAGTGGATTCTTTCGGCCACTCAAAAGAGTCCCTTATAATTTGGAGATAGGACTTATTTGTGAAACATTTGTTTTCTGTTTTCTTACACAGCCCACCAAAGAGCACATTACCTGCATGTAGGTAGGCGAGATCTGGGTTCTCAATATCAGGGTGATTCTCCTTCAGGTGGTTTCTGAACTCCATGGGAGAGTTGGTGGCGTAGTTACATTTGGGACAGTTGTACATCTTCACCCCCTCGTGTTTTCCTGTATGGAGAATGTGCTTCCGGATATTCTCAGCACAGTTAGATCTAAGGGAGACAAACAAAGATAAAAGGCCTCATTCGTTTTTGGAATAAATAAAAAAAGGCAAAGATTAAAAGATGAGAGTCATGAGGAAAAAAACACAAGATAAATGCTTGGCAATATTCCCAAGAAAAGTTTTGCTGTACTAACATTCTATTTTGTTGCAATGTTGACACACACATACACACACACACACACACATGCACAAAAACTCAAAGTTGGGCTTTGGAGCTGAGGGAGCAGCCGTGTTTGGACAGACTCTCAAAGCATTCATTGCCTAAATACGCGTCTGTGAAACAGACCCACAACGAGCAGGCGACTAAAAACTGCTTTCACACAAACAATATTTACATCTTGCAAATTCTTTGATATTCTGTCATGCTCTCACATGTGTCTTAGATATTTTCTTTCCTCACAGTTGTTCGGTTTAGTGTGTAATGGCGCCGGGAGCGGTGGGTGATGACTGCTGTGAGACTGCAAGTGGATCTGGAGGCTTACTGAATGCATTAGAGATATGTCTGAAGACATCCGTTATGCAGTATGTATCTTTTGCACTTGTATGAAAGGTATATGAATAGTGGTGTATTTTTGTGTGTGTGTGTGTGTGTGTGTGTGTGTGAGCTGGTCAGATAGGGCAGTCCAAGCATTGAGCTACTGCAGGGTGTAGGATGTAATGATGTCAGCTCAGAGAGTCACACACAACCCTCTGCTGATTAATGATGCTGTCTGACCTGCTCCCAGGCTCTATCTAAACCTGCCCACGGACACACACAAACACACACATGCACATGTCTTAGTCAAGCCCTGAATGGACAAGACACAAACAAACATGCACATACATACATGAACACACCTCAGTTTGTGACAAAAAAAAAATTGTAAATCTTTGATATGAAAACAAAGGTGCAAATATACCGACACAAATCCATAAAAGCTCACACAAACATGTATGCACATAAGCACGCACATACTGCATCATGTAAGCAAGCATGTGCAGCTTAAAGATAGTTTCACACACACACACAGACACACACACACACGCACACACAAACACACACCATCATGCGTTGATGGATGGGCCACTCGCGCTCAGTTTGGACCTGACATTCTCGGACAGTATAATACGCAATTACTCTGCCTTATCACCTTGGCCGGGACAATAAAGCCTCACAGTGCCATAGCTCACACCAGCCAAGGAGAGAATTTGTTTTCACTTTTGCAGAGACACCTCTCTCCATCATGGGGCCACAGTACCGCCTGGCTCCACTGGGGCCTAAACAGAGTGGGCCCTCACTGGTTTTCTGTTCTTGTTGTATGAAATACATAAGCACCATCCAGGGGTGAACAATGAGGGCTCTTCACAACTCTGAAGACTACAGTTGGCTGAGATGCCATGAGCTCAACAAAAGAATAAATAACCCTTCATAAAACCAGTATTCCACAGCTCTCACAAATAAAGAAACACTACAGTGTTACTGACTGATATAATTCAACCTGATTTGTTAAGTTGTTCCTGATTCAGTGGATGTTTTTAAATTGCTGAGCAGGCGGCTGGACTCTTTGGTGTCATTCGCCTTCTTTCTTTGTCCCTTTTCCTGTCACTCTCCACTGTTCCATCAACAATAAAGGCAAAATACCCCCAAAAAAATAATAATAAAGAAAACAAAAGATAACACACGGAAGAAGAAGTGGGTATTTAGGGCAAGCACTGACAGCGAGCAGGCAAATAAAAAAAAGAGGACCAGCTACAAACCTCCGAAGAAAAAAAAAATGAAAAGACCTGATTTCAAAACCACAATAAGATCTTGTAAGTTTATATGTACATAATTTGATGAGTCTAAAGAGATAAAGGCATCTACATGAGTCTGACTGATTGAAGATGCATGAATATGTAAATAACCTTTAATATTTACACATACTGTCAATTACTTATCCAGCAAATTGACACACACTGCTGTGATTACTTTGTTATCAGCAGTCACTAGCAAAACAATAACAGGTTCACAGACAAATCATGGCCACATCTGTTGACTGTTCCTCTGCCACATCTGTTGACAGACTTAAAAATTCAAGTTGTCACATGCTCATGAATTAACGCAAATCAGTGCTGTTAAAAATGCATTTAAAACTAAAAGTGAAACTGAATTCTTATTCGAAAGCAGGAGCATAAAAAGATAAAATTTGAAACGGAGCTAAAAGGTTCTAAAGAGAGCGCAGGTGGATTCCTAGGGGGGCCATGCTATCTCTCAGATATGGTAATGGCATAATTGTCATATTAAAACAACACAACGTGCGTTTAGGAGTCAGCAGGTGTCACAGTTACTGAAAGCCCACACCAGTCCTCCTACTATACACTGTATTAATTAGTCCAACACTGTTTCAACTTCCTCCCCCATCCATGCACTCACCATGGGAATCAGCCATACTGATGCTCAATGGATACATCACCCCTTCCCTGCCTCTTTCTGTCTCTCCCTCTCCCCCCGCTTTATTTTAGCTATTTCCATATTCCTCCTCCCAACGAGTGTATGGTAATGCGAGAGGTGTAATTGAGAGGCGCTTCGTTAGAGGAGATTTAAATGTGTTTCTTTGTGTGTGTTAAGAGTTGCGAGGGGGGTGTATTTGGATCATCGGTGCTATTTGGATCTTATTCTGCCAAGGAGGCCCAGTTATCATCATTAATGCCTCCCCCTCCTCCCTCATCTCTGCCTTCACTTTACAAGGTCACAAACCTTCCTGGCACTGACAGTAAGAATGTCATCCTCAAAGCCACAGTCGCCTCGAACTGAAACAGTATTTTAACAGGTAGATTGAAACATGAATGCCATAGCATTCAATAAACAATAATAACCCCAGGAGGATGGTAACATGGCAGTAGTCAGAGGTTACATATCAATTAGATTGTTAAAGATGCCACCGTGACTTAATGAGAAAAAAAAACTGCTCATTGTGAACAATACAAATGATTCCTTAAACAGTGCAGTAAAGAAGTTTTGCGCCTTGCATAAATAGCTAAAGAATAGTGAAATAGACACCATTAATTGACAGCCCAGGACTCTGCGTGCAATATCATTAAAATATTTTTACCACCATCCCCAACTATAATTATCTTCCTCTATTATCTATCTCTGTCTGAATAGGAGATGAGTGGCATTTGATAGATCATTCACTCCCTGCTCATTTACATGCATTTGAGGAGCGGCCTTGATGGAGATAACGTCGTATCAAGTGGGTATCCTGGATATCATCCATAACATTTAATATGGACATTTTAATAGCATATATCAGATGTATCTCCTTAAAACAGACATAAACATTATCTATAACAGACCTGTCAGTCACGTAGCCAATTCAATAGTCTCAAAACTAAATATTTCTTGATAGCTGCATCATATTTACTTCACAAGGCTGGCCAACACTGAAAGGTCAAATGTGCGTAACTCATCAGTCATCAGGGTTATAAACATGTATTATAGTGTAAAAACATGGGGTCACTCATAGCTGTCTGAGGCCCCCAAATTCAATTCCTCACATTAGTAAGCCAGTGGGGTGTTTCCCCCAACCTTCCTCCACCTCCTCCACCCAACCTGCTTCCCTTCCCTTCCCTTCGGACCTCTATGAACCCCTGGGGCCACCAAAATGTTAATTGGGCTTCTAATTTACTGATTCATTTGCTACTATCTGTAATAATCATTAAGTATCAACACAGGAACAATGGGGCCAGGAACATTTGGCTCATTACATGTACATGTACAGTATCTTCCTGATACTGGAGTTAGTCCAATGTAGTGGTTTGATATGGGACCAAAATGTGCCCTTGAGGAAAAATAAAAAAAATCTGCTAATTTATATCATTAACTGCTGTTACTACATGTTCAATACTTAAAGCCTCTTTTCAATACTTAAAGACTGAGATTAATATTCAAGATGGTGTCTTCCTCATCCTATAGTCTTGTGTCTTTTTTCCCAGGTTTTCAAGTTATAGTGTCCCATCAAGTAAACCTTATGACTCATAGCAAGAGGGGAATTCTGGGTAAACCAATAAATGCTTGCAGTACACAAAATTGCTGCAGACAATCAGCAGTTCCAGTCTCGCAAGAGTAGGAGTATGGAGGCTAGCGGCTTTCTGAGGCTTTCTCAATTTAAGCAATAGATGAAGAGGATGGTCAAAGTTGTTAAATTTATCCTCCAGTTGTTGAGATATTTCAGTTTGGAGTAGGTTAAGTTAGTAGGTTGACTAACAAGCACAACCATAGAGGCAATAGTGTAGCTACTAAAAGCAATGACTACACGTTGCTGAACAAAGCCTGTTTTGTTGGACTCAAAGAGCACAAACTAAAAGACAAGTTCCAGCCTTATCACATAGTTAAATGGTACTTGTAATAATTTAGACAGAAAAATCTTAAAAGCATCTTAAATCAGACATTATCAGTTAAAAACCCAGACAGTGGACAATCCTTAATGGAGACAAGAGATACTTTACTTCAGGGACAAGGTGAGATAATCCTTTGATTGCAAAATAATGGCTTGACTACAATTATTGTATTTCATTTTCTTTCTTTAAATTAGACTCCATACAAAAGAGAGATAAAATGAGTGGAGCGCTTCACTGCAGAGGAGCAGGTGTAGCAAGCTGGCGAAATGACTTTGTCACAGAGGGGAAAAAACGAATGAAGAGTACATCTAAAACCAATGATGAGTTTGAGAACATTCCCTTTCACACTCTTCTGCCACAACCTGACGAGGAAGAACAGGATGAGAGGAAGAGAGAAAGACAGAGAGAGAGACAAGGGGAGGAAAGAAAGAGAGAGAGATGGAGATGTGCAACGCCAGCCAAAACTTTTTCAATTTCACCGACAATTTCCTGTGTAATTACTGATGTGGTATGATGGTGTTTTAATGACAGGGACCTGCCAGTGACAGTGATATTGTGTGTGTGTGTGTGTGTCTATGTGTGTATGTGTGTGTGTGTGTGTGTGTGTGTATTGGGGGATCTGGCTGGGCCTGTTGATGATGGCAGAGTGATGAGATGGAGCCGTGCTGTGGAGATTAGACCTGTCTGCCCCTCCACCTCACCCACCCACCTTTCTCTCTCTCTTTCTCTCTCATACACACACATACACACACACACCCTCTCGCATGAATGTCACCTACCCCCCATCCTTCTAGACCACCCTACAATGCCACCTGCTATCCCACCATCAGACACCCACACACACACTCATGTATACCCCCCACAGCCCCTCCTACCCCAACCTATCAACCCCCTGATCATCAGTGCCACGGTGGCGGTCATCAGCGCCACCAACCGTGGGCAGATCAATGAGCCGGTACCTGTAGTCGCACCAGGGGCAGCGGTATGGTTTCTCCCCGGTGTGAACACGTTTGTGCCGAGATAGGTGGGACTGCGTGGTGGAGGCGAAGTTGCAGAGCTTGCATTTGAAGGGCCTTTCTCCTGTGGGATGGAAGATATGAAAAAAATGAGAATGGTGATGACACTGAGATGTTTGCAATGACAAACACACATACACACATAAATGCACAAAGTAGAAGGATACAACTACCATGGTTTGGCTAAACAAGTTTCATGAATCCAAACTTACATCACAGGTGTGTAGAGATGTTAAGATTTTTCCTGTGGGATGTTATGAGGAAGTTATCAATGAAGCTGAAGTACTAAGTGGTTTGGCACAGTGGTACAGAGTTTAGCAGTTGCCTCACAGCAAGAGAGTTCTGCAAAATCCGGGCCTGGGGCCTTTCTGTGTTGAGTTTGCATGTTCTCCCTGTGCCTGCGTCGGTTCTCTCTGGGTACTACTTCCTCCCACAGTCCAAAGACCTGGACGTTTAAGTTAATTGGTGACTCTAAATTGTGAATAGCTGTTTGTCTCTGTATGTCACTATATGTCGGCCCTGTGATAGACTGGCGACCTTTCCAGGGTGTACCCTGCCCTCGCTCATTGTCAGCTGGGATTGGCTTCAGCCCCACCCTCAACCTTGATGGAAAAGCAGTGTATGTGATGGATGGATGGACGAAGTGGTTTGTGTTCACTGAAGAACTGACACCAAATCCACCAAAATCAGAAAAGTGCTGAAAACTTATGAATGGACATAGAAAGCTACTCACCAACAGAACATTTATTTAACTATTTATTAACTATCTATTTAATGTTTATTAACATAGCATTCAATGTGCTCTTGATAAGAACATTATCCATAGTTCTGCACATGACAGGAAATATTTTTTGATACTAAAAAAAAAAAAAAAAAAAAAAAAAAGCTGAATGAATAGATGAATATTGGCATTAGCAGTGGCTTTTAAAAATCTGTATCAACTTAACATCTGAGAGGACACTTTCAGACAGGGTGGTCCCTTCATATGCAGCTGCATGACAACAGATTTGGATATACAGCTAAATCAGTCGAATTGACACATGTCAACACAGGAGAGGAGGACAGAAATTGGAGATTTCAGGTCGGGAATGGCAGAGGAACTGAGGAGCAAACAAAATGAATTATGAAAACCCAGATGAATATTTATAACAGGATTCTTGATCCTTGGGCGCCTGCCAGACAACGGTTAAGAACAGTATTTGTTTCACTATCCCAATTTCTAAAAAAGCACTCGTTATTGACAGCCTATCTGAAAAATGCAATTTCCCTAAGCAACAGAATGACATGGTGAAATGATAACTGAAATTAAAAATCTCAGATTCAGTCAGCCATACTGCTACACATGCCTATCACTGACAGCAGCATGTCACACTGATGTGCCTCTGTGTGAGTGTGTGTGTGTGTGTGTGTGTGTGTGTATGTTGGTGTGTGTGTGTGTGAGTGAAATACAGCAACATTTGCTAAAACTATGAGAAAAAATATTGTTGCTGTGCAGATCATGTCAATCACCATCTGGGATTATGTAAATCCACACATACAAGAGTTTGTGTGATTGTGAGATTATTCAACATTGTATGAAGTCACTCGGGCTTTATGAAGGAAACTGAACTTGTATGAGTTTCTTGATGACATTTCACCTTTTAACTTCTTGTCAGGTTGTTAACACCTTGTGAGTCATAACCTATCCAGCCATCAAGTGGCTGATGAATGGTGTCGTAGACTACTTCCTCTGTTTAGTGATGGTCATTCCAGTTTGAAGTAGAGAGCTTCTTTTACTCCTTGACAAATCAAATATTTACATTGCTATCCTCCTATGAGTGCCCCTTGTCCTTTAGATGTAGATGGACTGCTGAGCCTCGACCTGAGGAAGCTGTGTACTTGTGAAGCAGTTGTTGTTGTACATTGCCCTGTTTATGTCTGGGTGTCTTGTCCTTAGGGTGGACAACTTTCTGCCTGTTACCAGGCTTGAAGTGCACAGGGATTCTGAGCTTGTTAAAGATACTCAAGCAATGTAACAGATGACAGTGTTGTTCTGTTTATTGTTGCTGTCTTCTCTATATGTTCTGTATTTTTTGTGGTTTTGATCCCACTCTGGCCAGATAGAACTGAAGAAGCCTTTCAGGTCTTTCAAGACCTTCACGTAAAGCCAGTTGTCTGTGTAAACCGCTGAAAGATTATTTTACAATGTGAGTAAAGGATACATGTGTTGTTGCTCACCAGTGTGTTGGCGTCTGTGTTTGGTGAGGGCATGTCTTGTGCCTCCTGCAAAACCACACAGGTCACACAGGTAAGACTTCTCTCCTGTAGAGAAAATTTAGAGAGAGAACAAGTAGGAGGGAGTGTTAGTGTTGTATAGGCTGGAGAACATAAAAACAGCCAGAATGAGGGAAAGGCAGCAATAACCTGAGCAGGAGACAAATCACACACTCAATCACACTCAAATCTAGAGACTGAAAAGGAAAGTCACTCTTTTAAGTGTAATTCAAGTTCATTACGACTTTGATTGTATTTTCACAAAGAAACACAATCAGACAATCAAAGATTTTGTACAAACTCCAGGTTAATTAAAATCACTGTGCTAGAGGGCACTAAAGTAAACAGTAAAATGATTAGTACAAATGTCCCAAGCAAGATTTTTTGACTCTGATCCTGATCCGATTCTTTTGATTTTGGGTATCTGCTGAAACCACATTTGATCGGAAGCTTGTTGATACAAACATTCAAGGTCCTGGTTGAAACACATGAAGTTTAGCTTAAGTTATTTATATGATATGAATGAAAAGGAGAGCATTGATTTCAAGACATGATGTGCTGAAGAGAAGACGTACCACTCTGCTGGATTTGTTGGTACTGCAGACACACTCAGGATTGTGCAGTAAGGTTACAAAGTGAAAGGCCTTCCCTCACAAATGACAAGTAAATCAGTTTAATATTACAGGTGAGAAGGAATGGTCATCACTGGCTAAAAATGAGAAGCCACTGATTTGACAGTGATTTGTACATTTAGCTTTGCTAATAAAAAGAAGACAGGTAGGCAGGGTTAAGTGAACTATGCACCTTAAGGGGCTTTTTGATTAGCTTGATGTTAACTAATACATATTTTATTTTTGGTGATTTCAATATTAATCTTAACAAAAGAAACAGGAGCCAAAGCTGTGACTATCAGAGTCAAGTTGTACTAAACCTATGACTATGACTTAACTATGCTTCAACACAACAATGAAAACAATCACATTTAAATCTACTTTCCTGTCACATACAGGACAATATCTACAGTATTCAAAAAGTTAATTTCAAGACCCTCTAAGATAATTGTAATGCTACATGAAATCAAGATAACCTGAAAATTCATATTTCTAACTGTTCAAATTGTATAAGAACACAAACCTTTAATATCTAGGGGTGTTAGTTCGAATTGGACTTAGTAAACTCAATTAAACTAAAATACAACATGTTTATGTTTGTAATGTGTATTTAATGTGTTTACATGTGGATGTACAAGTTTATTTTGACAGTGGGAATACAAGTGATGTCATTAGTAATAAAATAAGATGATACTACTGCTGGTTTCATTGACAAGAGTATATGAAGCTTTACAATTCCTGACATTTGCCTTGTTTCAGATGTTTTCCATCTGTCTGCCTCCACTAACTATAGCTCAGTGTAATTAACTGACTCTAATACTTTTTAATTTTAAAGCTGCATCAACATTAATCAAACACAAATACAATTAAGTAGTAAAATTGCAACTTCAAATATGTTTGGTAAAAATAAAATGACAGATGTATAAATCCTTTCAGAAGAAGAGTCTGATGGAGGAAGGGATGAGAAATACTTTCTTTATTCAGAAATACTGCTGATGTGCCACTGAGCAAAACCTGAGAGCTCGACTAAGGACAAAGAAGAATGACTATGGAGTTACTGGATTAGGAGAAATGTGTAAAGGAGGAGAAAAGAAAAGACAGACTGAACAGATGAGCAGCGGGTCTAGTTGGCTAACAGATGAGCCAAGCTGAAGTCACAGATCACTAGTGTATATCCATCAGAGCTCTCACAGCTAACTAATTCCTCCAATCAGATGGATCCGTGTAAATATGTCAAATGGGGGACGGGAAATTGCCAGTGTGGTTTATTGACTGTGATAAAATCTGAAAAGCACCGCTGAACATAATTACATACTTGTCAGAGCCATAAAAATTAGCTTTATTATCAATGGGATGGTTTTGTACAACTTCATTTAGGGGCGATGCCTTCCAGATGGGGAGTGTGGAGAGCTTTTTTACACTCCTCCTCTCTTGCCTGCATCTGGCTCTGTCATTAACAGCATGATGGTGTCTCTCTCTCTTTCTCTATTTCTACCCCCCCCTCTCTCTTTTTCTTTCCACCACTGCACACAAGCAGTTACACACTCCTGCACACACACATGCACATCAACATTTGTGATAAGACTCACTCAGGGAAACACATGCACATGCACACACAAGCACATTTATCAAATGGACACAGATGTGCATGCAAATCTATGCACATACATACAGGTACATACCAGGATGCAGAGATCCCCACATACAGACACACAAATCAAACTGCATGTGGTGCACTAAATGTACATGTTATGTACCAACACACGTATGGGAACTCTGTAGGTGTCACACATGTCTAACATACAGACACAAGCTGCATGTATGATCTCCATCGCTAAAACATTCATCTAAATGCTGATATTTAACTGCAGCCATCACCACACACTGTTAACACATTTGGGTGACTCTTCCAGCTGGGCCTCAGCGGTGCTCTGCTACTCTTCTGCACAGATAGCAGCTTTCACTGAGTCCGCAGAGACACGGCAGCCTCAAGTTTCCTCTGTTATACCCATTTAAAGCCACTCAGCTGTGAGAAGAGTTTTAATGCAGTGCCACTTAAAAGACAGAAAAAACAGCCTTAAAAAGGTGCAATTGTAAGCCAGTTCATGCAGGTCCCAATTCCAATCCCAGTGTGGATGGCCTTTAAAGGAACAATGTTTTCATATTAATAAATGTCCATTTCACTACTTAATGTAGCCACATGAAATCAACCCTTTGCATTTGCTGTTCTAAATACATGGTATCTAATGTTCCTGGAAAAGAATAAGTGTTACAGAATCTGAAAATGTAAAGAAAGTAAAATATAATTATGAATATAATTTTTGGTTGCAAGAGCACTGTATGATGTGTAGATTGCATGTGAAAAACTCAGTAAACTTCACAGTGACTGACAGGTGAATTCTGAGGAGCAGAAATAGTGTAGCAATCAGTTAGTAGTAATAAAGGAAACAAAAAGAAACAAACACAATGGATATTTTTAATTCCCCAGAACTTGGTATCAAATCTTAAGTATTTCTCAATAACATTAAATATTTTTGACTCAATAAGCAACAATTAATTCAGTCTAACAGCCTCAGTTTGACACTTACAGCTGTCATCGTCATACAAAAATATATCATGCAAAGTACCCAGAACGCAGGCAGATTATTTTGTGTTCATGTAGGAGCCCATTGCTCATTGAAAGAAAAGAAAAGCAGTTGGATGCAAAAACAAAGAGAAAACATCTTTGTTTCTGTATCTTTTAAGTCTAGATGAGTTACTAAGCGTCCGGTCAGACCTTTTCTCCTCATCAGAAAAAAACAGCGCCAGTCCAGCCTCCTCTCCCCTCCTGCCTCCCTTCCCTCTCTCATTACGCCCAACGCTACAAGACCCCACCACAGAAAAATCCATAGCTATCGATCCCTACACCCAGCCGCGGTCACCACAATTATTCTTGAGGAGGAAACCCAGGCGATAAATTACATATGTGCTTTTCATCTGCTGTTCTGTGGCAGTGAGCTCTCAGAGGACAGGGGTGGGGACAGCGAGGTGGGGTAGTATGAGAGTGACATGCTGCTGTCAACACCAGAGGATCTGGCTGGCTAAAGCGGCCTGTGCCCCGCACCCCACCCCATAACACAACCTTAAATTGACTGCATTCACCCCTGAATCACCACCTTTTATCTGTACATGAACAAAACTTAACCTTTACCTTAAACTTAAACTATTCTAACATAATAAAACACATCCTAATCATTTTGTCTTACTCTAACCTGAACACAATCCTGCCTCTGACCCCTGAATGCAAACATCATATCTCATCTGTTTAAATTGCAGAGGGGAAGTTGCAGACAAACTGAAATCAAGTAATAAGTCACAATTATAAGCGTAAAAGCATTCACAACCCGGTGTACCCAAAATCTAGCACCAGACACAAAAATCCCACAAAAAGCAACTTTCCTGCTAATGTGTCTGCTCTGAGACCCCATAAACTTTTTGGCTATTTGAATATTGGCTCATCGCTCCTTTTCCTTTACTCCCATGATACACCTCAACCCTCCACTCTTTACTGGAATTAAATATGCCTTATTGTGAGACAATAAAAGAACTTTGAAGTCAAAATATACAACCTTTCTTTGCATGTGTGTGAATATATATATGTATATGTGTGTGTGTGTTTTAAATAACCCCAGAGGAGTCTGCATGCAGCTATAATTGCCTCCCTCATTAGTTATGTTTTAGCAGGAGCGGATGGGAGGGCAATTAATTTTAGGGCTTAATTTTTGACACAGAATCCGCTGCTGTATTGATGTGCTCGCCATTTTGGGTCTCATTTTTCAGGGAAATTAATTGACAAAGTGCGAAGATTTATCAGCATATTGCCAGATTAAGCGACAAACTGAAGCAATGAGGAAATCAATTGTGCCCCTGTCGCTGTGTTCAAGCCCCCCTTCCCACAACGCCCAAGAGCCTGGGAAAGCTGGGTGGGTCAGATGCAGTGCACTTATTTATTTATTTGAGTCGCTCATTCATCAGCCGTTACAAATGACCCTGGCGGCTGACGACCACTGAATCCCCCACCCCGCCCCTCCTCCCCCTCGCTCAGACACGACTAGTGTGTGAGGAGAGAGTGATTAACATAAAAAACACACAAATCAGAGAGGAACAATGAATCCGGATAGAGGCAGGAGAAGGAGAGCGGAGGTGTTAACTTTTTTTTTTCTTGTTTTTGGGGAGGGGGATGTCACAATCAGTGACTCTGTCCACAGCATGATGAAATTAGACATTTTTCTTTTAGGGGGGTCTCAGTCTTGGCAGTTGGTCTGCCCATAGTCTAGTAGCAATGCAAAGTGTATGTATATATTGTTGATTTTGTCTTCATCAAGTGTTTATAGCTGAACTGACAATTTGTGTCCTGCTCCTTTTAGTTATATCTTTTTAGTTATGCCTGCCACGCTTTCTCACATGCTCGACAGAAAGTTAACACAAAAGTATCTGACAAATACAAGTATCTGACTTAGCTTAATTTGCTAGCTAGCTGAGCATTTTAAACTGATAATCATTCACTTGCCAGGTAAGATTAAAATGCTCCTTTGCACATCTCAGCAGCTGTAGCTCAATACTTCAAATTGACTTGTTTTAAAAGTGAAAGTACTATGAAAGTACTATATGTATGTACTACTAGCAAAGGGGTCATTAATATGCACTTGCTAGGTATATACAAGCTAACAGATGCTAAATTAATGTTGCAGACAAAACAGTGTGGTAACCAGTTAATAGTCCATGTACACGACATTTAAACAGAGAGGCAGCAACATAGAGCTAGTTAAAATCAGTATTGTAGGCATATAAGTATATATATATGTGTGTTTGTGTGTGTAAAAATGTACTGTTAGTTGGATAATCATAACAGACGTTAGATTTATTCTTTATTGTTTATATTTTGAGGCTTTTAGGAACAGGACTGATGTGTCAACTCATTTGGATCAGGTTACTCTTGGTCCATTTTCAGGTTACAGATTAATTATTATTAATTAAATTTACTTAAAACAAACAAAGAACATCAGAACCACTGACTTAAAGTAAGGGATGCATTGTCATGATTTTACATGACCCAAAACCCCACAAAATAATGTAGTATCAACTGTTGTTGGGCTTTGGAGTGTTGCTAAATTAGATTACTATAAATAGCCTACTTAGCTAAACATGCTGTTTGCATGTATTAACAGATAACTAACAGTGCTTAATCCATTCCTGAAACTTTTAAGAGAGACATCATTGTCCAAACTATTTATACACAGAGTGTCATTCTTGCCATGGTACTCATATGCGCTGCTTCAACATGCAAAGACATTGAGAAGACCTACAAATCAGAGTTTGTGTAGAGGTTTGGGTCAAACATGGAAATATATCTTTCCAAATTGTATAAAAATGTTAAAGCTGTATTTTTGGTGCATTGTTCATGATGCATGCATTGTATCTACATAATCTATTCATATACTGCATATATTTTTGTTATTACTGTTTCCAAACCTATTCATACATTGTGTAAGTGCTCAGCCGAATCAGCTCAGCTGAATCTGTATCATGGTGTTTCAGCATAAGATCATGACATCAACTGCCGTTGCAAGGGATTAGAAATGTTATTTTAAGGGATTATAAACCAATTATACACACTTGACAAAAAGCAAATCAGTCAAAACTTGCCACTGTGATGAAATTCTTGAGTTTTTCTTCACCAAGAGACTTTGAATTTTACGGTTCCAACTAATGAGCTGGATATGTGTATCATTACACTCGGCTCCAGTACAAATTCCCCAGTTAGTCATCGTCCTGTAACCCTTCACG
>CM076653.1:20597411-20631207 GCA_038496675.1 Rachycentron canadum
CGTAGCATGGACTATGGCGATCCTTGGTGATCATGTCGTCGTGCTTGTCTTCCTAAGATGTGTATAAGAGACAGTATATATATATATATATACACACACACACACACACACACACACACACACACACACACTATTAGACTGATATAAAGATGGGAGGATTTGCTGCTTTTCACTCTTTGTAAACTCAACATAAAATCGTTACCCTGGGCTCGGGTGTGACAGGCATTTTTCACATTTCTTAAACTCAATGATTAATCAGTGAACAAAGAAAATAATCAGCACATGAATTGATAATGACAATAATCATTAACTGCTGTCCTAATTATGTGTATACCTTAATTCACCTGTGTATTTCCCTGAAGACACCTGGTCAAAGCATTGTTAATAAGCCCCATGGTGTTCATTTACTGCACACTGGAAAGGCCAAGCCACAGTCAAATGAGACCAATAAATTGTCATAATCATAAATATAAATAGAAATATACATTCTTGAAATGCAAGGAAACTTACATTTCTAATCTTAAATTGACTGCTCCTTCACTTTGTCACATTTCTGTCAAGCTCTGATCAGCTAGAGGCCACAGCAGGAATAAACATCTGTAACCGTGCGCAAGTTTTACTTCCAGTCATTATCTCTCTGCTTTTCTTCCTCCTGCATCTCTCCATCTCCTCCCTCTCTTCACTCCTCCCTTTCTCTTTCCTTGTGATCATGAAGCAAAGCAACATGATTGACACCCTGTGCAGATTTATTCAAAGACCCAGGTGGGCCTCTTGCCTGTACGTTCAGAGAGCTGCATGCTTCTGTGTCTATACTGTCACTCATTACCATATCTATACTGCGGTGTGATCCTGTCATCAGTTCATGCATATAGGGCTACTGTCAGAACATCACAGGCCACATTGGCCTAAATTGCAATATAAATCCCTCATGAGGAGGAGTTACTGTACCTCTAACAGGAGGAGGAAAGAAAGACCTGACTCATTACCACACACTCACTATCACCCCCAAGTGGTGAGGTGGTGCTTGTTGAGGGGGACATTGCAGAGTGTGTTTAGTGTAAACTGTAATCATGTGGTCTGGATAAAAACTAAAAGCAAAAATCCACACTTCTCTGCTGCAGACAAAACAAAAAAAAAAAAAAAAGGATGTTCACTGACGTTGTCATAGCTTAGGGCCGAGCAGACACCACCGCTCCTCCTCCCTGCAACTTCAGTTTTTATGCTGTGGTGCATCACACTAATCAATGGGCATGTAAACAAAGAGCATTTTTTAATTGACTGAATTACTTGTGTTTGCCTTTTTGGACAGCTAAGAATTCCTTCTCTGCCTTTTTCTTTTTTTGTTGTGCTGGCCAGTCGGTGTGAGAGGAAATAATCCGCCGATGCTCTCACGCTGCAACACAAAGACAGAAAGAGAGAGAGAGGCCGACTCTCGCCTCAAGCCAAACTGACACAAACAGACAACTTCAAAGTGAAGACTGTTGTTTATTTGGCAAAGGGAAAAGGGGGGAGAGAGGGGGGAGAAAAAAAGAGAGAAAATTTATCTGATATGCAACTGTCAGGAGAGCATTTTCACATGCAAAATAGCGAGTGAGTGAGAGAGATTACCTAGAGGGAGGAACATGACAGCATTCACTAGGGTCAGGATGGATCATCATCTTCAGCCCCCTCCTCTTCCCTCGTCTCTCTTTTTCTCCCTCCATCGCTCTATCTTTATCTCTCTTGCTCTGTTTCCCTCCCTCCTTCCTTCCGTTTTCCCCTCCTCTGCCTTTCCCTCTCATCCTGTTTTCAGACTCCATCACTCTGCACTTCGACAACCCGGCAGCTTAAATCCAGACTAAATTAGCTGAATGAAGATTAAATCATTTGGCCCTGAGCTCTCCAAGATATTGGGAGGAAGACTGAGTAAGCCTTAAATGGTGTCTGACTGGGTTCGGACCTATATATGTGTCTGAGGAAAGGCTCTTCCTTCAATGGCAGTCAATTGAAACCTGATTAGAGGGGGGTGTTGGGTAAAAAATGGGGAAAAGATTAAATTTCTGGGACAACTGTTTCCTAAGTAAGGGCGCTGGCTTCGTTATTTTTCGTTGCGTGCACAATGTCGACTGACGACAGGCTCGTTCCAAGGCTAAAATATCGAACTGGGCAACATCATCGCTCACGCTGCCGAGGAGAAATGCTTTAGAAAGCGCTGTAGTCATTGTGGTCTGTGGGTACTCAAATCAGTTTCCTGGATGGTGCTAGTTTAACATTCAAATGAACAAAGACAACAATCTGTGGCCTGCTGTAGTAGGTGGAACGACAGGACAAACTCTGCTGCAAAAAGGAGCAGAATCTCATAGGAACAAATCCAAGAATTATTCCCGCAGAAGGGCATTTTAAAGAGAAATATCTATTGAGTCATATCATACTGAGACCTGCAGGAGTGTACAGCCGGCATGTCACACAAAACAACAACTAAAACCTCCATGAAGAGGCCACATGTCTCTGCAGAGTATTGTAGATGAACCTCCTCTGAGAGGACTGCTGCTGCATATGACTGCAATATAAACAACTGCACACAACAGAGATGCTGCTGCTGATTTATGTTTACCTTCAATCCCGGGAGAAAGAGGAGGAGGGGGAAGAGGAGAGGGAAAAAAGATAATGAAATAAATAATAAAAGACCAGGCCCATCAGATAAGCTCCTGTTTATCCCGCTGTAGGGCAAATACAAATTGTCAATTTAATGAACACGGTGGACGTGATGAAAGCGGGGTGAAGGAGCCTCCTGCCTGACAAACAATCAGGAAATGTTATCTTAATATTGTTGCGCTGTTATTCAGCCCATAACTTAGGGGGTGGGGAGAGGCCACAAGGAGAGGGAGGTGGCATGGAGAGGAGAGGGGAGCGAAGGGGGAGCAGGGAGGCACAAAGGCCATGTCCCTCTGTGGTGGCCCTGTTATTGCCTGTTTTTATTATGAGCCATAGCTCAATAGTCCCAAACACACAAACCTAAATGTGAGTCTGGGAAGTGTACGTCCAACACAAAGACACACAATTGTGCACACACCACCTTAAATTACAAGAAATAATTTTTTTTTCAAGAGAATGAAACAACATGATTCTGAACGAAAACACCCCAAAATGATCCCAAAATGATCTCTTTCTCTGTATGTATGCACAACGTATTGTGAAGTCTTGTTTTTAAACTCAGTTGATTTAAAAGTGCAATAGATTTTACACATATCAGACTATTAATAAAAATGTTTCAGCTGAAAAGCTGTAAATCAAGAGTTCCAAAAGCTTCTTGCTCAAATTAGCAGCTGCTGAAAAGTACTGGAAATCTGATTTGTGCGACAGGGTTCGGTCAAAGGCCTTTTCTCAACCCCCCACCCATCCTTTAACCGGCACTTTAAAAAGTGTCCAGATGCTTCACAGCTCAAAGTTTTTTTTGCAAGTCTTGAATTTAAAGCATCGCAACCTGAGCAGCCACCAAAATTAACTATTATCTCCATATTTATATATTGCCGACACTAAATTGCGTCGGGAAGAATTACTATCAATATGAATATCTGCAACAATAACTCAGCCGCAGTGCTGAGGACAGGATGCTCTTTATCAGGCTTCTGATAGGCCTTAAATACAGCACAAGGCAGCCATATCAGAGCTTTTTCTCTCTAATATCAGGCCGCATTAGCACCTCGTAAATCAAATTACACTCCTAGAATTTCATTAGGCTCACCTGCCAGCGCTGCTGTGCTGCAGAAATATTTATGTTTTTATGCTGCAATTGTGTGCTCTCAGGTACACAAAAGGGAATGAAGGGAGGGGGGGCTGAGAGGGAAAAAAATGGGTGATAAACCTAATTATCTTTTAAGAATACAGAGAAAATGTGTCATAAATTGTGGCGATCCTGAGGAGAGCTGGCGTTTCAGAAGCCTGTGGGGCTGAGAGTTGGGGGACAAGTCTGCTCCACTGTTTACCATCTTTAACCGGGGCTAGACTCCCACAATCCAATTAGCAGCTTCCCCAAATTCGCTCTAAACAGAAATCAAACAGGATGATGTATGACGCCGATCAGCGGGCCCTCAACAACAAGTTAATCCGATAAAGCGAAAAAAAAAAAGCAAGACTGCTAATAGTGCAGATACTTGTTCAAACTGGATCCAAATGTTATGATAGGAGTCTGTCTTTGTTATTTAATTACCTCAAAAGAATTTCACATTTCCATTTGTTTATTTGCTGTTGTTGTTTGTTAGATTATATTATCTGCATCATAAGCATCTCTGGTAGTGATTGCCGAAGGAGGGCGAGGGGGGTCGGTGGTGGAGGTGGCCGTGGGAAGGGGAATGCCGACATTCCCGTTCTGTTTTCTTTCCCATCTGGCTGGGGTCTGGATGGCGGGGTGTCTGGATATGGATTTTGATTAGACACAAAGGGAAATAACTGAGCCAGTGACCGTAACGACAGCCACTTAATAAAAGGTACAGTCTATACATCAAAGAGCATCTAGCTGTAAATCATTCGGCCCTGTAATGACGTACATCCCCCGTCCCATTATGGAGCCTCTAACAGGCCACTCATATTTACTCTCTGTGTCCCAATATCATTTTAGAATAATGAGCTATGTCCCTTATCTAATTAACAGGGGCCTAGGTTCATTTGTTTTTTCTCCTCTCTCCCTCACTGAATTTAGGAAGCTGGCATATTGCTTTAACTCACAAATATTTAGCAAAATTCATCTGTGGTAGGACCAGTGAAATTATAACACAGATAGTCACTAGTTGTGACTATTGTTGTATGTTGTTTGTAATTGCTGTATGTTAGAACTGGAGGCTGTTTATCTAGGTTTTTTTTGTGAGTGTGTGTGTGTGTGTGTGTGTGTGTATTTGTGAATGTGTGCGTGTGTGTGCTCCACTGGGCAGAAGTAAAAGACCGGGTCCATTCTCTCTCTTATTACTGAAATTGTAATTCAATGATCACCTTAGATCACACACGTGCCATAAATCAGATAGGCTTGACAGAGGATGAAAAATTGTATTAATAATGTGAAACTTATTATACAGTCCCAAATGCTCCCTTGATAAATGACATTGTTTGGGCCTGACAATGATTGCATTTAAAACATTATTTCTGTTTTCTGCTGGTGTGTGTGTGTGTGTGTGTGTGTGCATGCGCTGCTGGACAGAGCAGCAGTGGTTTACATGGTGGGGAAGACAGAGGTGGGGTCCCGGAGCTTCATAAAATATTCAAGATGTTTCCCACCCTTCTCTCTGGAGTCAGTGGGCAGGCAATGGCCGTGGCAGTAAGGGTATAAAATCTCTGTGTGTGCTTGTGTGTGTGTGTGTGTGTGTGTGTGTGTGTGTGTAGTCGGCACAAGTGAAACGGCTGGTGGCTCACCGCAGCGTAAACACCCAAACTCCCAGACCACAGAACAGAGTCATGCACATCTTCAAATCATAAAGCAGCGTATACGCACAGTATTATTACAGCACATCCCAGTCAGATATTAGCAAACGTGAAAAACTGCAGAAAGGAGCTGCAGTAGGCTAATCATTTACGAACAAGTCAACTATTGCCTTTTTTTCTTTATTGAATAACTGATTTGGAGGAGAGTTTATTTTTCTTCATAACTCAATTCATACCAGAATGCTAATACAGGAAAAAGCAAGTCTAGACCTGCTTTGAGCCAGAGCCAGCAGTCACAGGAAAACTTCAAGAAAAAAGTATGGATGGAAAAACCCTGAGATTCAATACAAACACAGTATCTGCACTCTTTCTTTCCTTACGGCGTCATATCTGAACAAGCTGGACCAGGTGGGATTGAAACCAGTCCAGTCTGCATTCAGTAAGACTGGATGGACAAACCTCTGACTATGAGGGATGTGGACTTAAGAAAGCAGTGAAGAGAAAAGCATCTGGCACAGGCCCTATTTCTTGTCACAAGGACAAACACATTAAGTTGTACCACAGTATTTTGCTAATGCTTTTGGATTTTCAACACCCATCTATATGGATGAAATGTCCTTGCCTGGTGCATAAACTGTAATGAGGGATGTTGTGTACGTGGCAAAGTTTGAGCCAGCTACCCCAACCTGTCTGCCACTACTGTAGCACACAGCACATTGGAACCAACTAGAGGAAATTGTCAATCTCAAACACATCCTCACACACTGTCTGTATCCAAGTAACAATAACTACATGGATACTCAGTATGATACCAGCAAGAAACATTGGATCAAACTGGCAAAATGTAAAGTGTTCAGAGGAATGTCGACATATGCAAAGTTAACAAAACACATTACATACTTGCTCAAACATTTGCAGCAGTGTTTTTATAACATGGTAGTTATACAGTAGCTGGTATGAAAAAGTAGTTCTTTGATTTGTACAGTACTTAAAAACTTCCATCTACAACTACCTGCTACTCATATTGTCGCCAAAAAAAAAAAAAAAAGAAAAACGTAAATGGTATCATGCAGCTCTGGGTTCAAGGAAAGTATAATTAAGTTCAGGGATAGTTGCAGTCAGATCCCTGTGCAGGGACACTGAGACCCAGACTGGACTTTCCCTTTAGATTTGGCTTTCCCTGGCTGGGCCTGTCCACGTCCTCTATTTTACTGAATGTGTAACATAACCTGCCCCCCTCCCCTCTCTCCCAGTGATCTTATTACCCCCAACCCTCCACCCCCACCCCACTCTACCTTCTCTTCGCCTCCTCCTCATCCCTGCAAATGACCATGATGGGAGGCCATTCATCTCACTCCTTCGGCCACCACAATGAAATAAATCAAGAATTTTCCCCCCAAATATAACAATATTTGTATTTGGGGTGGGGCAGACGTAATTGATGACTGCGGCCATACTAATTAAAAACGGCGGAGGTTTCATTAATCTTGGTCATTGGGTAGGGGGGATAGTAGGGTAGCTGCTATAGCACTGGCTGGACAGAGGGGACAGGGCCGCCTCTATCGTCCCCATCGCTTAGGTGATTTGGGCCATTGTGGAGTATATTAGCACAGTGAGATTAATGTGAAATAGCCGTTAATAATCGCCACAAAAGTCTGTAGTCTACAAAGTCAGTCTCTCTGTGTCTGGTCTTCTACCACGATGGAGCCAAACAAGACAGTGTAGTGAACAATCACATGTGTTTACTGCCATGCCCTGGCTGGAGAAGTTAATTGCTTTTCTTAACTTGCTTGTAGAAATTCTTTTTTTTTTTCTATCCCCTGACACAGACACACACAGTCATACACTGCTTTTGAGAATTAATTACTAGTCCTAACTCGCAAGCTGCGTTGCTTGCGTTTGTGTCGTCAAAACTATCCAGCCACAGAGGGCTGGAGTGTCAGCGACTCTTCAGACAAAGACAAAATATGTGCATCGCTTGACATGATAAATGTGCATAATTATTTTTTAATTTCTAAGTGCATTTTGTAAGCATTTTACATGATGTTTGGTTTCATCTGAATGTTGAAAACATAAAGACGAAAAAGGCAGATAAGTAATATATTATAAAACGTGAAAATTTTTACACAGTGTGTTGTCAGTCATATTAAACAACAAAAGTGCAACAGCATGGTTTAACAAGACAGCAAGTTGTTAATCACTAAGTTAAATATTATGACAAACAGGACATTTGACATTAGGCCTGACCAGCAGTGTAGAGGACAAATACTCAGGATCAGCATCCAACAAAACAGTCACATCTGAGCATTGATAAAACAGAACAGACTTGAACAGACACAAGAGTTGATAAAACAGAATCATATTGTTACTGTTGTGTCATTACAACACAGACAATTTGCTAAGTACCACCTATGAATGTTCACAGATGGATTCCATCATCACTTCGTAATGGCTTCTACATGTTAATTCACAACTTTAGCGTCTCTGCCACAGAATAATGGCTAGCCTGCATCTGGTAGAGGCAGTGTAGGGCAGTGTATGAAGCATGCAGAGAAACGGAAAGAGAGACAAAGAGAAAGAGACAGAATTAAACAGAGAGAGAGAGAGAGGGAGCGAGAGGAAGAGGTGGGTGGGGTGGAAGCAGTAGCATATGGTGCCACGCTGCCATAAACAAGCTTTATGAAAAGACCGGGGACGTTTATTTAATCATGGAATACCTGAGGAATCGCAACGAGACGCACACTTTGTCCCATTATTGTTAGCCCATAAATTTAACTGCTTTACCAGAACAACGAGAAACCTGATACAACCGCCAAAGACGTGTGGAAGCTGGTGAATTTATGTGTGTGTTTGTGAAGCACAGTGTATCGTACTTACGGTAAAAAAGTGTGTCTGCGTCTGTGTATGTATGTGTGTGTGCGATTACAGATGAATAGCATAACTGTTACACATTGGTATCCGTGCATCTGTAAACAGAGAACTATACACTCTGGAAGGTATCTGGTAGGGAACACACAAATACAGATGTGTTCTCTGTTTATTTTGACTCTACTATATTTCTCCATTTCTCTGACTTTATTCTCTTTACCTTTATTCTATCAGCATACATTGATATTTTCACCTGTCATCACCCCCATTCTCTAGAAAGCACTATCTCACAACCAGTGTAAAGAATTAAAACTTTTATTAGTGCTTTAACCTCCCAGGTCAGACAGAGAGCATATCAGAAAATAACAAGGTGGGTCCACAGGCCCCCTGAGGAAATGCATTTCTCATTTGTACTGAAGTGTAACAGCAGTGGACATCTAAATGAAGCTCTGCACTGCACTGGGGTCATTTCAAAATCATGCACACACTTACAAATGCTCATACACAACTGCACATAGTACATTGTGCATTGTACATTCTTCATTGACATGGATAAGTGAGGACATGAGCACAAATAAGGCCACACACATGGGACAATGCAACACACAAATACACATACATGTACTTCAAAGTTCACAAATACAGTACAAAGAGCTGTCCTTGCACACACACACACACACACACATACACACACAGAAAAAAAAATTGGACAGCATGTGCAATTGTGTGTCTGCATGCACACTTCCACACACACAGCTCTGGGTCAGGGGGACAGCGGTAGCTCAGAGCCAGCTGTGACCTGCCGGTCCAGGTGCTCAGGAAAACCGCTGTTAACGGCCACGATTGATGATCTAATCAAACTGTCACCACGGCGATCCGCTGCAGGGGGAGGGGAGGATGGGGTGGCATGGCACGAGAGTGTGTGTGGGGAGGGGGGATTCTGAGGGCGTGGGGTGAGAGCAGGTGGGTGGGTAGGAGGGAAGGGGGGTGGGGGTATCCAGGAGGCCTTGTGCATGCTTACCGTTAGTCCAAATTGAGAGTGACAGTCTCAATAGTGAAAAGGCCTCTTTTTTTTCTCCCTCTAAGTAATGGAGGAAACAACTCCAGCGGTCTTCCGGAGGATGTCACATAATCAAGGGAGCCCCACCAACACCCTCCACCCCCCTCCATTCTATAATATCTCAACTCAAGTAGAGTGTGGGGGGCTGGAGACTCTGGATGTCAGGCGATGATGTGGTACAGTGCTGGACCAACGGCCCCACACAGAGCTGATTATGATGAGCTTTGAATGGTTGGGTGTTAAACACACCCAACCATTCAAAGTGCTCCGGAAATCAGGCAGAAGTGACAATGGGCCTCATGGACCCCATTTCATAAAATTTTGTCTGATGGGCTCATAAGGGGACTTTGTTTTTGATTTGGTGATGAATTGTTGAACTGTCTGCACTGTGCATGAATAGAGATGTGAGAATAAAACCTAAAATCAAAACTGAATAGGTTTCTTGGCCTAAATGCAGTAATTTCAACCAATGTGGAGGTGTCTTGTACTGTATGTTGTCCTACACAAAGATCACATCAAATGCCTGCAGATGCGACAAATGCAAGCTGTAGGTCACATGCTTTACTGTGCAATTTATGTAACAAGCCTCAACAGGAAATGGCTTAAATCAGTGAGTCTGGACTTCCTGTAGATTTTATTGAAGGGACACAAGAGGACTCCAGTAAATTGAGAACTAATTTAATATCAGTTATTTATTGGACAAGTGATTATCCCAAACTACAGAAAAGAGTTGTGACTGTCTTACATACAGCAAGCAGCACATTTTCCACCTTTCTAAAGACTTACAATTTGGAGAATTTAAAAGATATTATCCCTTTATCCATTTGATCTATGGAGTGCCCAAAAATATTAGTATCATGTCTAATCTTCTTCTAAAGACCTATTTAACTTATTTCATTTAACAGTGCATTGTAATCTAAAAAGGATAAATGTTAAGGAAAGCTACCCTAATTATTAGAATATTATTCTAATGTGTTAAACAGTCATTTGAACTAACTGGTGTGGTCGCAGGTGAGTATATTATATCATTAATCTTTGAGATGATACAATCATTATGTCAAATTATATTTGTATTGTTTATTTAACAACAATAGAACTAATGTAGAACAGAATGGTGGTATTTGTTTCAGAAGATAATACTGAAAGACTGGCTGCAATAAATGTAAAATACGATAATACAAGTAAAATACAAATGACAATCTCTCTTGAAAACATAGCTCCACAGCATATTAGCATAGCCGTGCAGCTGCATGGGAAAATGATAATATTTCTCTCGTCCACATACAAATAAAATGAATTAAGTTGCTATATTTAGCTGAAAAGAGAAAAGTTCAGGAAGTTGTCCAACTTAATAGTGGCCTTGTTGATCGCTGCCTGTTCTCTGTGTGTGTTAATCACCTTCCCCAGGATATATCCACGACTGCCGCTTGCCAGTCCAGCTCACATTAATTTAATCGCTGCTCAGCTAATTCATTGATTAATTGGTTCATTAGTGATGCCTGGCAACATCCATTTCTGCCATGACAGTCTGATGTTTCAATAGAGAAGAAAAACAGGCTGGCAGCAGCCCAGTTTTTCCACAGTCCCACTGTGCATAATGTCCAACCACTGTCAACAGTTAGCCACACAATTGTGTCACTGTATAACTGCCTGGTTTTGTGCCACAGGATGTGAAATGAATATGAAGGTGAACTGTGCATGTTCTCCGTTCTTGTCTGGTTGAGTAATGTCACTTGGGCTTCAGCGGAGGGTGACATCATTCTTAGGGAAAGAAAAACTTCAAAAGCTGGAGGGACTGTTGGAGCTGCACCACCGAGATGAGGTAGATGCTGTTATTGAGAAGACGAACTACTGCTGCAGATTTATTCCACGAGTCAAGGTCATGTTCCCCCGACATGACGGGTGGTTTCCAACTCTGGGACGAGCTGTCGACGGCTAACTAACATTATTATTAGTAATAGGAGCCGATAGGACCCTGCTGCACCCCGCAACAAAGAGCTGTATGTTAAAGTGACCAACAACAACACACAGCCTGGACAGGAGTGCTGAT
Source organism: Rachycentron canadum (assembly GCA_038496675.1). Lineage (NCBI taxonomy): Eukaryota > Metazoa > Chordata > Actinopteri > Carangiformes > Rachycentridae > Rachycentron > Rachycentron canadum. The sequence continues at coordinate 20,608,781 of CM076653.1, forward strand.
GTGACATCACTGGCCAAATGAGATGACCATAAAGCAGCTACGATGTATGTGACCTCTGACCTCTCTACTCCAAGACACAGGCCCAGATTTATAATTGGCATTTTGTCACAGTGGTGGCTCCCAGGAAGTGGTAACCCTGTGATTTAACTAATGATGAGCAAGGGTGGAGATTTTAGCATTAAAGTGTGTCAGCTTTTCAGAGAGCTAACATGCTACCCTCACCTCCCCCACCCACAACCACACACACACACACACACACACACACATACACACACTCATTCCCACAACTCTGCACCATATGCCCATGACAAGTGCATAAAAATCGTTCCCAAGCGATAGCACAGGCCAACCCATAAAAACTTAATGCACCTAATTTTCCAGTAATCAAACTTTTATAGACTGCGATGGCTTTTAAACTAACAAATTTTAATTATCGCTTAATTTTAACAGCAATATTAACGCGATCCCTCATTCTGTGAGTGTTCATTCGCCATGAAATATTGAATAGGGTAAACAGTGAGGCGCTGTCCGCTGGCTCCTGTTCAAACAAGCAGCCAGCAAACACAAAGGTGAGCTAGGGGTCGCTGAGGCCTTTGCCAGTACCACAACAGGACGTGTGCTGCACAGACCTCTGGGAAATGGAGCTTCATGAGTGCAAGTACACAAAAATCAGTCCGCTGATGTAGTGCTAAGATTACAACACAGCACTGATTGTGTGTGTTGGTCAGTTATAATGTGATCCTGCTTCAGCACCAAACAGACACTTTCTTTTATGTTTAATTTGAGTTTTTTTTTTTTTTTTTAACATGGTGGGAAGGAGAGGCAGGGTGGGGTGGGGGCGGGGGCGTGGGGGGCTATCCTTGGCTACTTTCAAGTTAATACTACCTGTTCCATACTACTCTGAGCTACTAATCACATTCCTGCTTACAGTACCAGCAGCACGGGATGTTATTGACTGCTGCCCTTGGGTGGCTGAAAACGAGGCCTTACCACCCAACACCAAGCTAGAGAGACAAAGTGCTGACACAGGCAGATAAGGGAGGGAAGAAAGAGAAAGATTAAAGAGCAGATTCATTATCAATAATTAAGGGAAAGGATTTATTCTAATGAATTAGGGGTTGTCTTTATCTACTCTTTATCTCCCTATCACGCTGCTAACTCTCTTTTTCTCGGTCACACACACACACACACACGCACACAGTTTTTGTGTGACTTGACCCCTGCCTGCTCCTTGTGGTCCATACTGCCACCATGCTGGCACCAGGCAGGGCTCTTCCGCCCCCGCTCCTCCCGTCCAGCCAGGATGGTCCCGGCCCTCGGTGCCGGGGCAATATGGCCACGCTGCACGCCATGCTGGGACGCGGCTGCAAGCCCAGAGCCCGGCACTGCAGAGCCAGATGCCCGCTCAGCCAAGCTCAGCCCCTGGCAGTGACGTGAGCGACCGCAGCAACGTGCAAATCAATTCTGTCGTGCAAACATTCAAGAATAAACGTGAAGTCGACTAGGATTTCAGTCTGCTGATGTTTTAAGTCATTTTATATTCACTATATGATAATGTCACTGTTGCTGATTTCTGATACACTGTTTCTTATCTTATAATCTTCACTTACCACAAAGGAAAAAAATTATGAAAATGAAATAAATAAAGCTAGAGAGCATATTCTGTCAAAAACCAATCACTCTCTACACTGTTCTGAATGCAGTCATGTAAGAACTAATGCTCCCAATATCCCTGTCTTCATTTTGTGAGTCATCACACCTGCGCTGCATGCATCATGCTCGCTATTTCTGGATCTGCGCTCATGCCTTTTCACCTGGTTCTCTGTTTTCTTCTGAGGGATTTTAGCACCCGCTAACTTGGCTCAGACATACAGTAATGCTGTAGAAAAAAAAAAAAAAACACAGCAACTGCACTTGAGGAAAACTGTGAGCAGATTTTAGCAATTAGACATCTCCACAACACTGAAAACATTCTCTCCAGCTGCTTGTATCATGCTTTTTTTAACCCCCTACTTAAACAAATATATCTTTCTTCTGGGTTGTCAGCACTCCTGTTTCAAGAGTGATGAGTGTATTAGTTCAAGGAGTTTATTATTACAAGCGTGAAAATGGCAGGCGTTTTAACAATTACCTATGAAAACAGGTATGTGAGACAGGTCAGTTGTCTTTTGGCGCCCTGTTTTTAAAGAACTAATTACAAGCAATTGAGGCAAGGTCGCTGCTGTCAATCATGCTCTCAAGCCACTCCCTTGTTACTGAAGTGTTGGTTTAGGTGACTAAAGACTCTCTGTAGCAGGGAACACACACATACACATCAAGGTTATAGGGGTAAACTACAACAAAAACGAACATTAAAGTATTGAGATAAAAACTGTGCCATGTGGTGAAATATGTGAAATATTTTTAGATGATAGAGAAGGAATCAAGAGAATAATCTGTTAATAACCTTGACGTGTACAAGCTCTCTCTCTCTCTCTCACACACACACACACACACGCACACGCGCGCACGCACACGTAATTTTAGAGAAGAAGTCAGTTGAAGTCGTATGTAGTCAAAAAGTGTTGTTCACAAGCTGTGATACACAATTCATTCCATGTTCCTCCTCAGGGGCACTTGTTCTTTGCTGTACTAGTTAGCGTCACACATTCAACAGTGATGCTTGTATCCTCTCTTTGTTTTATAATCAAGATAACTCCAGTGTTCTCCCGAGAATAAGCGGTTTTGATGTGCAACAATCAATCAACATCAATAAAATCAAACTAGTGGGAATACTTCTACAGATTCTGGAGACTTAACAACCACTTTTTCCCACCAGGTTGGCTCAGACCCTGCATCCATTAACTGAATAAGGGAGATTATATATTCAGAATAAAATGCACTGAGGAGCAGGGATAATTCAACAAAAGTAACAACTTCTTATTATCATTTTGAGCTTTGATGTATTTTTGGGCTCACTATAAGCCATTACAGATGATATACAGCCAGGTCATGTGGTCCTCACAAGTATACAACTACAACAAAGCACACACATGCAGGCAGACAAAAGGACAAAAAGCCCTCATCTCCGCTCAGTGCCTGCAGTGAGGAGTGGTGGTGTGACTGAGACGAAGACCCAGTTGTGTCACTTTACAACAGTTCAGCTCTCTCTCCCTCTCTCTCTTTTCCTCTTTCTCTCCTTCTCTCTTTCTTTATCTCTCTCACCCAGAATCTGTCAGAGAGTTAGAGTCTGTCATCTCACCCATCCTCCCACCACGATTCTTCTTCCTCCTCTTCCCCGCAGGGGTTAGAACGACATATGAGGCTAATATTAGCCTTTTATTTAAAGTCAGATCTGACCAGTGTCGACCATCACTCCACACTGCACTCATTAGTGGGAAGTGATTGAAATGAGACACTGTGATTGAATAACAAAGGTATAGACATATAATATGGTGTGTTGTGTGTTTCCTGTGTTTTTGTGGATTTCCTTCAACACTTACAAACATGCATGGTAAGCTCAAAGTAGACTCTATATGACAAGAAAATTTGCAGGTTTGTGACCAAAGGGAAGTGCTGCATCTGGCTTCAATTGCCACAGCATGTGTACACTGGCCAGCAGATTTTTTTCGCACAGCTATGTTTACTGTATATTGTCAGTTTCTGCTTTACTTTCATACACTTTTTATTTTTTATACTTAAAGAAATGAGGAATGGTCCACCCTTTGCCCAAGGCACTCGGCACCAGGCAGTCCAATGAGGCTGCCCACTGCCTTTAACTACTTCAGAGGTCAAATGGGGGCAGATTTTCTCAAGTTCTCAAGCCAGTCAAATAAAATAGAAGAGTAGCACCTAAAGGGAACTGAACCACCAGCCTCTTAAAACCCATATTGCTGGGATTTTATCCTCTTCACAGATACCCACCCAAAATAACTTGGCATTTGAGGCCTAAGACGGATTTGGCTAAATTGAGCCTGGTGTTACCTGTGGATAGTCAGGTTTCTTCCTCCTCCTGCTCCTCCTCCTCTCTTCTTTTGACTAACAGATCTCCCCAGCGTTCTAAAAATACCAGGTGAACAGGGCCGTAGAGATGGTGATGAAACTGCCTCTCTGACAATGTCCCACTGCAATCCATCTCTCTACCGCCTGCCAGCCAGCATATGTTTGCAATTGGCTCCCCCCAACCGCCCCATCGCCTCTCAACCCACCCCCACTGGTCCCCAGTTGCTGGTTCAGATACCCCCTCTACACACACATATACGCACACACACATTCCCCCCATCCTTTCCCTCTGCCTCGTTCTCCCGCAGCTACCTTCCAAGTCTCCAGGTCTGGGCTTTCAAAACCGGTGCAGTTATCAATCACTGAGCCAGCACTCATACACACACACAGACACACATCTCCTCTCTTTTTCCATTTCTTTCCTTCTTTTCTTTCTTTCATCTCGCCTAACTACTTATCTTTTTGTCACGCCCAACACTCTCTCTCCTTCTTACCCTCTTTCTCCTTCTTCTTCCGTCTTCCGTCCTCTGCTCCATCTCCTACACTTGCCCAAATTTGTTCCACTTAATAAGCCCTCCCCACTGACCTTGTGCTAATTAAACTGCACTGTGTTGGAAATATGATGGTTAATTAATGATGAGATAAATTCTGTCTGCAGGACTGTCAGAAAAATCTTGACACCGTGTTTTACAGGTTTAAATAGAACAAACCTTGTGGCCGTCCTCCCTCTATGTGTGCACGCACAGGGTATGTGCGTGTTTGTGTATGTGTGTCTGTGTTTGTGTAGGCACATGTTTAAATGCGCATGAATGAGTGCAAGAAAGAGAAACAAAACAATGGATGAAAGAATGATCTTCTGAATGCACATTTACAGATGCATAAACATAACTGTAATCAAGTGTACATCAGTGTGTATTAACATGCAGTGCGTTCACATACAGTACTTCTGTGTGTATGTGTCTGTGTGATGTAATGATTCTGTGTGGCATAATGCTTTATGGCTCAGCAGAGTGACTGGAGTTGTTTTTGGCAAACACGCACACTGAGCTAAACACTATCAGGTAACACAGAGGCCTTACAGCTCCATTCATGCCCAGTGTCCTTACGTGTAAATGTGTGTGTGTGTGTTCTCGATGACCTTGGCTGTGCTGCCACTTTGTATTACAAAAGCAATGAGCACAAAAAGTCTTTGAAAGTAAAAGTGTTTTGCTCTTAGAGATGGAAAATTTTAACAGTGAAGTAAGTGTCATCTATGGCGTGTGGTCATCCTCGAAAATGCTAGGTTGTTTGAGAATGGGTCAGGGGGTGTCCCACAAGCAGAGGTAGTCCCAGAACTGGATCAACAACTATGTAAATGGGAGAGCTGACATGGGACAGGATGCCAACACCGTTGCATTATACGTCACTTATGGCTACATCATGCAACATTGAAAACAATGCACCGGGGCAGCTTTACACCACCTTTGTTTCATTTTATTAACGGGCAAAGGTGAAAAACTAGAGCTCTTCTTAACGGCAATGTAGCGAGAGTACTGTTAAAAGCATTAGAAAGGATTCCATCTTCCAAAGCCCAGTATTTGGCATAGACACTCAAAAATGTTTGGGATGATCAGAAGTCTTTCCCTCTGACAGATGAAATTAGTTTGCACGAATATGGAAGTTATTTCAACTCAAAACCCTAAGAGATTGTTTATGACACAGGAAAGTCTCCCTCACAAAACCCTCACTGGCTTTTTTGTCTATCTTGTAGGTATAAATCAACAAACTTGTAATTCATGACTTGCACTGGAATCAGTTAAAAAGATGAAATACAGCTTGTAATAAAAATATGAAAACATAATAAAAGTTGAATTAGGGACAGAAACATATGTAGAGTGTACCAAGCCAGCAAGGAATCAGTGGCACATGAAAGGCAGACGCCGGTTTCTTAAAGTATTGTCAGCATATGCAAACATAATGATTTAATGGAGATGAAAAAGCATTTAATTGTTTGCATGGAGCACAGGCTTGTGGATTTTACTTACTGTTTTCTTTTGTTTAAGTTTGACAGTTTGAAGTGGAAGTATATCGTTCTAGTTGTCTATTAAAACAGAACTTAACTAATGTATTAATGGTATTCACTGAATACACTTTCAGTATGGAACATATACAGAGTTTTAAATTCTTCTAAATGTTGCTAAAAGTAAAAGCCTACAAATACATTAGTTATCTTGTGCAGGATGCACTTTTTTCTTTATTCATAACCACAATGAATCTATTTCATGTTTTTTTCCTCATAGTTTTAATATTGTAAGCAATATAAATGTTTTTATCCACTGTTAGTAGATGAAGCATCAGCTCTGTCAAAAGAGAAAAATAATATCTGAGCCATAGTGCATTAATATGGCAAAAATGCCAATGTAAGTTGGTACTGGTCTTGCACTGTCTGTGCCAACTGTTGCACAGAGGTTGGACCTGGAGGTCATTGGTTCAAGTCCCTGCTCAGTCAGCCTAGTGGCAAACTGCAGAGGAGTATGCTTGCACTAGTTGGGTCACAGATGAGAGCACACAGTATGTAGCCGTGGGTAGCAAGTCTAATGTTGCTTGAGAATTGTATGGCGCTCTGTCAGCTATCTTTGGATAAATAAAGGTTGCAATAACAAAAATGTGGATGAAACAGAGACTTGAAGCAGTTGAGGATATGAGGATTTGTTTCCATCTAATCCAGATGAACAGCTGACAGTAGGAATTTAGCTGATAATGTCTGCGAGATGTCGAGGGATCTGGTCGGGCTGCTTACTTCCATATCTGAAGCCACTTGTCATATCTAATACCACATGTTGTCAAAAGTATCAATTTGGTCGCGGAGTAATGAAAAAGCGGGTCTGTTTCTATTTTAGAGGCTAGCTTGACAGATTGAGAGGTGTTTAACGTCTCGTTTTGGCTTGTCAGGGGTGGGCTGGGGGGTGGGGGGTTTTTCACAACTTCATCTCCTCATCTTTCTTTCTCACACACGTACACACACACAAGCACTGACAGCAGGACTCTGCTTCTGATAGACAGGGCCAAGCGGGAGACATTACACATACACAGAAACACACACTCACATGCGCTGAAAAAAATGGTAAAAGAAACATCATTCATCCTTAATTCAAGAGGGAGAGCAGAAAGTAAGATGAGGGAGAGAGCCAGATAAAGTTTGACAGAAAAAAGGGATGTAAGCAAGAGAGCGAGACAGGCGGAATGAGTGAAAGCCATTTAACTCATTAGGGAAAAGGAAGATCTCAAGTTATATTTAACTTGAAATTTAACTAGTGGGGACTTTTTTTGCTTTAAAAGCTTACAGACCTCCAAAGGGGTTGTAAGAGTCAAATCATCCTCCAAAATCTAGAATTAATTGCCTGCTGTATCTCTCACTTTAGTCTCCTGAAAACAAGCTAAGATATTTGACAGTCAGGATCCAAGACAGGGCAACAAATCTGAATCTAATGCTCCCTCTCATGCTAGAAATTATCTTTTAAGATGAGATTTCTGTTTATTACTGACAAGTCAGAAACATACTAAAACACACATTTGAATAATATGCACTCTACCAAAGTGAAAGACCATTGGAGAAGCAGATTATGATGTTAGATAATGTAACTGTGTATGATTTACCTCTCTTTGCGCTGCCCAACTCCATGTTTTCCCAGCAGGTGGGTGCTGAGATGTTTCTTCATCACAAAGGCCCATCTGTAAAACATAGACAGAAGACACAAGTTAATCAAAGAGCACTCTCAAACTTTGCTATACTGATCAAACTCTAAACTAGAGTCAGTGCAGTTCAAGAAAAATATTTAGACAAATAAGGTTTTGTGCAAACTAAAATACCTAAAACATATTTGCATCAGGAAAGAACATAGGAACATATATACCAGGAAACCTTCTCCTAGGAATAAAAGAGATAGATACAGGTTGATAGCCTCTGCGTGCATATTGAAATACATGAAACCTAAAGTAAGTCTTAAGATGGATATAAACATATATTCTGTTTGTCATTGTTTCCAACACTGAGTTGTAAAGCAGAAAAGATTTAGCGTCTTCATTTAAGTTATTCCTCTGTGTTTTCCTGAAAGATTTGTTTCACTTGAGTATGAGGGAATGTCTGCTGCTCGCCCCGCTTTCTCAAACTGTTCGACACTTTCCAACAATTGCATGAGAACACAGCCCCATCCTTCTCTCACATTCCTCGACTTTTCCCAGGAACAAACCCATCTGACATTGAGTCTTCAGAAAAAGCAAATGGGAGCTGTCATAAACGGGTTTTTGGGTGGAATAGCTATTGTTCTGTTAATGGATGACAGACCAGGAAAACAGACTAAATTTATATGAAAACTATTTTACACCACAAGAGTATAAAGTTTGGGTGTGTTTATTTAACTAGCACCTTTTTGGTCAGACAGTAGAATGAGAATCTAGGCACATGTTGTACATCAATGTGTCACACAAATATTTGCAAATTTGCAGGAATTTATATGCACATGTATCTATAGTACACTTAGTTGCACGCACACAGTTAAAAATACTGGGTTACCATTGCTCAACAGTAACCACAGTGTCCTGACTTTGTCGAGGGCCCTGGGTTTACCGTGTCTCCTAAACAGCATATGAAAACATAATGAACGGATGACAGGAATAACTACTCTGACATCCAAGCTGCTTCACCAGTGTTTTCATCCCCTGGCCTTTTCATTTAGCACCCATCACTTCCCATTATTGTGCAACTGAGAGACAATGACCACATCTGAGAGCTGAGGATGGAGCTACATGAAAGAGGCAGAGGGAGTTGAACCGACAGTCATGTGGTTGCCGCTGTCGCTGAACACACTCGGGTACTCGTCCGTGGTGCTCCTCCCATTTCTTCCTCTCTTTTCACTTTCCCTTCATCCCAACTAGATCATTATTCTGTTTTCTCTGTGGCAAGCCTGTCTGTGCCTTTCTGAAGCTTTACTTCTAACTTTAAGAGTCAGTGTATCATAAAGCAACAGCATAATTATTTCACCATTTATGTCGCTATGTCAGCTATCGCGCCTCTCTTCCCCAATCCCCCACTCTGTGCTACCAACGTCTGGACGCACACACACAGACACACACACACGGCCGTCCTCCATCCCATCATGGCCCCAGAGTCCCGTCCGTCATCGAGGCCCCTGAGGCCGACGCTAACTAACACCACCATATAAATATTCAAACATTCCACTGTTTTGCCTCGTTATCATCACTCTACATTTTCTCAGTCCGCTCTAACTCAATCCATCCACCCGTCCAGAATGTTGCCTTGGAGTTAAACTGGGAGCAAGCGAATGACTAAATCTTGTATACTCCAATCAGGGAGAATGGCAAGATCAAAATGCTGAGCTTCTCTGGCCCACTGGAAGCGCCTCTGACTGACGGCATCATCTATAAATAAACAAACAGCATAATTAAGATATTTCTGAGAGGGTGGGGGTAAAAGAATGAATCGATATTTTTGAGAGAAAAGCGCGGCCTTGGAACACTTCATGCGTGCTTGTTTAAGTCGTCGTGTTTAGACGTGGAAAAAAAAGAGCTTGCAAACATTTCTGTTAATTATGTATTACAGCTGTCCTTCATAAACCTAATTACAGAGCGCTGAAAGGCAACAGGGGCAATTTGCATATGTGCATGAAAGACAAGACATATGCAAAATATGATTTTAATTAGCATTCTTTGATAGCAAGGGGTACAAATCAAACTGGCATGTTGTGAGATTCTCATCTCATCTATTTTCTTACTGGATTATTCTCAGAGTGGCACGAGTGTAAGATGGGTAATGCCCTGTGGAGGCACCTGGCACAGGCTGCACACATGCACACACAAATGGTGTAACATAAATGCACAATAACAACTTGCACAGCCCCGAGTAATTGCACACAAGTGGAAGAACACGCACACCCACTATATACACGAATGTTGATCCTAAGACATTTACAATTAGCTGTTCGCCATGTGATTATCTAATACACACACACTCCTATTCCTGATTATATGAAGATAAAATGCAGTCATCACACACACACAAACATTCATACAAATTCAGACAAATGACAATCCTTCCTCACAAAAACAGACATCCACAAGTGCCCTATCTCTCATGCGTGCTCACACACTCACCAACACACACAGAGATCCCATATCTAAATGTTAAAGGGGCAAATCCATTTGTTTAAGGCAGTGTGTAATCAGCCCCCTGCGCTTGGTGTGTGTGCATCCTCTGCCATCCAGGTCAAGGCCTCAGCTTGTCGTCCTGCTGCCTTGGGCTGCATCATCAGCCCAAACCATCAGCCTTGATGGTTATTGTAACAAAGGGATACTTTAACATGCCATTCATCCATATCAATTCACTTCCCCCCCATGAATTGAACTAATAAGGCTGTGCCTCTGCCCTCCAGGGAGGCTCATAATATCCATTGCAGATATGAAAAAAAAAGAAAAAGAAAAAGAACGACAGAGGCTCTGGTGTTTCACGTTCGACTTTCCCTTCAGACTAATCGGCGCGCCACAGCTCGTTAGGTCCGTGACGTGCCGGAGCTTTACCGATAAGCAGGGGAGACACGGCTCAATTACCCACAGTTACAATCTTTCTCTCTCTCTTCCCTCCCGCCGCCTGACGATGAAGAGATAACACGTCAATATTTGATACAAACAACTTCATTTGCCTAATGGTGTTCCTGGATAGGCCCATCTACAGGTCCAGAAGGGATGGGAGATCTAAGAAAAGGCCTGGAGCAACACTCGGCTTAGATGTACCCTAGCCCACCACCCCCTAAAATCACGCACACGCATTCCCAAAAGCTGTGCACAACAAGGCAGCCAGGTCAGACCTGACACACTTTCAGCAGGTTTCTTCAGGTTTTGACCCGAGTCGACCTTGAAAGGCAAAAAGAGGACAAAATGCTCTGTAGTCTTTTGCTTGATTCTGACATCATACCAGATGGCATCAGGCACAACGTGGGAAATGCCAAAGAAAACAAAAGATTAAAGTCAATGGACACAGTAACAAATTACTATGCATGTGACTGTTCCTTTTCAGCCTGTTATTTCACTTCTAAATGTTTAATGCAATGTTTTATAAAACATTTTAGCCATGTAAAATCTCCACTGTTACTTTTACCAACACTAAAAATATTTTCTCTAACATATCCAATGAACATTCAGACAAAACGCAGGTGGACAAATGTAAGGCACAGAGTTCAGATTTTCAAGCAGCTGTTGTCTTAACCATGGTGATAGAAGACAAAAGTGAAGGACCAATTCTCACAGTTCCCCATCATTTTTCCTTTGAAACCAATTGAACATCAAGTTTGCTGCCTGCTGTGCGCCACCAGAATGGGTACACATCATAGGAAAAGCTATGAGGTGAAAAATTAAGCCAAAGTGGAACAAACTTCTGTATTGTAATTAGTTAAAAGGTAACTGAAAAGCCATTACGAGAGAGCTACCAGATGTAGGAACCAGTCAACCCTCACCAGGCGAAGCTGCAGAAACCTGGGGAAGAAGAGAGGTTCCATGGGGGAAAGATGAAAGAGGAGGTAGGGATGGGCTCTGAAGTTATGGGACTATGCTTCAGCTCTTTTTGAGGAGATGCACACACACAAGCACACTTTCTGCAGCGGTCCACTGGGCCCCAAAGAAATGAGAGTGTACGGGTTCATCCAGCCTCCTGTGCCAGTCCTAATGATGGCCTCCACCTGCTGCTTTAATGTCACAGCTGGATCGCCCTCCATCCCTCACTGACTCTGACTGCCATCAGCAGCAGGTAGCTCCCCTCTGCGCACTCCTCCCTCCTTCTCCTTCTCCTCTGCCATCTCAGCTTCCTTCATCTCGTTTCACTTCCATCTTTGGTTTCTCCTACCACTCGTCTCAACAATACCTCTTTCCTATCCATCTCTCTGCTACACTTTTTTTCTCTACCCACTTCCTGCCATACATCCCTTCACCTCCTCTGCTCATTTTTTTCCTTTTGTGACTGTTCTTTCATTCTAGCCTTATCCCCTTCTTCCACAGTAGAGGTTTTGCCATGTTATTTGAGCTCAGCTCTTATGTAGGTTAACTGACCGAGGACGAAACAGACTTTATTAGAAACATGTCTTAAATTTAGAAACACTGGTGGTGCCATTGGTGTCAGTCAGTCACACATTCTCATTTTTTTCTATGAGTATCAATGCATTACAATTAATGTAATAATCCATTGACAGTGGAAATGCTGCACACACTTTAGCATGTTTAATGTCTGAAGATACTATATTTACCATTTCAGGGGGGTGTGTGGTGGGAAGATCCATAGCATAAAGAGGAGCATTTCACAACGCCACAACTAATTCACTTCTAAGTAAACACAATGTGTTTCTTCCTTGTTTATTTTTTTATAAACCCATCCTGGAGAAGCGGAAAACCTGGAGGTAAGTTGACATGTCTAATCTGAGACGCTTTGACAGGCAGGTGAACTGACAGAAGAACAGAAACCAACACTTGGCTGACAGCAACCCTGGAGCGCTGAGACAGCTGCCGACATGTCAGACAGACAGATAAACAGACAGGAACAAGAAGTCGAAAGATAAGACATTTATTGACAGACAGAGTGACTGCTTCCGTGACAGAGAGACAGACAGGCAGACATCAAGAATAAGGACTGAGGAAGGAGAGCTTCTGCTGAGTTTACAGGCTGTGTTTAATGGATGTTCTACAAGCGGGTCTGTAGCAGTAGATGGGGTGAACTAAATGTGGTGTCAAATTTGCAGATGTGGAGATAGATGGTGATGGAAAGACAGAGAAAGAAAAGCCACAGGAGAGGAAGAGGGGAAATAAAAGAATATGAAAAATCATGATGGAGTATCTAGATAAGTTGGAGTGAATGTGAACTAGGGAGAGAATCAGAGGCAAATGCAGTTTGTGCTGCTGTCGCTTTGTTTGACGGAACCAAGAGGCGACTTCGCATCAATATTGTTCGGGCTTCTAAGAGATCCGCTTATGGAAACATCCCATAATGTAACAGATATTGGGGAGGAAAATAAATAAATAAAACATCAGAATTGATTTTGTTTTTTTATGCCCGTGCCGGAGCAAAGCAAGCACTTGATCTATTCTAAGATGATCTTGATAAAAATAAAAGAGAGGCAAAGTGTTTCTCTGACGACTCATCAACGTCAAGCCTCTCAGTCAAACAGACACCTCTCACTTATGATGCCACTGCGTGAGTGTGCGTGCCTGTTTGTGCAATGTGTGTGTGCGTGTGTGTCCTCTAGTCTTAGAGGAGGTACATAAAAAGCTCACTTTGCCTCTCCAAAGGGGTTTTTGGATCATCTGCTGAGGCAGGTGATGGGGCTTGACGGATTGATTGAGGCGAAGTTCTCATCGACAGTGGCAGCGCCCCATAGAGTTCCCAGCTCCAGTGCACACTGTTCCATTAAAGGATCATTTAGAGAGGAGAGCAAGTTCCACCTGCACTTATGCAGAGCACACCCTAATGTGAGATGAAACAGACATTTTCAAGCTACGGGAAGGGAGGGAGGAAGGAAAAAAAATTATAATAATGAAAAATAAAAATTCAGTCCCTTCCCAACAGCGCATTTCCATCTTCAAGAGAACGGCGATTGATGAAGTAATCTATTATTGATATCATCATCGTTATGCGCCGATGGCAGTTTCAGTGTTACGGAGCCCCCAGCTCTGAGCGTCATAGCACTGTTTGCATATTATGCTACTCAGCTTCATTATATTTTCTAATTAACTGCTTTAATTTGGGATTTAAATCCTAAGTGAGGCGAGAAACTTGAAAATGCTGAACAAGAAAGAATAATACTGTATTTGGTGTCAAGATGAAAAGGGAGGTGTATAAAGAATAAGGTACAGACAGTTACACAAGTAGCTATAGCACTTTTCAAAATAGACTCGTAAGAGCTGACATAATGTGTGGAATCAGCACAAACGCGATTCACTTTTATGGATGAAAAAAAAAGAGAAAGAAACAGTATTCGCTATGAAGACAGAGCGTGTCCCGAGAAACATTTTAAATGAAATACATAACATACTAAAATATTGCTGCGTTACGAGGAGGTGAAAAAGTCTCATTTTACACAACAAAACAAAATGAATCAAAAATACCGGTTGTTAAAGGCTGTTAGCTTCTCTTGCTAATGCATCTCTCTCTCTTTCCTTCCTTCCCTTCCTCTCTGCAGTGCAGTTAAAGATATGAAAAATATATGTGCTTTTTTTCCCCCCTCTCCTTTCCACTGCACCGTGTTAAATCATTAAAGAGAAGTCCTGCTCATTATCTCTCTAAACAAAACTTCTCTTAAACCAAATAAATCACTGTTGCACGGCGCAGCTAACAGCCGTGAAGGGATAAATTACAAAGCGCCTCACTGGCAGCGCTGGTATTTTAAAAAGCTTGCTGCACAATTTCTATGATGTGCAGTAATTTGTAATGCAGGTTTCCTTATGTTTATAAGGTCTCTTCAGGTGTGTGTGGTGGATGTTGGGAGAGGAGGTGAAGGGTGGGGAGGGAAGAATAAAAAAAAAGAGCCTATTTGTGATTTTTATACTTTCAATATTAAACTTGTTTTGCTATAAGTCTGAATGTTAAGCAAAATTATTTTACATCCCTGAATATATTTTTATAAAGATGTTGACCTGTCTAAGAAAGTACAGTCAATAAGCTTTGACTAATAATTATTAACCTGTATGGAAACTGGGTGTTTGTATTAAAGGTTAAAATTTCACATAACACTTTGCAGAACATACTTCAGTTTGCAGAATAGTTAGTATTTTGTGGTTATATTAGCATTAATAGCCTTAGATTTGATCTTTTTTTTATTATTATTCTGCAGAATTTCTACAAAGGGTGTTTGAAACATCACTTGAGAGGCTCTTTAAGGCTAAAAGTCTTGTTGACTCATGAAGTTGGGACATGAAATCATTACTCACTAACTCCAAATGATGGAAGAACAAGAATGGTCAGAGATGTTCATTCATTATATCAGAGGCGCTGATGTTAGCATTGTATTTATAATCAGCCAATCAAACTGATGTATTGGTGTAATTGTGACCTGTTTTTCTTGATGACTACTGCCATTGGGGATAGCTTCATTATAACAGGAAAACACACCAGGACCTCATCTCCTGTTAAAGAGTCTAATTGAGGAGAAAGACACCAGCCACTTCCATCCCCACCTCTGCGCTCGCTCTGCTCCTTAAGGGACCAAGAGCTGTGATGAGCCCCCCCTTCTCCTCGACCTCTCTCTGGCCCCCAGTGGGCAGATTAAACTGTGGATAACAGGGCTGCACTTGGGTCCGTTTACAACAGCAAGCCCCTCCTGTGCCTCCAGGGGATAAAAAAACAACAGGAATACTGATATAACCCCCCCCCACCAAAAAAAAAAAGAGGAAAAAAATAATAAGCCCAAACATGACTAATTCAGTCTGTTTACTGTAAAGTCCATCTGCCTGTCCTATGAGAGCAAATTAAATGTATAAAAAAATGAGTGAAAAAAGACAAAAGCCAATAACAGAAGAAGAGAAAGCGACAGAGATATTCAAATAAATAATTAAGTCCCAGAAATAAAGTTAAAGAGTAGTGGGTCTATAATAACGGGCTTTATTCACCAACCACATACTAAAATAGTAAAGATGAATGCCACAAGTAAATTCAAACTCAAACCCATCAAAAACCACAAACTATGGCTCCTTAGAATAAGGTAGAGAAAGCAGGTTTCGGTAAATCAAAGAATTCCAGGTCACCCTGTTAAAATCCAAGCGGACAGAAGATGCTTGGAATGAGGAGAGAGACGTGGAGGGAAATTGCAAAGAAACAAACAGAGAAGACAGCCTCTAATTTCGACCGTTGTTGTTTTGGTGAGTGGTCTCGCACATTAAAAAGAACTGAAGCAACATGACAAGCGAGAGTTGTATTTCTCTCACTATAGTTTTGCTAAAGCAGATAATCCATAAAACATAAGGCCTCCGTATTGACATTTTTTCTCAGCCAGCTGAGTGAAGGGCGTAGCTGGGATGTCAGGCCTGTCTGTCGGCCAGCTACCACTCTCATTATCCTTGCACGTCTGTGAAGGGCAGCTAAGGTCACACTCCAGAGGAGCAAAATAAACCGCTGTGGTGCTAATGTACTATTCAGCATCATTCCTATCAAAGACTGACTTATTAGGCTCAAAGCACAACTGTTGATGGAGGGGAAATATTGTAAGAAGTGGAAGATCACACTCTAGGACTGTACATATGACAGAATTAAGAAGTACCTGAGAGTAAATTTCTGAGTATTTGCTCAAATGAGATGTCCGATGTTTCAATCACACAAAACGATCCACCTTCTGGAGATTGAGTGAGAGTACAGCTTAGGAATTTACACAATGCACCGTTCAAGTGTTATTATAGATGCTGTTGCCTCCTACTCATAGCTAGTGAACTTCTACACCTCTCAGAAAGTATGCACACACACACACGCACACATGCACACACGCACACACACACACACAAAGGATGTCTTTGTTTGGCTATTGCTGCCGTTGTCTTGACACCCACCATCTGCCGCCCCGACAACAGAGAAGAGTGAAGAGAAGAGTTTCTCTCTGGAAACTCGCCCTCCACCTCACAAACCCCACCCCACCTCCCACCCCACCCTTCACAACAGCACTCTGAAGGACTCACGCAAGTCAGCACTGGCCTCCCTCCTACTGCTGGCACTCTCTGACGTTCTACAGGTTGAATCACTGCTCTATAAACAGCCAATTTCTACCTTTTCTAATGCCTTGTGTAAGTCTTCGCTCAAACATCTGAAGTGGTAAACAAACACAAACGATTACCTGTACGGGGCATCCAAAGATTCCTATTTTTTTTGTTTTCAAAGAAGGCCTTATGAAAACTCCAAGTTCTCATTCAGCCATTTAATAAAGCTTCAGGTTATTGAAGTGTGTGTGGAGGGTGGCGGGTAAATTGCAAAGGTCCTCCTTAGTCACCATCTACAGATGTGAGATGTATCACAGAGAGCAAGCACTCAAAAGTAAATGAATAAATAAATAAGTAAATAAAGTGTGCTATGCAGATGAGGGTGACGAAGCCTCCATCTCAGCCTATTCTGCAATGTACTGGCCATTCATCACCTGCACATGCAAAGCGCCAGCTCTAGTCCTTAGCATATTCGCATATTCTAATGAAGGCTTGCATGCAAATGAGGACGACCTTTTCCTTTTGGCTTTTTCAGTTTTTTTTTTTTTTTTTTTTTACAACTTTACATTAAGACAAGGGGAGTGGAGAGTAGTGGCTGTAATGGCTATTAGAGCGACAGTCTGAGTGTGTGACGTTGTGATCTAAACTCAGGGACGCTGTAATTAGGCTAATCTGTTACCAGACGGCAGCTGTCAGAGATCTTTACGGCAAAGGACAGACTTGTCAGACACTTTATTTATTAAGAACGGCTCTGGATTTTCTAAAGTAATGGTCAGTTAGACTAACAAAAAAAAAATGTACATGTTATACATGGATAGCACAAGCACCCATGGAACCTTAGTCCTTCTTCTGGACCTTTTTAGGTTCTACAACCAATGTAGACTGATAACAGCTTCAAACTGAATATTAAATATTAATCTGAACAACTAATTGTAATGAATATCAGTACAAAACATTATTGTCAGCGTAGGTGAGTCAGTGTCACTATTGGTGTTAAAAGCCCATATCATTTGGACCTGAAGTCTGGCTGTCTGTCTTTGTGGCCAAATCCCTGACTCAGGTCTCTCCTCTCTGTATCTGTCACCACTGACCAGTGAAGGGGAGGGGAGACCAGCCATCACCAGCCTCCCCTCTCCTGTCCACCAGGCAGGGTCCTGCGCTGTCGGCGGGGAGGCGGGTGAAAGTTATGCCTCCTTACTGTGACTTTGAACTTTCTCAGATGAAGCATAAATATTGAAATATTGAAATGAAAGATGCGGCAGGCGCAGGGGGGGTGGGAGGGGAGTGGAGAAGTAGAGGGAGGGGGAAAGAGAGAGCGAGAGAGAGGATAGACGGATTGGGGGGGTAGAAGAGACAGGAGGCCCACTGAGAGAAGAGACAAGGCCCTC
This sequence comes from Rachycentron canadum, assembly GCA_038496675.1. Taxonomy (NCBI): domain Eukaryota; kingdom Metazoa; phylum Chordata; class Actinopteri; order Carangiformes; family Rachycentridae; genus Rachycentron; species Rachycentron canadum. The sequence continues at coordinate 20,626,864 of CM076653.1, forward strand.
ACCCCTCTGCCAGGCTGCATTCTAGCAGGCCGACAGTTATGGATAGGAAACATTACTGCTGCTGGTAATTAAAGCAAAAACTAATACTGTCTCTTGGATGAGGGGGTTTCATAGTGAGCATCCATTTGTCATTGCTGTACACTCGCCAAGGCCAGATTAAATCACACACATATTTAGTCCTGCTGTGCACAGAGGCTTCTATCTATCTATCTATCTATCTATCTATCTATCTATCTGCTCGTCAAGTTGCACAGTGTTAGCCTATATAATCCCATATTTAATTTGATTACAAATCATCTTGTTTTCTGTCTTTGTATCCTGTCTGGACCACCTTTTATGGGAAATCTGAAACTATTGTATGTATGTATTGAATTTTTTACTCTTTGTGGAAATAATAGGAGATAAAGATGAAAGAGTGAATATCAACAGTAAAACCTGGCATCTTCAATCCTGTTGCTGTTGAGAGCTTTCAAAAAAACATGTAGGTCAGTTCCTACTAAAAACTCTGCAGTGAGGCAGTAAGTGACTGACTGAGTGACTGACTGCAGAGTGGCAGTGAAAAGGCCACTGGCTGGGGGGGGGTGCAGTGGAGTGGTGGGCAAAGATGAGGACAGGGGAGGAGGGGGGATGCCATGTCAGTAGACGGAGGGGATCGGTGACACTGAGCGTGTCACAGGGTGACGGCTGCACTCTGCTAGGACCAGCAGCCCCTCTAGCGCTGTCAGAGGAACCAGCAGCTCCAGATACTGACACTAGCAGCCATACTGACAGGCCAAACATGACTCGTCTCCACTCTCGCCACAGACAAGGACTGACGGCACACAGAGACACCAAGAGAAGGAGGGATGGAGGGATTAGAATGGGTGAGCAAATAAATACAAACTGAATCTCTGTCTGCTGAAGTGGACAGCACTGTGTGGGCCCAAAGAAAATTCAGCAAAGAGTTGATCGTGAAGGAGGCACAGTGTCATAGGTAAAAACACAGAAACAAAGCCTGTAGTTATCTTCTGAGCTGACAGGTTGAAGTGTGTCAGCCTGTTGTGACTAGGTAGAGACAAATCAGTAGTTTCTTGCCAACAGTGACATGTCATGAAAATTTGGGGTTTTTTTGGCTTTCTGATTGAAAACTGAATTTTGCTCGAAAACTACTTGTAAAGGTGTTCTCATATATTTCTTTGTTAGCAAAACCACTTTGTTGTTTAAATATGACACAAGTAAACTTTGTAGAATTATAAAATGTTTCTGAGCATCCATCCCTTTCTGAAAGGATGAAGAAGGAGAAGATGGTAGGGCAAAAACAATAAGCAAAGGTTGGTCAAAATACTACTGGGATTAGTTTATCCCAGGGAACAACTTAACAGCAGCCATGGTAGTAGCTTGACAATTGTGTAAATGTTAACAGTTTTCTTTCTCCTGTAACCTCCTTCACATGCGTCGGAAAAGGCAATACTGCCTTATTTTACACACCAAAGCAGACCATGTAAGTTACACCTGACATTACAGGCTGAAACAACCAAGGTAAGATTACATCAGATTCTCTCAGCAGAACATTGTCTCATCCTTACTTCTTCGTTTACCCCATGATGTTTTCCAATAGGAGGAGTTGTTAGGAAGGAAATATTTTCAGACTGTTTAGATCCAACAACAGACACAGCACTGGGGTAAGGTGGAAGAAAGGAAGGATGACAATGATAAGATATAGATGGAAATATGGTGATTTGGGAGGAAAAACATGAAGGGGGAGGGGGGATAATGCCAAAAGGGGAGAGGGCAGAAAACAGAAAGGAGCAAGAAAGAGGGAGGGGATGTAGAGGACTGGGAGAGAGAGAGAGAGTGCAGCAGCGAGACTGATCGCTGTTGATCTTCACGATAAGCGCTCCCGACAACTTGTGACCAAAGTGGCGCTTCGACACTAATCGGCCGTGAAGGCTGACCTGCAGCGAGGCAGCGCAGTTCAGATCGTATAGGGCCGGCACTGCAGCTCAGACGAGATGGACCCAGACAGGAGACATCCAGGCATCAAAACTCCCTGAGAAATTGCGACATGGCTTCAGCGCACTGTGAGAAGAACATAAGAGGAGGGAAAAAAAGCAAGCAGTGATACTCGGTGCTCTTGGCAGTCGAGGCAGACTTATCTGGCTTAAGATGAAAAGAGAAGGACAGAGGAAAAGGAGAGTGGAGTGAGAGAGTGAAGGGAAGTGTCTAGGGGAGGGAGTAGGATGGAAAAATATGAGCAGAATAAAAAAAAGTAGATCAATTTTATTGACAATTATCTGTGAGCTGGACTGAGCTGAATTGGAGACTAACCTTCAACTCTGTGTGTTCAACCTCTGTGAGACATAAAGGGTGTGTGTGCAAACCGTACCAACAGGTCTGAATACTCTCATGAGCAAAGACTGAACAGGTCAAAAGGCATAAAACATTAGCAGGGGATGAGGTAAACACATAGTATACTACATATACACAGCTTTAACACACTGTGCACATCTTTGCTGGTTTTGTGGAAGCAGCCCCATGTCTGTAACAGTGCAGTAGAGATCTTTCACTTAAGGATGCACCCGGTGAAATCAGCCACTGAAAGCCTATTTTTATTTGACAAGTATTAGACACCATCAGTAGCACTGAAACTATTAAAGTCAATTAACTGATTAGCTGATGGGGATAAAATTAGTTGGCACCTATTTTGATAACAAATTAACTGATTGGGTGATTTCTTTTCAAGCACATTTGCCAAAAATGTTCTTGATCCAGCTTATTCAATGGGAGCATTTGCTGCTGTTCTTTATTTATATGATGGATAACTGAATATTTGGGGGTTTTGCAACTTCCCAAATGTGCAAAATGTGATGAGGATTTATCAAATGTTATGGCCAAAACAATTAAGGAAATAATCTGTGGATTAATCAATCACGGACAGTTAGCTGTAGCCCAAACCAGCACTATACAAAACAACATTAAAAACATGGCTGTGAAAAACATGTTTCCTTTCATTCAAGTAAAGTGGAAAGGTTTGGTTTATTTTGTTATGGTGGTTCATTTTTCATTGCACAATTAGGGAAACATGTAACATCTATCATCTATTGGCAAACTGGTCAGACAGTGACACATGAGAGCCACACTGATTTCCGACATTAACCCTTTATTGTATCGTACTGATTAATTCATGAAGTTGTGTACATGACATAATGGCAGGCACTTTATGACTAGACATTATTCATTGTAAGACAAAAGTGACAACCATCATCAAAATCTCCGAAAAACACACTGCATACTGATCCCCAATCTTTGTAGAGAAAAATCACTACTTGTTTATGTAGTACACATATAGAGGAGAAAATATCAAAAAATATATACTGTTTGTATAGTGGGAACAGTTTGCCAAGTCCCTAAAATTAGACTAATTATTTTTTCTCCTTCTTTCCCTTATGCACTGTCAATCTGCTAATGACCCAGTAAAGGACAACCTAAATAGTTGTATACAGTTCAAGAAAAACTCATTGGGGTTGTCAGCCAGTCAGTCAGGGTGTTAATTTACAACAAAATAAAAGTCTATTTCATACGTTCTGACACGTCTGCCTTCTGCAGACATATTATACATTCTTAGATAAATATTTTCACATTCACTCAAAGTGGGTTGTCCTCTGTTGCCAAGGTGCTGCTGCCATGATAGTCATGGGAAGGAAAACGTGAAGCTATATTTTAATAAGCAGGGAACTTGTTGTTTATCCAGTCATTAAAGATTACTGGCTCCCACTTAAGGCACCACATGCAGAAATGTGTCCATTGTGTAAAAATACATTGAAATCTAATCATATCTGGCCCCATAAATCATCTGTGGCTCTGTCCCTTTAGGACAATTTACAGCAAGTAAACATGAGCTAGGTGAAGAGAGGGGGTGGTGGAGATTGTATGTGCGAGACAGAGTGTATCCACATCTGTGTCAATATTTCATACTAGCAGTGGAAGTGTGCACATGTAAACAAAGAGGATGATATAGTTCTGCCTATATTTCATAGAAGTAGTTATACCACATGTTCCACACATGTTGATGGGATATCAACAGTGTTTTCGTATAGATTGATGAAAATGTTACAAACAAACCGGACATACAAATCTAAGGGGTGGAGCAGAATCTCACTGAAGAGCTGAGACGAAAACAAAATGTGGCTCTGCGCCTCGTCTGTGTCTGATAATATGCCAATAGGTTTAATAATGGCAGCTAAGTTCAACCCAACCACCAGGACACAAGTGAGGTTGTCAGTCTGAGTATTCTTCACATTCTCTCTCTCTCTCTCTCTCTCTCTCTCTCTCTCTCTCTTTCTCTCTCTCTCTCTCTCTCTCTCT
>CM076653.1:20631595-20658630 GCA_038496675.1 Rachycentron canadum
CTCTCTCTCTCTCTCTCTCTCTCTCTCTCTCTCTCTCTCTCTCTCACACACACACACACACACACACACACACGGTTAAATCGGAGACAGAGGCAGGGATTCTAGAAATATTCCCTTATTGATCTGTTGTGGGAAGATGCTATCTCTTTACATGAGGAGCAGACCACTGGAGCCATTACACAAAGACACATATACACACACACGCAAAATTGTGTACAGACACATAAGTATTATTACTACAAACATGTGACACAAGGAGTGTATGCTATCATCTACACAAACACAAACATGCATGCTACATTTGCACATTCACAAACTTAACCCACCCGCAAACCGCACACACATTTAACACACATGGCATAAATGTCCGCTGAAATAAAACTTACCAAGTACAAATACAGCAGTCTCTAGACACAAATACCATTCCATGCAATTACAAACCGGCCAAAGCACTGTTTACTTATTTATTGATGAAGTTAATTGCTCGTTAAAATTGCACATGAATTGTTTTTGCACAAACTGCATAAACATTTCATGTTCTGTCTAAAGGAGGAAAGTTTGGAGAAAAAGAAACAACACACACACTCTTCACTTAACACATGTACACATCTTGAATTCTTCACCATAACAAATTGCTCATATTTATTCTGCAATGCTGAAAAATTAGTTATTTTAGAGAGGACTGGGTGAGTCGTTTTTTATTTTTTTAACCAGCACACCAAAAGGACTGTCTGGGAGACACGCAGCACTGTGCACACTATTAGTTCTGACTGCTCGAGCTTCCCATTCCTGTACTTACAGTATACCGCAAATAGGACCATCACTTTTCATTACCTGCTGTTTCCAGCAGAGCTTCACTCTATCATTGCCACGGCATGCTAATGTAAAGCAGGCTACTGTCATGTAAATTAAACTGTTTGTTTTGTTTGCCTTCCCTCCTTCGGCTGATTGTCAGAGCGACTTGCCAGGAGCAGCAGGTGTGTTTGTTTGTTTGTGTAGGAGTGCACCGGTGTGCTGGGTTTGCTGTTTGTGTGCCGCGGCTGCTGCTTTATGCACACAGGCTCCGGCTGCACAGCAACAAGTGAGCTAGGCAGTGTGTGTGTGTGTGTGGCTGTGCGAGTTATGGAATCTAAAACACAGAAATGACACACCACACACACAAACCTCCCAGTCAACCAGATGTGCTCCTGACCCTGAGCTCAGCCACTGAAATGCAAAGTCGGATGCCTACTTGGCGCTCTTCCCCCCGGCGCAGGTACAACCAACTGTCACAAACAATGGGGGAATATGCATACCGTGGGCTAGGGTTTGCTACAACATGCTCTCAATGTAAATCATATTTCACGTTTCCAAGAGACGAGCCAGTCAGCCACCAAGTCAGCCGCCCAGCCAGTCACCCAGTCAGCCAGCGCGCTCAGCGCTCTGCTGTATCTGCAAGGCTACTGCCACTGGGTAATTGACAGTGCATGTAAAAAAAATAAATAAAAAAGCCTGTTTACAGCACTGCCTTAAAATATGGAAACTTGTCCCCTGTTCATTTGTTGACACAGTGAAACATCAAATGCCACTAAAGAGAAATAAGAAGCCTTCATGATTCCTCATTATGAGACAGATGACAATGACTCCCATCTCTAATTGGACAGACGGGGATTTTTTGAGCGTCGACTGACATGTGTTAACTAGATAAACAATTCTCCAACATCTGCAAGAAGTGTAGGAAGCTACAGTTTTCCTCACAAAACAGAACAAGCCAGCAGCTTTGAAACACTGTCTGCTTAGCTGCAAGGGCAGTATGTTAACTGGAGAGATTTTTTTTTACCTTGTTGGTTCACAGGGGTTATTTTAAAGCATGGAAAGATTTATAAGTTTGTTTGGTTGAATAAGAGCACAGAAGTTGGACAAAAACCTTGTTGAGAAGATGGTTTCTCACTGGTTGCACCAACTCTTCCCTTGGACTAAAATTGTGATTCAACCATTTTGGGTATTGTGAGTAAAACCTACAATGTATAATGGGTAAACGGGTATGGATTCTTTTACAGGTAAAAATCCATATACAGCCAGGAAAATGATTACACCTTCAAAAAAAAAACTTGAAAAAGAAACATCAACTATGGCTGCACCATGTGACTTCATTTCATGTCCCATTGCATGTTCACACAAAAACAAAACAGTTTCATACCAGCAGTCAATGTGTGTGAATGTATCCAGAAGTATTTAGCCCTAAACTTTTCAATAAATAATTGTATGAATAAATAGTCAAATATATAGTCAATAGTCAAATATATAAATAATAATTATTAATAATAAATAACAATTTATCATCAAGCCATGTTATTTTTTTATTTTATATCTTCTTCCAAAATGTCATTTTTTAAATTAGTGTGACAGGAAATGACACAGAGAGAAGGGGAATGACATGCACCAAGGAGTCCGACAGGGGCTCAAGCCTGGGACTTGCCTGTGTAGGGCAGTTGGCCCCATGTCGTATGTGCCCTAACCACTCAGCTATCAGGTTGCCCCAGAAAATGGCATTTTTTCCCCCCAATAAGGTTTTTATTTCACAATGTCGCTTTAGACAACAATGGCAAAGTTACCGGTCACCACATTCTTCTTTGAGCCAACCACATGCTATCGGCCTTCCAGCAGGCTTTATGTTTGCTAACAAATTCAGGTCCAGTTAGCTCAGGATGGCTTAATTCACCTCAAGTTATACGATCACAAGTGGACAGTTCTTGGTTTGTCAGTACTCCACAACTCTGTGAGGTACCATTTTTCCAATGTGTCTGTAGCCATCACGAGCTGCAGTCAGCTGGCTGCCACCCAAAAGAATCTGAAGGCATGTGATTGTCACTAAGTGACAAGTGACGTTTCGACCTGATATTGTCAGCGGGAGACTTGTCATTATTGCAGACTTAGAGAAATGGCCTTTTGTAAAAGGAATCTGATTAAAAAATGAAGAAACATGTAACTATATCTGTGTCTTGTGTCCACACACTCAGTCAGGCCCCTGGCATTAACATGCGTCTCAGGTGATGCAATCACAAGTGGACAGCTCTAAGTGCGTCAGTTCAATCCTGGCATTGAGATGCATCTCCACGTGCGTCTCCAGTGACCACTTGTGATCGGATCTCGCTTTCCCGCTTTATATGCAAATAAACACGTATGCTTTGTTGTTTTATAGCCAATCCGATTGTGACAGACAGGTCCATTGTGTTTGTGGGAGAAGGAGGGGAGTGAGAGAGAGCGAGCGATAGAGAGTGAGTAGGGCAGAGGAGCTGAGTGATTCAGTGCCCTGTGCACAGCTCGTATTCGATTCGTTACAAAAACTGCTACTAATTACACTGTTGCAGATGACATCAATTGAATAGGCGGTCCTTCAATGTGGCTCTGGGCACATTTGCGTTCATACCAAAGAACATGCCAGACCACCTCCGAATGTGTTCAGATCTCAAATGCGTCCTCAATGCGTCTTGGATACGTTCACACCTGTACTTTGAGCTGTCCACTTGTGATGGGATCACACGAGACGCATGTTAATGCCAGGTCTGAGCAGGGCCTCAGGCACATCAACCCAGTTGCTAAAAATGTGAACGCAGGGTAAGAGTAATCTCATTTGCACAAAGCAATTTAATCCATGTAAATCCAAACAGCTGCTCAAGAGCTCTCACAGGTTTTAAGCACATTCAACAGTTGGTTTTATACCTCTTCTAAACAGAGTGTCTGAAAACAATCAAAAGGCTGATGTGTTTAGAGCAAATCCATGGAAAAACTGTCTTCCATTTCTACTTCAAGCAACGGTAACTCATGGTCACACACACAGACACAGAGAGCAGTTGTAGCCTCTGCCAGCTATGTCCACCAACAACAGGCCCTGTCTGTCAGAGAGCATTATACGTCATGCCTTATCCTAGTGTTTGGCTTTCTTCGTCCCCAAAACAAAACAACAGCATGCTATAGCAACGTCAATGTGATCCCGTGACAGATCTGAAGTAACACAAACGCGGCAGAACTTAAAGTAAATTAGCCCTGCGTGATGAGTCGACCACGTCCGTCACTGCGAATTGCTCAGCTCTCCTCTAAAGCAAAGCAGATGCCATCAGAGCAAGCACTGAGAAAAGGACACTTCATACCACGATGATAAAAACAACAGAGAGCTTTTCATATGAGCAGAAAAGTATGTTTGGGCTCATGTTTTTAAGATGAGTGATCCAAATAGTTGTCTAGTGGATTACATACTGACAGCAGCTGTGAGACTGAAATGACCTTTCTGCATGTAATATCTTGTAATGCAACTCTGATGACCCACCCTTCAGATTTTTTATATACTGTCAAATACACTGTACATGTTTATAGTAAGGATCACACTGATGGTAGCTTTAAATCTGATCTGAAAAACATGAAAAGCAAAATAATTCTGAATGTATAATACAATTTTTATTGATGTCGGGAGATTGTTTGACTTATGATGACAAGTGACTAAGGTCATACCTTACCCACCCTTCTCGGTGTTATTGAATATAACTCACAGTGATGTGAATCTCTGTGTGTTTGTGCAACAGTCACACTTCAACAGTCACTTGCTTGGAAGCTCTACCCTCCAAACAAAAAAATCACACACATACACATACACACACACACACACACACACACACACACACACACACACACACACACACACACACACACACACACACAGCTAAAAAATATTTCACATGTGATAACACAGCTCTACATGTAGTATGTGTCAGGGAAGACAAAATTTTAATGATAGTTGTGTCTAGAGAGAGAAAAAAATCATGAAAATCATGGCTGCCGGCGCACTTCTGCTGAGATTCAAGATGTGAAACAAGGAATTGATTTCTCCATGTGTTCACGTGCACACTAGTGTGATGTTTTAGGAGTATCATGGTCATGTTCTGTGCATGTAAACAGCTTATTCTGGTTCTNGGGTTCAGAGGAAAAGGAAGAGAAAGGTAGAAGTATAGAGAGACCAGGAGGAGGGAAAGGAAGGAGATGAGGGAATAGATGTGAGATGTGATGTAAAAAGAACAAGGGCAAGGAACAGAAAGGAGAATGAATTGAGGCACAAGAGGAAGAGGTGATGGCAGGAGGTTGAATCTCATATTAAATGATGGAAATCAAAGATGCTTTAACCCTCTAAGCGGGGTGAGTACTTCCACAGGGCAGGGTTGTATGGGATGCATCAAACTGTGAAAAATACCCCACTCTGACATGTCAATTAGCCAAAACCCCAAGACTCCAGCGTCTTGTAACAACCATACACTGACCTCAGATCCAGTGAGAAAATCAAAACAAAAGAAGCAAATGAGTTGAGAACTTGGACAACTGAGACATATGAACAAATGTTTATCAGAAAAGAAAACAAGAAACCAGGAAATAGACTTTGACAGGATCATTAACTGGCAACGCTATTGTCCCATCATGACCCTGGGAAGCTGATGTAGACTTTGTTGAATAAATTCATTATGATCTCTGATCCACTCGTGAAAAGCACATATGTGCAGATTCCACATGAGCGAATCACTTTAATGAATCTTCAATCAAATTAAAGTATATTGGATTTTCTAACAATAGTACTCACATATGACCTGAATTCACTTTATCTTTCTTTTCCATTTCCATGTCACACTCCCACTATGAAGTAGCTACAGCCAGGTTTGTGAGGTTTTTATTGTGAGTAACTAAAACTGTGTCTTGTATGAAATTAACAAATCATATAATCAGAAAGTAACCTAATCAAGGTATAAGCTGAGACATACTGTGATGTCTGTAGCCAGGTTTGTGGTCAGTTTACCTTTCAATTTCACAGCTTTCTGTTTAACCACATCTCTGGTCCACAAAACAGAGGCTTGCTGTTGCTTTCCCCCCAGGCATCAGCTTTCATCTAACTTGAATCAGAGGTCTTTCTAGTCTTTCTAGCCTAAAATTTTCCAACCCATACATACTCTCTAATTTACAGCTATTCTTTCACAAGTGGTGACCACCGTTTGGATTGTGCACTAAATTTGATACAGAAATATACTGCATTCAATGCAATTAAAAGAACATATTTCTGAATTCACTTATTTGAGCATATTGAGTATCCTACCTGAAATTCATGTTTTACCAGGCACTATTTCCCGGTCAGCTGTGATTATGGCATATATGACTATGGTACATGCAACAATCAGAAGCTGATGCAGCACAAACAAACAAAAAAAAGACCATATTCATTCTTCTGACAAGTATGAATGAGGTAATGTGAACATATCTAAAGCAGCTTGTTCCATAAATTAATATTATTACTGCCAATAATCTGTCCAGGATGCACCATACTGTTAGTGTATATGTGTGTGTTGTATGTGTGTGAGATAATTAAAGCTGCAGTGTCAGACTTTTCCAAACTGTACAAATGTACATCTGTTGCATTCAAGTCCTTGTCCAAAGAGTTCACTCAATTTGGATGAAGCCTATCATCTCCAGGTAAATCTCTGTATTTCACAGTATAAAAGGGTTTTAATTCTGGTGTCTGTGGTGACATTACCTCACTGGAACTGTATACTTGTTGTAGAAATGCTCTTCTTCCACGGTGAAAGTTTCAGTGAATGAAATGATTGAAATATGACAGTACTTGATTACTTGTTAAAATAAGAGTTCAAACAAATTTTACCAGGGATGTTACCACTGTAGAAATGGTAAAACAAAATCCCTACTGGTTATCGCATCTTTAGCTTTTCAGTAGACTATAGAGTATAGACTGTCATATTGCTCACCTGTTCATAGGCCTTAACAACAGTGAACCATTCAACTTTTAAACATTGATAAGGTTAAAAATCATGAAGTCATGAAATGACTTTTTTTTCCAGGAAGTCTGCGCTCTCTGATGCGGAAATATAATATAATAAAGTCTATGGCCCAACACATTAGACACAGTATCACCACCGGGGAGCGGTGAACCTAACATAACATTCTGTCCGCCAAGTTCAAAATTTTTTGATGCAATTTGTGCTGAGTACATTGAATTTAACATAATAATTAAAACTATCAAAATAGGGCTAAAATTAGGCTTAAGGATTGAGGACATGGATATGGGTAAGTGTAGATAGTGTAGTTGCAAATGCCTGAGAAAAGTAGCTCCCAACTGAGAAGGACAAACAGGGTACGATTTAAGCCATTTGCTGGAGAGAGTCTGCCAGTAGGGAGCCATTCAGCTAGCTAGCAACGGTGCTTAGCAGTGCTGTAATGTATTTGGCAGCGTCAGAGCAGTGACAATGTCGACTGCTGACGCACTAAGAGAGAAGCCTGGCTGCTTCTACTGTGCTGGTGCTTGACCAACATGTGCTATTCTCCTCTGCATGCATGAGATTTATTTCACTGAGAGACACAACACAGGAGAAACAGAGGGTTTATAAAAGTGTTTGTGAGGATTTTTATGACATATGAATTACAGCGGGGTAATAAATAAAGAAAAAGTCAGTTTTAATGTTTTCAACTGAAGGAAATGACACAAAGAGATAGCAAGATTGAGTTGAGATATTTAAAAAGCTTACACCACAACTATGTGTATTCCTGTGCACATTCCTACTAAAGTGCACAGGTAAAAACAAAAGCTAAAAGTTAAAGGGATCCATCGTCTTTGTGTTGCAATCGGCATCTTGGCTGGATGAGTAAATACAAGGATGGGATCCAGGTTTTCCCAAAGGGTCTGTAAACTAGTGTAAATCAGTCATCTCGAAATGACTCTCATATATGGGGCATTCAAAATGTATAAATACATTTGATTAAGAAGAATAAATATTAATTTAGATCCAGTGCAATGTGGTAGCTCACTGACGTGTTTGTAAAGGATTTAGACAAGACAAACACAGTTACAGTACTTCTTGGATTATTTCATGTTTGGTTTTAATCTTTTCACTTTTGTCTGCTGCCAGACTTATCCTTTTATGCTAATGATAGTTACTTTCCTTTAATATAGAGAGCAATGGCAATGTAATGAACATTTGGTAACATCAATGGAAAAACTGGTTTGGGCTCCTTTTTGCAAAAGACAAGCTATGGCCCACTGATTGTGTAAAGTTTCCATTATTGGTGCCAGCAAAGAAAGCCAACAGAGAAAGTCTGACACTGAATGAAGAAACATGTTAAAACAAACAAAGGAAAAGACTCACAAAACTATCAATGACTTTATGAAGAATTGAACATGATTTAAAGACATTAGCACATATCCTTCTGCCCTGAACCCAAATTCCCGATACTTTGAGTGTGAGTGTATGTCAGTGTATCCAGCAAATATGTTTTCATTTGTCCTGACAACCATCCACACTCTGATAAAGGATCTATGTTCTCTTTCTCTAGATTTGTCTGACTTGATACAGAGCTAACACACACAAAAGAGCACACGCAATTTCACTGCAACATCAAATGTAGCCAGCTGGTTACACCAGGTCATCACCAGTCCACCGAATCACTGTGATCAGTGTGTCCATTTGTCCATTAATATGTGTGTCCATATCCTGATTGTACACACCTGTTGAAACACACATAAACACAAAGGTGCCAGATCCAGGTCTGTGCTTGGACTGGCTGTCTGGGAATTCTGGCAAAATTCTGAAGGGCTGAGTCACTTTTGGGCTGCACAGTTTCTCACAACTTAGTTATTTCCTCTTGGTAGCATACTGTCTCATTTTCAAATTCAAAACTGAAAGGTGTCTGTTATATCGCAGCTCATTCACTGACAAATTATTTTTTCCAAGAACTTGATGGGTTGTAGATCCTGGTCTTTATGTAACCCAATAATAATTCAAACTTTACCTAATTCCCACCCTAAGAACAGCAAAACTCTAATGACAAATGGGTAAAACAACAGTTATGACCAAGCTAAAGCTCGAACTGTAACTTTATGCAGAAAAGAAAAGAGAGAACATTGAGTTTTTTGTGCTTATTGGATGCCATGGTTCTTTCCAATTGACATGTTTAGTTACTGGTTTGACTATCAAATAAGCCAAACAGCCATCACATAAATCAAAAGCAAAATAAAAACTCCAGAAACAGTGAATTAAAACAATAGTTTTTATTTGGCACAACACAAAAGTGCTTGTTGATAACACTGCCCATGACTAGTTTGGCATGAAAACAACTTCATGTTTCAGTTGTTGGTCTTATTCATTAAAACCTCAAAACAGAACCCCTCCTTAAATCTATATAAAAATGTTGCCAGTTTTTTTCTCTTGTTATTGCTCAGAAAGGCACCTCGTGACTATAAAACATACATAATTTGCAAATTCTGTGCAAATGTTTTTTATTTTAAATGTTTTTGGAGGAAGGTTTTCAGTCTGCTTTGGCTTTTGTTGTTTACTGTATTAAGAACTCAACATAAAAGACACGACTCCATATAGTTTCAGCACTGCAAAAATTTAGCAATTTAAAAAAATAGCATTTATGTTCTCTTGCGATACATATGAAAAAACATTTCTGAATTGAATGTTTTTGCAGTGTAAACATATGTAACATATGGGACCTTAGGGGTTTTACATGAATACCAGAGGACATTTTACTAAGTACAGAATCCTATAAACCACAGAATGTTCTTACATAAATATGTTGGTTCTCTAAGTAAAAAGTACAAAAACACAGGTTCATCATATCTTTTGAAATCAATAACTTATCCCTACAAATTGCATTTTCATTGTTGATATTGCAGACAAAACCCCCAGCTCATAATTTCACATTGTTTGGTCAGATATACAAGTCATTGTCAGAACAGTTGTAAGCACAACAAATACCTTTTTTTTTTTTTTTTTTTATAAAAAAACATAATTGAAAATAAAGAATCTTTGGCAGCTAAGCAAAAATAGAATAAAATGTCTATATGTATAAAAATGCATTGAAATACAAGGTAACAATAAGTAAACGGCTACAGCAAAGGGCCAACAAGGCAGAGAGATCCAGCTTTAACTTAATAAGGAACTGCATATAAAAAAGGACACTTTTATATTTAATATCACTAACATATAAATTACTTCAGAATGCATCAGTCTTTGGACAGCATCCTGACACCTTGATGCAACGCAAAGAGAACCACTGAGGTATTTCATCTTGATTACGTCAAGCATCACACTGGATAACAGGAGAGACGTAAAAGTGCATAAGGATTGAACTCATGTCGGCTCCTGGTCAACAGCAAACACTGGATTTGTTTCATTCCAAAGTGCTGCTCCCTTCCACCAAGTGCCCTTATTCACATACCTGATATCAGGTAGTACTTTTCCCACACTGGATACACTTGTGTTGTCTCACATTTACTTCTTCTCTTGCAGGTTGTTCACCATAATGCAAAGAAGAAGTGCAGTCGATACAGTATGTGAAGTCAGGAAGGAAGAGAGCAAGGACATAAGGAAGGCAGAAAGAATTCTCAAAATCTTTGGATTGGAACATGTCCTCTGTGTCGTGGTTATCATTCAACTTCATAGAAAGGACAATAATAGTTTTAAAACTATATTTGCAAAATACACTCATCATTTATATTAAAAAAGAAAAAGAAAAGTTGTTGTTTCTGTAAAAACAAAACAATCACAGCAGCAATGATACACCGTCTCTGGTCACATGTTTGCCTGGTCACATGATCAGGTGATTATACCTACCAATCCGTGATCGGTTTGAGATTCTTCACTTTGTAAACGTTGAGAAAAAGAGTGCATTCATGTCACATGGGGTTAACTAACCGTCCAAGCTCAAAAAGTATTCACACATTCAAATATATATAATCCAATAAATGTGTAGCTTTTTAGTAACATGACTGGATCTTGCACTTTTTCACAATCACAATACAAGAGCCATGATACATTTTCAACAGCAAATCTGACAACAACAATGTAATTGCATTGGCTTGGTTGCAATTATGTACTGACTTAGATGAT
Organism: Rachycentron canadum; assembly: GCA_038496675.1. Lineage (NCBI taxonomy): Eukaryota > Metazoa > Chordata > Actinopteri > Carangiformes > Rachycentridae > Rachycentron > Rachycentron canadum. The sequence continues at coordinate 20,642,512 of CM076653.1, forward strand.
TTTTCATCATTTTCTCTCAAAATTATGCATTCCAAATACATTTGCAATGTGTGATGACTATTTTCCCATATGACATGAATGCAACAAAAAAAGCCCTTACTGAAAACATAAATTGATCCTATAGCTCTTCCTGAAGAGAGGTTTTGAAACACTGGAAAGGTACACCAATGTATTTATACCAGTAAGTAACAGTTGAATATTAAGTCGAACTTCTTGTAGATTTTTTGTGTGTTTGTGTTTTTGCCATCCAGATACATGTGAATTACAATTACATTAATTGGATTGTGATGTGTGTGGCCTGCCTCAACACCTTTTGCAGTTAAGACTGTATCCTTAGTGTTGTACAGAAGCTCTGGAGGAAAAATATTTTTATAGGTCAAGTTAAACCCCAATGGGTGGAGCCAGTAATCCACTGTTTTTTGTTTTTTTTTTTTTTGCTAGATGGTAAAATCAGACTGAAGCCCAGTGAAAATGACAAGGGTAAGAGGTAGCTAATATTACAAAGCCTATGGCGCTGTTGCTGCCAACTGCAATATATTTAATCTTGTCATTCTGAGTTATCTAGTTTAGCCAGTCAGGCTACGCTAGTTGATCTTCAGTTAGACATATTAGGGTGAAAGTAATTTAGGTAAGAAAGTTAGCTAACATGTTGACGTTCCAAGATCATGAATGAACATAGAAAGCAGCCACCGCCATTTATGCTTGTGTCATTTAAGTCTGAATAAACACTGGTTCTTTGTCCATTTTGGTTGAACTCAAATAATTTTGCCTCCAGAGCTGCTTTGTATCTGTTGTACACTTGTATAACAACATTGTGTGAGTTAAAACAACCCAAAAGGAGAGTTCAGTGGTAAGCAATGACTGTAAGTCATACGTCCAGCACCATATCGTAGTGCGTTTCCTTTTTCCTCTTCCCACACTTATTTATGAGCACTGCATACAATGTCAACAGTACCACCCAATAACTGGCATAGACGACGGCCCCTATGATCAGAACAATCTTCTCTGATTCAGGAAAAGGTTTTCTAGTCTGTAGGATTACTGTGTAGATAATCCCAATGAAGAGGATGGTGAACCAAACTGAGATAGGTATCAGACCAATGAAGTTCACCACTATTGTTTTCCTCCCAGAGGTTCCCCATCCGGATTTGTTGATTGTTGCTATTGCAAACATTTTTGCTGGCAACAGGCTTGACATGTACAATACAGAATAGAACGACATGAACACCATGACAATGTTACCTCTGAGGCAGCTGGCGAATGACGACTTGATCAGTGCCACTGCCTGCACAATGAGAAGAAATAGCAGAATATTCCACAGCCTTCCTTGGTAGAAGAGTTGGATCGCAGTGGCAATGAGGAAAAATGGGAAGAAGCCTGTGATCACAGCCTCATAGGTCATCCATAAATGGTGCTTGTGGAACCACATGGAGTTATATAGCCATTCTCTGAAATATGACTTACTCCATCGAGTCTGTTGATTGAGCCACCGCAAGTATGTAATCGGTGTCTCCGTGAGGCACTTTGATCGTGCTGTGTACTTCGTAGCATAGCCGAGGCTTAGAACTCTGTTTGTGAGATGACGGTCATCCCCAAAACTGCAGTGGGATCCCATGAAGGTTTGATTGTACCAGTCCTCAAGGAACTCATGCAGGAGGGAGTTTCGGTACATTCCCAAAGGCCCGCTGATGCACTGCACACATCCAAAGTAAGACTGGCAAGCCCGCTCAATGTTGAAGGCCATCCAGTACCGTACGCTGCTCAAGAAGGAGATCCATGACTCATACTTGTTGAGGATCTAGGGAAGAATTGATAGGCAAGTTTGAGATTTAAGACACTGATGAGAAAATACCTGCAAGGATTATTAAAATATTCTTAGTTATGTAACTAACCTGCACATCTCCTCCAACACCTCCCACGATCGGGTCTTCTTCCAGAACCTTCACCATCTCCACCGATGATGCTGGGTCCAACATGGTGTCAGAGTCACACACCTCAATAAAAAGCCACAAAATAAACAGTGAACTACTGTTACAGTCATCTAAAAGGGCACTGAGCTTGGGGATAGTATACATTAAATTTTTACTTAAATCCTGTCAAAGTCTCCTCTTACCTATGGCAGACAGGATAGATTTTGTCTTGGTCAGTTCAAACTTGATAATAAAAGCAAACCAGATTAACACAAAATGAATACAGTGGGATAAGTTCCTGTTCCTTTCCTCTGACCCGAAGAGGTGAGATATTTAGTTATCCAATCTAGATTTTCATAACCTGAATGACAGTATGGTCAGTGATTAGTTCCCTGCAAGACAGATCAGAGTGATTGTTTTGAATTTAATTACCCCCATTATCTTTCTGATACTCTTTTTCAACTAGCCAGCTGCAGGTTTTAGACAGCATCATATCAAAGAGTTTTTATCCTCAACTCCCCAAAAGTGTTGTAGTGCAGAGTAATTTAAGTCACTCACATTACTGTAATAACTTCATTACAGTAATGGGGTTTCTGTTCAGATGTCTTTTTATAACACCACCATACTGAATATTGAATGATGTGACATGATGACGCTTGATGCTTTTGTCGCTTTGTTTGACAGAGCTTAACTTTACTGTAACATGTGAGCCACACCTGGGTACGATTTACAGCTTTACTCATTACTCTTTGGAGTAATAAGAAAACCTTAAAGTACACTCAAAGTATAAATTGATGTACAGTAATTCTTCTTTCCGTTTGTGTTCAGTCACACAGTGAAGTCCACAGAGAATGGTGCAGTGTACCTTTCTGTAACTGTAAAGCTAATAAAAAGGTATGACACACTACGATGCCATAGATTATAGTAAACTACTAAAGGAATTAAAAGGAGAAATGCATTTTCACTTTGTAGCTAATTCCTGTGTTTTTCACATTATTACACATTATTATTAATAATTAATCGGAACTATCTCAGCCAAATAGTCCTGCAGTAAACTACTTGTAATGAAAACAATCTCTCACTCTTGGTACAGTTCAACACAATCAATAACTGATAGAAAGAAAAATGTTGTCATAGAAAAATGTAGTTTATGTCACTATTTACTATTAAAGATGTAACAGTCATTATGTGTGACTGCTACATCTTTTTCAAACTGCTTTTAGTTTTTTTAGACTGTATTTTTTGCAGGACAGGGATTGCTCTCGCTACAAGCCATAATTATGTGACACTGCAAAATGTGAAAATGTTGTGTAATAGTTGCACAGACAGAGTCATAAAACCAGAAAACTGACTCAGTAATGTCACTTATATAATAATGTCAACTTTGTTTGCTCACATTAGCCACCATGAGACAACAGCAGCAAAACCCCTCAGTGTATGCTATTGATTACCGCTTCTACAATGTGTTGCTTCTTACTTCAAAATCTGCGTAGTTTTGCTTCATTGAAAGTCAGTTCATGAATATACTACCTATTGCCCCAACAGCCCACATTTCCTTTAACATTTTTCACCCACATGGTTAAAACACATTTCCTGAGACTTCAGCAGCTTGTGTTACCAAGCCTGGCAACACTGTTAATGTTTGCAGTGCCTGTTTTATATTTTAAGACACACAAGCACACAATGTTAACATTATAAGACCAGTAAAACACCCATGGGAACTAGCTTTTCCAAAGGAACAAATTTTGAGCATCATTAACAAACGCTGACATTATTGTTGTTTAACTGATTTAAGTGATATCATCAAGTATCAAGAAAAAGTTAGATTTGTTGTATTCAGCTGCGTCTTTTAAGATCCAGCAAACAAATGTAAACTTTCACTGACATGGTTTTTGGGTGCTGACCCCTGAATACCACCATGATGTAACACTCAGCTCTGTGAAACAGATCTGTTATTACACTTAGACATCAGCTACTGCAGCTCCTCTTCATGCTACACGATGCACACAGCCATGGCCGTCTCAAAGCAAAACAAAGGACTCTTTGTGGACCCCATATTTGGTTTGGCAGAGCCCCCCTTTCCACTCTCCAGCCATCTCTTTTTCCATCTCCAAATCTCTTACCTTTACCTCTATCTAATAATCTAAACTAATCTATCTAATTGACATCATTTGCATCTCCCTCAATCTATTTTACATTTTCACCTTCCCTCCAGCCTTCATTTGATGTCAACTGTATAATATTTAACTTTACAGCATAAATTCAGCCATTCCTATCATCTATCTTTTCTCTCATCATTCTCTCATTGTCTTAACTTAAACCACCTGTATTAATATACATTTCTAATTTATTTAGCCTCACCTGCACATAGTCCACGCTCCTTCCCAATGCTTTGAAGGCTGTATACATGACCTCTCTCTTCCCTCCCCACTTCTGCATGATGCACACACACTTGTTGTTCAGCACCAGCCTGGAGACTTGCTGGAGGCTCTCAGCGTAGCTATCATCTGTCTCTTCAGGCCCTCTGTTGTGAAAGTTGCTCCGCCACACATAGGTGGCTGATTTGTCCCATCCCATCACCTCTTTAAAAATCTCCATCATGTATAAGTCATCATCTGAGTTCCCATCGATCACCATGATCACTTTGATCCCTGGGTACGTCAGCCTCTTCACAGACACCAGGCACTTCCTCAGGTAGTTTGGATCCTCTTGGTAGGCTGCGATGCACAATGCCAAGGATTTATTCAGTTTGATCGGCGTCTCTAAGGAGCGTCGCATGTTCCTGTGTTCTAGGAGTGCAAAGAGACTCTGGATGATGAGGTGGACAACCAAGATGGCTCCATACAGGCCAAAGGAGAGGTGGTTGCGGGCTGTCGTGAAGAACTGGTAGCCCATGATGTAGGCTGTGGAGATGCCTACCAGGAGGGACACGCCAAACATGGTTGTCCCGAATATCCGCAGGTAGGTGAGGACCCTTTGATACCTCATCTAGGGACAAAAGAAAAAGGTTAAATGCAGTGATTGTGATGCAACAGTTTCATGACTGTAGTACTGTGTATTAATTGTAAGCCTGATTCCATGATGTGCAATAAGTAGATGGAGAATCTTTAGCCTTATACAAATCTCCATTAAAGAAACCTGCAAATATCAGATCATCCTATGATTTTAAATTTAAAAAATGTACATTGATTTTATAGCAATATACCCAAAACATATCAACTTAATCAATAATATTATATGACAAAGGTTTTATGAGATTTCAATTTATCTCAATTTATCTCAATTTATAAACATACACTTAACACACACAGAATCTTGTTTTAGTCCATCAAGCTCAGGTAGCGAAAGCAGTAATGTTTCTCCTCCTTTTATTACTCCCTCCTTCCTCCCCTCCCCTTCTCCTTACCCCTCCCCAAAATCCCTGTCTAAATGTCAGAAAGTTGTGAGTAGCCAATTGTTCCAACTGTGCTTTAGTGTGGGTGGGTGCACATTACAAGATTTCTTGACCTAATTACCAACAATCTGGCTGCTGCTGCCAAACATTCAAACTACAAGCTCTTTAAATGTTAGGGTGAAACATTTTTTCAAAAAGATTTTTAAAACATTTTTCTGTAGTACTGTAAGGACAAAGTTTAGATCATTTTCAGGCAAGTGCCCTGTGTAAGGAACTCCCATTTAGACCATAAAGGAGCATTCTGCGTGGTTTCAGTTGGGACAGATGAAGAACATCCGCTGCTTTTGTGTCAAAACTCTGAGCGACAATCTTTTATGAACATGGAACCCGCTGCACAAAATCATCTGTTCGTTTCAAGCCCTCATTAGGTTGCTACCGCCATCTGTTTGGCAGACCAGCAGAGACCCACTCAGCGTGGCTCAGCTCGGCTCAACAGAGAGCGGACCACCCTGTGATGTCATCTGTTTATATCTCCGTGGGAAGAAGAAGAAGACAAGAGCTTTTTAGATTTTCTAATGCTCCACGTGTGCTGCTTTCTCTCTGCAACTTCCAGAGAAAGTATGACAAGAAGATGATACAATGAAGAGAAGCAGAGTATGACATGATATGTTTGTCATAATGTGTAAAGCAATGTTTTTTGTATTGCATAAAGGAAAGATGGAGTTCAACATTATGAAGATCAAGTCAGTGACGCAATTGACATTTGAAACTGTATTGGTGTTATTCAGTGAGCTCTCTGTTACATCATATATTGTTACATTTAAGTTTAAATTGTAAGTTAAGCAACACATGTAAATCAGGACAAGCAACAGAGTTATCAAAAGAGTACACAAAACCCAGCAGTGTTTGTGCTTTGGCCAGAGCTGTTCACACCACACCTATACACAAAAGACAGCTGGAGCGGAGGGAAGGAGGAAAACACACAGAGAAAGAGAGAATAGTAAAGACAGTAGAGGAGAGGGACAGGGCTGCAGAGGAAGAAAGTGGACAAAAGCCAAGAAGAAGAGAGACATCAAAATATCAAGACAGAGCAAGTTGAAAAAAACAGAAAAAAAAAAGAGACAGGGAATCACAGCGAAGAAGCAGAGAGAGGGATACAAACAGACACACACACACACACACAAACACCTTGGCTCAGGCATAATGCCTTGTTCATTTGATCATTGGATGAGAAGGCCACAACCAGTGTAGCAGCCCTCCTCTGGCACGTGGATGGGCTCTTAACGTCAGCCCCTCATTTACAAGGCCCCTGACACACACACATATACACACACACACAAAAATGCACATATAAAAACCTATTACATAGTATAGGGGGAAAGGGAGAGAGAGAGTATGTGTGCATGTCTGTAAAAATACACATTAATTATGTTAAGAATAGACCTGAGTTTGTGTATTTGTATTTATATGTGTGGGTGTATATGTGTGTAGAATTTTTTACAACTATATAAGGTGGTGTAGCATAACCTCTTTCACCCTGTCCCCCTACATCACCTCTGAATGAACTCAGCCATTACTTCAGAGCAGACATGGTTTAGCATAAATGTGCTATCACAATGTGCTGTATGTACCTAATGGTTTGTGAATGTGTTTATTGTGCCAAAATCTTTAGTATTAGGACAGGAGGTGATTTAATCTTGTGATATGATACCTTCACCACAGTTCACCATGTTTAAAACAGACTGACACATTCACACTGACTGGGAATTTAGAGTTTCCAGTTCACTTAATGGACTGTGGGAGAGAGCTGGATAAACCACTACAGACACATGGAGAACATACAAAGTCCACACATTGTTTGTTGCTTGTTGACTGCTTGTTTATTTATTACATGAAACGGTTGCCCTGGTAAAAAGTTTGTGGTGAAAATATAAAACCGAACTGTGAAATTCAATTCAGGTCCCGTTCCACAGACATAAATCCCCAGCTTTTCTCTTTACAGAGCCACTGAGCTGTCAAATGCAGTCAGTTTAATAAATTCAGTGCAAAAAAAAAAAAAACACTTTTAGGATGCTCTGCTCTTCATAGCTTCTCATACACCATTTTGGGCGTGTGATCTGATGCAGACTCACAATTAGCTCAGAAAGATTAGCTGCAGACAAAAAAAACTGTCATGACGGTCATCTGAACCTGGCCCCGGCCCCTGAGAGATGAAGTCTCTAATCAGTCTGAGGTGTCATTGACACATGTAGATGATTTCATGGTGCAGGAGTGTGTATGTCTAATTACACATGTTGGTATATGACATATATCTGAAGGTGTCGTCAACACATGTGGATGATTTCACCCCAGCTTTGTGTTTGTATCTTGTGAGAACCTCATCAATATCTCCTGTTCTTTATTGTGTGTGTGTCCAACCCAGTGACCTTGGGTTGGATGTTCTCACTCTGACGTTATTAACAGTCTCTTGAGTAAAACTCCCTCTGGCTCTATTTCAGAGATAATATTACAATCATGTTGAGGCTTACAAGGATAGAATAGATCGGAATGAATGAATGAATGTAATATAATTATTAATAATTATTTTCTCAGTAACATAACAGTGTTCTCTGGAGAAAACTCCACTTGGCTCTTTCGGAAATAACATGTCAGTCCCTGCTGAGTTGTAGCAGTCAAAACAACAGACAGATGGATGTGTTCGGGCTGGTAGCAGCCTTGATGTTAGAACAGTGTTGACTGGGGTAAAGGTAAATGATTTGATTACCTGGTCTACTCTGGACAATGCATAAGTTGCCAAGCGGCACTAAGCAACTGTCTCAGAAACTCAAAAACGATGGTTGTATTTTCCATTGCTGCCTCGTGAATGCGGAGCACAACATCGCAACGAATTGCATATAATCTGTCTTTGATTCCAGTTATGTGCATATAACCCTATTAGATATAAATAGACCTGCACATGCCTTTGGTAATGAACCACAGTCTGTACTGAACAAATCATTTCAGTTGTACTGTTATGAACAGTTTATAGTTTAACTCAATTATGTGGCTTGTCTGTGTAAATGTGAATGTCATTCAGTCTCACTGTTGCTGCTGAACACTGGCCAGGTGTGCAAATGTGAAAGCAAAGCAAAAAACATACACATTAGTGTGTATTTGGCAGTATATGTATATGTAATTGTGTGACCACATCTGTGGAGTCCCTGTCAGCATGGTCCCACTCTGTTTGTGTTTGTGTGTGTGTGTGTGTGTGTGTGTGTGTGTGTGTGTGTGTGTGTGTGTGTGTGTGTGTGTGTGTGTGTGTGTGTGTGTGTGTCTTTAAACAGTAAGCACTATACTGAATGTATATGTGACTTAGCGTGTGCGTGAATATTCATAGCTGTGCATAGGCAGTATAAATCTGAAGTGGAGTCAAAGAAGATGGTTTTCGGAGATAACATATATAACACACATTTTTTATGTTAGTGGGACTCAGCAGTCGCTGGCTGGAAGTGTATCAGCCACAAATCAGCAGCTGTGGCCAAAAGAGGGCTATTCACAAATCAACCTTCAATATTGCTCTCAAGAGTGAGTCACCTCACACCAGTTTAGGCATGAATACAGTATGTGCCTGACGAGGGGCTATAATTTAGCAAAGTGAGGGTATATTTATAACAATGTCATTATCTCCATCAATCCACACTAGATACAAGCAGATGAAGACATTGATGATATTTATAGTTTCCTAATAGCCTGTTAGTGTCGATCCATTGAGGAAATATTGGGGAAAGTTTACCCTATCACAAAGACAGCAACAGAAAACCAGATGTGCTGAGATCATACACATACACTTTGAAATCTCAAACATATGATATCCTGCCAAGCGAAAAAGTACACCTGCAAAAGTGGAGAGCGATATGGTATGGAATCTGAACAAGCAATGCATAGTAAAGCTGTGTGTGTGTGTAGAAGGAAAAGGCCAAGATGTGAAAGGCCTTAAATGCAGAGATGGCCCTCATGGCGGTTGTAGCAGGATGCAGGAAAGGCTCACATGTTTCTAAGCAGATGATGAGACAGAGCAGAGGGAGCGGCTGGGAAAGACTCAAGAGTTGGCTGCTATCTCGGATGAGACACAGTTCTGGACACAATCAAGGCCAGCTCACTATTTTCCGCTTCCTTTCCTGCTGTTTTCAGCTTTCTGGCATGAAGGCGAAGTCACTTGTGATATAATTTTTTTCTTTTCATCGATGGTTTATGAGAAATAGTCAAATCTATGTTAATTAATTTTCAGTGTTATAAATTCTGCAGCTAAGTGGCTGCAGCACTGTTCCACACAGTTATCTCTAGTATAAATAAAACTTTGCATGAAAGAAGCTGAAAGGTCATGAGGGTCTTCAAAGGCACCGCGAGGAAGTGACTCTCGCCACTCCTCCTCTTTCTCCTCCTCTTCCTCCTCCCTCTCGTAAACCCCCCATGTGGTCACAGTGTGCTGTTGTTGTGGGAGCGTTGTCACTATAAGAACCAAAACGCAAGAGTAACACCACCCACTACACTGCTCCTTACATGATTGGAATCAGGTGGAAAAGGCCACAAGTTGCGAAGGTGCAACACTAAAGGGACGTTTTCTTTTACCACACACACACACACACACACACACACACACACACACACACACACACACACACAGCTGTCTCTTCATTTCCTCCTCTGTATTCTATTAGAATCAGGTGTGATAAGGCTCTAACTGGCAAAGGTGCTAACGGTTACAGCATGTTGTGTTTTACATTAATCCACATTGGTTTCCTCATCGTGTGTGGATCATCTCATTCTTTAACCACGGCAGATACAGTTGCATCATATCCATTTTATTCAGTGGTGTGTGAGGAAGCTGCAGGTCATGCTTTAATTGAATCACTGAGGTGAACCTATTCTCAGTTTTGAAGGCAAGTCATGCTGTTTGCTATTTTTTGGCATGTCTTTTCTCTTTGACTCATCCCTGGCTTTTTTCTTATCTTTTTTTTTTGGTTTTTTTTATTTTTTTCTTCTGAATGAGTAGTGGGAAGTGAAACAACCATACTATAGAGGGGGTGTAAGAAAAAGAAACAGGGAGGAAACGAAGCAGAGAGACAGACTTGGAAAACTGGTGGAGAATGACAGTGTTCACAGAGAAGAGAGAGAGAATGTGGGTTCATAGAAAATAAGTCAGCAAGAGAGGGATGGGCAGGTATTGAAGAGGCATGGTGATGGTTGGCTTGGCTCAGCTCACTGCCAGCTGAGGTGCTGGAGTTACGCCACTGAGGCAGGCTCCAACACTTTTGGCCAAAATACAGCTGCAGCTCAGTTGCAAATGGGATATTTTAGCTTTTCATTGTCATATGACCAAAAAAAAAAAAAAAAGTGTTTGGTTTCTCCTGCTTCTCAGCCCTGAGTTTTAAATTGTCTCTGTCATCCACTGACCCAACACTTTCCCTTTCTGACAACAATATAAAATATATAAAAAAATATCTGACTTCTTCCAATTCTATTCATAGCACTCTGTACTATCACGGCTTATTATGGCTAACAGATAACAAAGACTGGGACTCATAATCAGTCTGAATGGATATATGATACAATGTTGTGAGGTATAATGGAAGAAAGAAAGGACATGCCTGTGATTTAGACTTTAAATTTTGGATTTTAATCATTTTAACAAGTGATGTCATGTAATATCATCTGCATCAATAAAAAAATGGAAATGCCAGGGAGCCAACTAAATCTGCTTAGCAGCTACTCATGCAGCTTACTTCATGCAGCTCCTGGGCTGCTTTACAATATGCTGTAACTTCTGGGCCTGTGCATTAGCTTTGGCATCACTCTTCCCTGCGAGACTCTGACTCAGTATGAGGTAGTGGGAATCCAAATTTTCACTTTTACTGGCTGGCCAAAGAGCTGCTTCACCGTTATACTTTAGCAAGAGAACTGTGGCATTAATGCAGAATAGATGAGGTGGTGTGTGTTTGGGAGGGGCTGCACATATACTATACTCTCTTCTGACTTCAGTCGTTATAACCTGCCAGCCCCAGGGCCCTATACACTGAGGGCCCCATGCTGTGAGCAGTAATGGCACGTGAGACTTGTTGGGAGCCCTAATGGAGACCAGTCGTGGAATGCCTTCCTCTGTTAAGTCTCAAGCTGCTCTGTGCTCTGTGTGGAGGAACATCCTGTTGCACTGATGAGTCTGCACTAAACTGTGCCTGTGTCATGAATGAGAAGCGCTACAAACTTTCCAACTGTTTTGCTGATACCAACTATACAAAGCTACTGTAACCTTATTGCTCTTAACAATTAAATATCTGTCAGTGCTTAATATTCCACTAACAGGCTGCCTTTCTCACTGTACTACTGTGGAGCCCCACACTAGGCAAAAGAAGTCCCTTGGGGGTTGAGATCAAGGACACACAGTATGTCTTATGTGTTTGTGTATACAGAGACAGAAGGTCCACACCTTTTGACTGAGCAAAAAATGCACAGTCTTCATCTATCATTTGAAATTTACATATGCATCCCAAACTAAATAAGAAGTGGGAATAGTAACTAGTCCTGTGAGAGTTCCAGGTACAGTGATGCTTCATTGATCTTGAGAGTATTAAAATACATTTTGAAAACCTCACCCAGTGGGAAAACTCTATTGTACATCACAGATATAAGTCAGGAATGTGTGTGTAAAGCTTTTAATGAGTTTCATGCACACAGTAGCTACAGTGTGTCACAGGAGTGTGACAGATGTTCATTTGTATCAGTGTGTAATGTGTGTAATGGGTGTGTGTGTGTTGAGAGGTTATGGTCTCAGCAGCAAGTAACAGGATTGACACTTTACACAAAAAAGCAGTCTAAATCCAAGAAGGACTGAATGAACAGTTGAACATTTTAAGAATTACATGTTCACCACCACCCAGCTACTCACTATCCATTATTATGAGTAATTATTAAGTTGCTGTCTAAAACATGAAGGGTCTTCCGCAGTCACATGTGCGCAGATTCACATTAGACATCAAATTACGCGCTCCCGCCACGAGGCATCATGAGCGTGTCCAGTTCCAGCCTTCCCATTGGCTCAGCAAATTCAAAGAATGACGTAAGCCCATCGACGTCATCAGCTTAGCTTATTCTAAGGCTATAATAACTGTTTCAGCCGAGACTATGTGGAGTTTTATATGATCAGAAGAGTCATGTGGACAAATGTTTCGCGCTTTTCCCCACATGGCACAGCTGCACAAAATGTTTGGTGAAGACAAATTCAACTTTTGAAACGCGCATTTTCTTGGTTTTAATGTAACATATAAACTAAATAGCTAATATTTGAGGGAAAAAAAGATTTCCTTTCAACTTCAATCATTTCAGAGATGACCCTACCCATGCTTTACGCACGGCTGGTTAAGACGCACGCTGAGAAGCGGAGGAAAATAGTCTAGTGACAGCTGCATGTCCTCAATTAAAAGCATCCCTGCCCCTATTGAGCTTAAAGACTGGACAACATGCGGTATGAAGAGACCCCGATTCGTTTAATTAGCCTCCAAACCACTTCTGAGCAAGTTTGTCTGGCTTGTAATGAAGCATTTCTCAGTGTCAGCAGGCTGCAGGGTCACCACACAGATGATAACTGGCCGCCTACCTTGCAGCAGCTGCTGTCCTCTCGGTCGTCCTTGAGAAAGGATGCGGTCAACTCCGGCGGCTCTGGTACCACTCCACAGGGGGAAGAAGTCTTGGAAAGGTTTCAAGGGACACTTGTGGAGCAGTGAGTCTCATGAATCCACTAAAATGATCCTCGTTAATTAAAAAGAAGAGGAATCGTGCACGTTCCTCTCAACTGGTAAAAAAATAATCGGGACTGCTTGTCTTCTTTGGTTTTAAAGAGTCCGCCTGGAGCCATGAACTACGCGCCACATGCATCTGAGGTGCACAAACATCATGTCAGTCAACTTTGGCATCATTCATATAGAAAAGTATAAATAAAAAGCAGACTGTTTAAAAATCATAAATATTCTTCCCCATCAACTTCTGACAGTTTCATTCATTTTTAAAAGTTTTTAAAATCTATAAAAAAAAAAAAAAAAAAAAAAAGCCATCACCTTTGGCAGCGTCAGGCATATTCAGAAGAAGAAAAAACTTCCAGCAATGACTCTATTAATGAAATATGAGTCAGATCATTTATACTTTTGCTCTGTGGAGGGGCATGTAGGTAAATGTTTCTATAGCTTCCCCAAGCATCCAGGTCACACACCGCGCAGAGAAGTGGCCAAAAGTCTCTCTGTCGCTGTTTCAGCTGTCTAATTCCTTCCAGACGACTGTGTGTGTGGAGCCTCTTTTATGGCTGCTGCGGCTCCCAAAGACCTTTTACCGGGCTGCAACAGATTGGCGTGTTGTTTTAATAAGAGGGGAAGGTATGGGGAGGGGGGGCACAAGGAGGAGCGACGGAGGAGAGAGAGAGAGCGAGAGAGTGAGAGAGAGTCAGTCATCCAAAGTCATTCAAAGTCCTGAGGTATTTTCAGAGAGAGAGAGGGAGAGAGAGACTGAAAAGATTGCCTGTCCATGCCCCACACTCAAACTTGAGAGCAGAGCAGGATTGTGGCATGTTACTGAGAGACACTTAAAGCTCCAGGTTTTGTCCTTAATTACCCCCATTGATAGTGTGAAAACTGGCCCAGCTCAATTGCCACAGTGGTGAGTTTTAAACTGACCCTGTGTGTATTGGCTGACTTTGAAAGTGATGCATACAATCAGGGAAAACTGAGGAGAGTGAGAAAGTAGACACTATCTGAACAGCTGCAAGAAGAACAAGTCATCTGTGCAAGAAATGCTCATATCCATGTGCAAGCTGAAGTTAGGATGTTGTGGAATTTCAGTCATTTCATTGATTCATCAGAATGTAGTTCTGCACTTTGACCAGCAGGCAGTGCTATGTCATGCAGATCAGGGAATCGGGTCTGAAATATAAGGCAGCTGAAAGGAGATTTAAGGGAGATATCCAACCAGAATCTGGACTCATGTTACTCCTTTGACCACATGAGTCAGTCAGTTAAAGCCGTCACTATCAGGAACTTCTCTGAAGTCTAGAAAACTTTGGCATAAAAAATAATTTTATATTGTCACAGTGAAAATCATGTATCTCCAGATTTCATGATTTAAAGGTTTTAAATATGTTGCTTTCTGGGCTGGAAATAAACAGCCCATTAAAATATTTGAAAATGTATTTTTACAAAGATGAACACAGGGATGATTTTCTAAATATATTAAAACATCTCAATGTGCTCATTTCTGGATAACATGCTGTTCACTCTGTTACTGCTGTCTCACTGCTGTGAGATTCAAAAGCAATTCATCCAACCCATTCAATTCTTTACCTATATCCTCATCATGCCAGCAGCTTCCAGCAGCTAACACATATTAAGATATGTGGATATGGCACTCAGACTTGCAGTCAATTTTTTACAGTGAGCACTCGCAGCATTGCAATGAAATGACAGGACAAGTAGACCAGTGGCAAGTTCACGTACTGATTGACAGCCATGAGTTCTCACCCCTGACTTTTGCCCTCTCTGTTTGACTCCCAGTCAGACTTTTTAATGAGTCTGAGTCACAGAAGCCTTTGACAGCACCTCTACACATTGAGACTTTTGGAGCATTTTTAACTAAAAAGTATTTTTTAAAAAAGTTACACACTGTAACTTCCAGGATTACGACTTGAAAGTCATAAAGTCATAAAGTCATGGGTCATAATGATGTCATGTTTTCAAAGATCACGTGATTAGCATCCATTTCATGAAAAATCACCTCCTGAACATACGTGTATATGAGTTGAGGTGATGAATAGAAATGGGGCCTATCGCATGAAACCCCCAGTAGACCTGCATTGCTTATGTATGGTGCAGTAAAAACACACAGTTTCCAAGCTCCAGTGGGTCTTTCCCCAACTGTGCCAGTGAGTGAGCGACATTATTGTCACAGGGGCCATATATCGTTTGCCGTCCAATGAGTCTTGTATTCTTTTTTTTCTTTTGTACGAGCTCATTTGCACAGTTATTTATTTAAACAAGAAAATACACAATTACTTGCAGACCTAAAGGCTTCCTGGAAATGGGTGTAGAGTTAACACAGTATAGAACAGAGATGCCACTGGCATCATGGGAAATCGTCAGAATGAGGTCATTTTAATCATAGTCATTTTTCCTTATGTATGTTTACCACACTGCTTTCAACATCCACTTTAAAGTCCACTTTTATCTGTATCTGTAAGCCAGCCAGTGATGATCCTAAATTTAGCAGTGTGAAGAACACATTTATATGTATTTATATACATTTACAGTAACTATAGAAACAGGCATTTTAAATCACATTTCAGAAAAAAACAGCTGAACGTGAACTTTCATCCATAATGATATTTCACTGGCCTCCTGTCATTTCGTATTTTATGAATTTATATTTTCAGTCTCATTCACTATAAGCAGAAGCTAGTGTACTCTTGATTTAATCTCTTTTGAGGACAGTAAATTATATTTTAGCAGCACATGAATGCTTCTTCCTCAAGGTATTTTTCAGCTTGTTCCAGAATCACAAACAAATTGTAACATCTGAACTAAAGAGAGGTTGTGTCATGTCGCTGTCAATGACAATATGCAGCAATATCTATTGGGATAAGAATTACAGCCAAGTGTTCTTACTTCTTTTGATGGTAATGCATTGAAATCAACACACACACACACACACACACACACACACACACATACACACACACACACACACACACATATATATATGTATATATATATATATATATATATATATATATATATATATATA
>CM076653.1:20661587-20710185 GCA_038496675.1 Rachycentron canadum
TATATATATATATATATATATATATATATATATATATATATATACACACATTCTATGTTCGATGTTCTATGTCTACCAATGTGAGACTCTACAGGCAGGAAACAGCAGCAGAGCATAGGGGAATATAATGAGTAATTATCCTGGGAGGTATAGTTAGCTGTGGGCCTATGTTCACAAAACATGTCACACTGTCAATCTAAGGTTTGTTTTACTTTTCCCTTGTCCAGTGTAGCAGCCTGAGATTGAACACAAATCCCCCACACTCACACATCCAGGCCTCAACCAAAGTGTAGATTAAACTTTTGAATAGCAAGGTCCTGGGCAGAATATCATGTGGTTTGTTCAAAGCGGAGGAAAATCTCAAATGCTTCAGGACTGAATGAGTGATGCTTTTCTGGGTGGTGCTTTTCCACTTGTGGTGAAGTTTTCTGTCATTCTCCTGTTGAAACAGTGATTATCAGGCTGTGTCTACCACACACGGTCACAAAAGCAGTTGAGAAACAGGGATCACTGCTGACATCAGTGCATAGGGAAACTCTGTGCATCTCAAAAACATGATCAGATCACAGAAAACACATTTAGATATTGACTTTCAGCTGTCTTTGTCAGTGAGGTCATTATTACATTAGTTTACCTTCAGGTGTAAGATGAAAGGTGACAGGTTCATTGTTGCCAGCTGTTAAAAACTGTCTGCAGGTAAGTGTAATTTTTCACTAATCTGACAGTGACCTCTTTGAAGTTCAGTTCTTTCAATAGACCACAAGTAACATCTCTCACAACTGTTTCAGTGATGTAACATTTAAATCAGCCACTTTCAGATCCACTCTTTTGTTGATGTTGAACTGTGAGGCTCAAATATATTTACGAGACATCATTTGAAAGTTGAAATCATTTGAAATCTTATAGTTTCTGAAGATTTGCTTGTTTAGATATATCAGGCATGGTATTTTTTATATTTCGTTGTCCTCACAAAAAAAATTAAAGATTGATATATTAAAAATTTTTTATTAATCTTGGATATACATCAAGCAATCTGTGTGAAATTTCAGGCCTCTATAAGGACTTTTTTCCACTTATGGTCTTTTAGTTTTTCACTGGTGTCCTCTTGATCTTTAATGTGAAATGGTAGAAATCAAAATAAAGAATTTTGATGCCAGTTTTTTTTTATATCAGTCAAAACGACGCTAATTATTGTAGCCCTCGAACATTTTGTGGGACATCCCCACACCTTTACAGCCAATTAGCATTTGCACTGAAGTGTCAAACGCTCTATGCTCAATCTGATTGGACAGGGCAGTCACATGTCTCCAAAGGCAATAACCAATAGCAACTGTTTCTCTAACTGACAAATCTGCGTCATCGTTTGTTCACGTGTGCGTGCACCTGCTCTGCTCACCTGGAGTGACGTTTAAATAGTTAGTGCACCGACACCTCCATTTTGTGACGGGAAAGTTCACGAAAACAAACAAGGCGGTTGGTGACACGGAGGAAGACGCGGATGAAGTGGATCACCGAGCTCTCTGACATGAGCTCGAAATGACAATACTCAGCTTACTCTGTGGACTCTTAAGGATCAAATGAATTCCGCCTAAATAACCGAGGGGTGGACAACAATCGATTTAAAAACCTTCTCCAAGGTAGGGTCTGTATTAAGGAGCCATACTGTTTACAACATTGTTAGCATTGTTATGAATGAATGGTGTTTCTGAGCTCATGGTTACTGCTAAATGATCCGAATAGTTATAGTAATGGAGACTAACCCAGCTAAGGAGGAATCCTGCAGCAAGGCTTGAGTGTTTACAGCTTCTTAATAACCTCCTGTTGGTGAGCAGGCCTCCAGTGACCTGGTGGGTTTTCTCCCCATTGATTCATTCCTATGAGCTAACATTTTAGGCGTCTGTGGTGTGCTAACTACTTCACTAACGTGGTGTTCAGGTGTCCCTGATGGAATATGTGAAAATGTGTGTGTTTTAAAGTTATTTTCTTGGCCATTTATCTCATAATTAGACGGTGCCAATGCAGACAGACAGGATAAACAGAGTCAGAGTAGGAATAACATGGAGCGTTTGAGCTCATGTATAACCTAACCATTTGTTGAGCTACTTAGCAAAACTAACTTAAATTTTCTCACACGTTGCCGTTAGTTTTCCTGTTCTTCTAGAATTGTAAAAACAGCCATTTTTCCCATCATGTTTATCAGATTAATTTGTTAATTAACAGGTTAATGGTGCGCTTGCAGTGTAAGTATAACATATTGCATCACTGGATTTATTGTAGGATGCTTATGTGAGCTTGTGTGTTCAGAAGTCATGCCTTAAAAAGCCTTACAGGTGTCTGGGTTTAAACTGGGTCAGATGTTTTGAAAAAGACACCAAATCCAAGGCATGAAAGTTTGATTGAGTGGATGGGTGGTGCAAATTAGAGCTCAGTGCACTTTAACTGCAGTTGCAAATCAAGTCTTGAGGCGTGGTTTCAGTTTTACAGCTCAATCAGAGAGCCACCAAAAACAGGCTGGCTTAATGTTGACATTGGGTCTTGGGGCTGGTGGGATAATGTCGAGACAAATGCAGAAGCTCAGTCACATCATGTAAGGTTCCCTTCCTCTCTCCTCCTTCACATAGAGCTTTGCTCCAGAAGTTTAGGTCCAATTGGTACCATGTGTTTCTGCTCTTAAATCTACTCTTCAGTCTATAATTTCCTCACGTCCCTCTCTGGAGGGCCGTATGTTCAGATGTGATTTTCCCAAATTTAGGAAAATTGGAAAATTTTCATTGCCCTCATCCCCAAAGATGCAGTCAGCAATCAGGAAGGAATAATATTTAGGGAGGGCAGAAGTCAAGCAGTGACTTGATCTTATTGTAAAGCACAAAGGTTCACTGTTTTCTTACGCTTAATAGATACA
This sequence comes from Rachycentron canadum, assembly GCA_038496675.1. NCBI lineage: Eukaryota > Metazoa > Chordata > Actinopteri > Carangiformes > Rachycentridae > Rachycentron > Rachycentron canadum. The sequence continues at coordinate 20,664,490 of CM076653.1, forward strand.
TCACAGACAGCAGAGTAGGCTCTGGAGAATAAGTACTACTGTTTTCAGCAGGCTGCTGTAATGATTGGAGAAAAGGATGATACTCTGATGCCCAAATTAAGACAGCTGGAAGCTGATGTTACGTAAAGTTGATCCAGAAGTATTCCCTGTCAGGAATTTAGAGATGTTCATTTATGACATTAGTGTGACTAAAGGCAGAAGTTTGGGTCCAACTTGTACCATGTGAACAACTCAGCTGACGATGATAGATGATCTCTGTGGAGTCAGGTTTAAAACAGAAAAGCATTCAAGTCTGTACAAGCATAAAAGACAAGCCTAGATGAACTGCACACCGGTGCAGGATTTGCATGCAGCCTTTGTGTGCCAATACATTCAACAGTTTTGGGAAGTTGTCAAAACAAGGATTTATCAGATGTTGTGCAAAATGTAATTTGAGACAGCATTAGCCTTACTCATGTCTGATCTGAACTGCTGGGTTTGAACATCATTATCCAGATATAGTTGGTCTGTTTTTATTTTGTACATTTGTGGATGAAAATTTTTCAAACTTAATGATGAAGTCAAACATTTAACACGTGTGTGTGTATAATATTTATTCTTCATTTTAGTATGTTAATAAGAAGTAGAGTAAAGATGCTCTCTACAACCTTGATCAAGCAGGGAGACACACACACACACACACACCTTAATCTCTTCCTCCACACAAACAGTCAGTTAAGTCAGGTGACGCAGTACTGGTAATGGATAGAAGTGACCTCTGATCCTCAACGGGAAATCATCTTCCTCCTCCTTCCTGGCTCAGACTTTCTCTCTAATGCTATGATGACCTACTGAGCTGTTATCATCTGTGGATGGAACCTGTATTAGGTAGACACACACACACACACACACACACACAAACAAACACAGAGCTCAGCCACAGCAGTTCACTTTGACAGATTGAAAGAGAAAGAGGGAAAGACTTGCTTTTGAGGGAAGAATGAGCTGAAGCAATCAGGATGGTACTTGTGTTGACTTGCTTTGAGTGTGTGTGTGATCATTAGGGAATTGTGGTAGGATGTAAGTGCAAGAGTGGGAGAGACTGCGTGTGTGTGTTGAGGCAAAATGAGTGGGGAAAGAGGAGGGGGATACCCCACCCATCTTGTTATGGTAATGTTACCATGGTGAGGTTTTTATGGATAACTCTCTCCATACACTCCCCTCTTTCTATCTCCTCTACACTTCCTCCTCTTTCCTTTCTTTCTTTCTCCATATAGTTTCCATATCTCACCACCCCTCCCCTCCCCTCTGCTGTAGCGGTTCCCGTCCTCCTCTGTCTGACGTCTCTCCTCGGCTGGGTGCTGTTTGAGGTCACACAGACCTCAGGGCTACAGCCTTTGAGAATTACATTTGACATGTATTCAATCATCAGCCCCTCTCACAGGACAATGAGCAGCATTTACCAACAGAGCCATGTGTTTGCAACATGGTAACACTATGGGATTTTATATATATATATAAAATATATCTTCCCTCAAAATACACTAAACACTAAAAGTACTCACAGTGTGTACATGTGTGTCTAGTGTGACCTTGACTGGCAGCCAGGTTTCTGTGGAAATTAAGTTTCAGCACTTCTAAACAATGAAATGAAAGTGCTTTTCAGACATGAAATATGTAGTAATACTGGCCCCGATCATGTTTGGTATCTCTGAATAATATATTAATTTAAATTGTTATTGTGTATTTAATCTTGAGCTGTTTTGGCCTTTACGTTAATTTGATTGCCGTCTGATTCAGGTGTGTGCTGTCTTCAAAGAGCTCAGCTCATCCAGTGCAGTTAGATTCTTTTCACAAGCATAAATTTTAGTATACGCATGTCAGTGCCTTTATTGCAAAAACATCAACTGATATTCAAAAATATGTTTGAAAAACTCTTAAACTATTTAGTGCCAGTTGTCAGGACAAAGATTTTAGTTATACTATCATACTCTGGTATAGTGTGTGTGTGTGTGTGTGTGTGTGTGTGTGTGTGTGTGTGTGTGTGTGTGTGTGTGTGTGTGTGTGTATAATAAAACTAAAGGAACCAGTTATATATTTACATATAACTGGTATTTTTAGATATTTAATTATTTGATTTTTAAAGTTCAGTAATAACATTAGGGTTATTCATTAATTTTGTACAGATTCAAATGAAAGTTGAAGTGGTTTCAGGCACACTGATGATGATGATGATGATGATGAGGTTTGGATGATCTGTAACTGTTTATGTTGTGCTTGATTTTATGTGCTGTTTGTGTGCTCATCAGTGTTGCCATGTTGTCACTGGTGTTAAATACCACAACACCATCACATGCGGGTCGTCTGCTGCTGCAACTTTTTCTGACTCGTACACACAAAAAAATACAAAATATGATGGATTAAATGTCCAATCAGTGTTTTTTATGTTTGTGATGTTTGTGTAAGTCTGAGCTTTCAAAGACATTTTACTGTAAATATATATATATATATATATATATATATATATAATTTAAGTGTTTCAACATTTACAGTTTTTATTTTTAGATTTCTTAAATTTTTTTTGATTTATTAACAATTTGTCAGTGTCCTTCATGAACAGTTATTATTTCAAAGACTGACTGAGACATAAATATTCCCTGATCACAGAGCAGTTGCTCTGTGGCTAAAATGGCTCTGGTGAGTTGACATTAAGTAACTCAGAATGCATGGCTCGATCCAAGATGAAGGTTTGACGGATAATCTTCAGAGATTTCAAGACAAATGGATTTCAAAATTCTAACTGATTGATTGTTCGGTGTATAAATCCAGATGAAATATGTCTGTCCTCAGAGACATCCATCTTCTTTAACTACTTAACAGTTGATGCCAAGAAACTGAACTAACATTTTATGCCATGTGTCATAGATTGGTCATATACTGAAAACTAGAAAATAGCTATTTATAAAGCTATTTGAGTTCAGCATCAAACTTCATTCCTTTACTCATCAATAGCTGTCTCCAGCGGTGGAACACAACACCAATGTTAACTCTTGTCTCTGTCACATCTTTTCTTTTAATGAGCTTAGCTGCTAACCAGCTGTTCTCATCACTTTCTGATAGTGACTCTCTGTAGACTCCAATATGCCCTGAAGACATAGTGCTATACAGAAGGCATATTAGAGCCCTTTGTCTTGTAAATGCAACAATGGCTACAGCAACAATCACCATCAACCTCCCCCAGCAAGAAACCATGTTCGACAGCAGAGAAAACTTACAAACACTCCATTTAAATGTTTCTCACAAGTTACCTGTATTTATGGAAGTGCAACACTAAACTGCTGGAGTAGCCCTTTAATGTTTAACACACATTTCTCATTAGCTTTACTTTACAGTTTTATTGGACCACGTGTATCCCCCCCCCCCCAAAACTCAACCTCTCCCCACACCTCCCTTCTGTCAGTCACAGTGTAACACACTCGTATAACTGTGCAGGTCTGAACGACCTGTGTGATGCAGGAAGTCTGCTGGTCGTTCTTTACTGCCTCTTCTGTCCGCTCCTCTGCTTCAAAGAGCTGCTGTTATCAGAGTGATGGTTTTACTCAGGGGACTTTTATCTGAGAGCTAAATGATGGCTGTGAGTTAGTGATGGCTTCTTTCTGATGGGCTGGATAAGTATTGGAGTATACAGTGTATTTCAGATTTCATCACAAGGATACATGTTTTTTTTTGTGATAATCAGATTGGCCTTATGTTGAAAGGTTTACTGAGAGAATGACTAAATGTTTGTAATTCCTGTTAGTCATTTGGCTCTGATACGTCTTTCATCTGTTTGTTCAGTCAAACTTTTCCCAAAAATCTGTTTTAAAATCAGCCTTGCTACACACCTCATTCATATAAGCACAGAAACCTACATTCCAGGCTGACAAACAGTTTTCTTTGAGCTTATAACCCTTGAGCAAAGATAGTTTATCTCTCCTCTGAAAAGACACATTACAGAGTCATTACAGTCACCTGGTGGCCTTAAATTCAGAACTGCATTGTAAGATGAAGCTCTTTAGAAACGACTTCCAGCTACTGCAGTGGAAACCCAGCTTCGTCTGGTTTAATGAGCATGATGCCATTTTTTTTCACTAACAGCAGTAAGACTTTAAGCGGATATTAAAGAGAAACAGGCCTCATTGCAAACTGCTTCCTGTAATAGATGCAACAAAGGATGGAGTAAGTGCTCCCAGAGAATTATGAACATTGTGAGTGTTAAATGACATAATGGCCACACAGTCTTTCATGTGCTATCAGTTAAATATTGTCCAGGTAGTAATGGATGCTTATTATTATGTTAGTCTAAAGAATACACATGTAAGTAGGTTAAGGTAACAGTAAACTTTTGATGTTCAGTGAATGAAGAAGTGATATTTATGGTGGTGAAGACCATAAAAAGAAACTAGTGAGATGCTGCAGGTATCTTACACAGGGTGTTATGAATCTTTATATCAAAGACAGAAATGATATGACAACATATAAAAAAGTCAATAACCTGATAAGTTGATGTTACAAGTTGCTCCACTAACAATGAGAGGGAGTGACTGTGGATTGACAATATTTCATTTTTTGAACCATTAAATTTTTTTTTTTTTAAATCACCCATTTAGATGCTGATGTAGTACAATCGCACAATCTTTTTCCAGCAGATGGATTTAGCCCAAATGTGATTTATTGTCATGCAAGACCTAACAAACCACTGTGAGAATAATTCAACCTGGCAAATAGCCTCTGCTCATTACTGCCAATGTAGACCCTGTGGAGCAGCCGGCTGTCTTTAGTTGTATTTATTTGTTCTCAAACACATAGCTGCAGACCATGCTGTCCTAATGAACAGGACCATCATGCATTATGTGAAAAAAAAAATATATATATATGTTTGCAGCAGCGGGATGAAACCTAAAATGTTTAGATACAATACATAAAATGTCACGGCATGTGGCGTGCGGCATGCTATAGTATCTACAGGCCGTCATGTAGTGTCATGTAGCAACACATGGCACACACACCTCACCAAGTGAGACCAGCCTTAACTCAACTGTGCAGCAGCCACAGAGGGTGAATAATGGTCATAAGCATGACATTAGTTACTGCTGTTTCACCACAGCCCTGCCCTTCATATATCAAAGTGTATTATCTAAGAGGTCTTGGTAAGGTTACTCAGAAGACATGCATAGAGGATATATGCAATACATGTTTGTGAATCAGACATTTCTATGAGCTACAGTGCTGCCCATGACTGTGGTAATGGCAGTTTGATGTGTAGCATTAGAGGGTGTGGACATGTCCACCATGACCACCTACAACCTGAACGTGAAAAAGATTTACATCACACCAGTTCTATCATGAAGCCAACACTGCCCCAGCTGATTATGCTCAAACAATGGGGCGTGATAGGAAATTTGGAAGACACAATATGACAAGCAATAAAAGACATGAACTGGAAATGAACCCAGGCACACATGCGTANTATATATATATATATATATATATATATATATATATAATTTAAGTGTTTCAACATTTACAGTTTTTATTTTTAGATTTCTTAAATTTTTTTTGATTTATTAACAATTTGTCAGTGTCCTTCATGAACAGTTATTATTTCAAAGACTGACTGAGACATAAATATTCCCTGATCACAGAGCAGTTGCTCTGTGGCTAAAATGGCTCTGGTGAGTTGACATTAAGTAACTCAGAATGCATGGCTCGATCCAAGATGAAGGTTTGACGGATAATCTTCAGAGATTTCAAGACAAATGGATTTCAAAATTCTAACTGATTGATTGTTCGGTGTATAAATCCAGATGAAATATGTCTGTCCTCAGAGACATCCATCTTCTTTAACTACTTAACAGTTGATGCCAAGAAACTGAACTAACATTTTATGCCATGTGTCATAGATTGGTCATATACTGAAAACTAGAAAATAGCTATTTATAAAGCTATTTGAGTTCAGCATCAAACTTCATTCCTTTACTCATCAATAGCTGTCTCCAGCGGTGGAACACAACACCAATGTTAACTCTTGTCTCTGTCACATCTTTTCTTTTAATGAGCTTAGCTGCTAACCAGCTGTTCTCATCACTTTCTGATAGTGACTCTCTGTAGACTCCAATATGCCCTGAAGACATAGTGCTATACAGAAGGCATATTAGAGCCCTTTGTCTTGTAAATGCAACAATGGCTACAGCAACAATCACCATCAACCTCCCCCAGCAAGAAACCATGTTCGACAGCAGAGAAAACTTACAAACACTCCATTTAAATGTTTCTCACAAGTTACCTGTATTTATGGAAGTGCAACACTAAACTGCTGGAGTAGCCCTTTAATGTTTAACACACATTTCTCATTAGCTTTACTTTACAGTTTTATTGGACCACGTGTATCCCCCCCCCCCCAAAACTCAACCTCTCCCCACACCTCCCTTCTGTCAGTCACAGTGTAACACACTCGTATAACTGTGCAGGTCTGAACGACCTGTGTGATGCAGGAAGTCTGCTGGTCGTTCTTTACTGCCTCTTCTGTCCGCTCCTCTGCTTCAAAGAGCTGCTGTTATCAGAGTGATGGTTTTACTCAGGGGACTTTTATCTGAGAGCTAAATGATGGCTGTGAGTTAGTGATGGCTTCTTTCTGATGGGCTGGATAAGTATTGGAGTATACAGTGTATTTCAGATTTCATCACAAGGATACATGTTTTTTTTTGTGATAATCAGATTGGCCTTATGTTGAAAGGTTTACTGAGAGAATGACTAAATGTTTGTAATTCCTGTTAGTCATTTGGCTCTGATACGTCTTTCATCTGTTTGTTCAGTCAAACTTTTCCCAAAAATCTGTTTTAAAATCAGCCTTGCTACACACCTCATTCATATAAGCACAGAAACCTACATTCCAGGCTGACAAACAGTTTTCTTTGAGCTTATAACCCTTGAGCAAAGATAGTTTATCTCTCCTCTGAAAAGACACATTACAGAGTCATTACAGTCACCTGGTGGCCTTAAATTCAGAACTGCATTGTAAGATGAAGCTCTTTAGAAACGACTTCCAGCTACTGCAGTGGAAACCCAGCTTCGTCTGGTTTAATGAGCATGATGCCATTTTTTTTCACTAACAGCAGTAAGACTTTAAGCGGATATTAAAGAGAAACAGGCCTCATTGCAAACTGCTTCCTGTAATAGATGCAACAAAGGATGGAGTAAGTGCTCCCAGAGAATTATGAACATTGTGAGTGTTAAATGACATAATGGCCACACAGTCTTTCATGTGCTATCAGTTAAATATTGTCCAGGTAGTAATGGATGCTTATTATTATGTTAGTCTAAAGAATACACATGTAAGTAGGTTAAGGTAACAGTAAACTTTTGATGTTCAGTGAATGAAGAAGTGATATTTATGGTGGTGAAGACCATAAAAAGAAACTAGTGAGATGCTGCAGGTATCTTACACAGGGTGTTATGAATCTTTATATCAAAGACAGAAATGATATGACAACATATAAAAAAGTCAATAACCTGATAAGTTGATGTTACAAGTTGCTCCACTAACAATGAGAGGGAGTGACTGTGGATTGACAATATTTCATTTTTTGAACCATTAAATTTTTTTTTTTTTAAATCACCCATTTAGATGCTGATGTAGTACAATCGCACAATCTTTTTCCAGCAGATGGATTTAGCCCAAATGTGATTTATTGTCATGCAAGACCTAACAAACCACTGTGAGAATAATTCAACCTGGCAAATAGCCTCTGCTCATTACTGCCAATGTAGACCCTGTGGAGCAGCCGGCTGTCTTTAGTTGTATTTATTTGTTCTCAAACACATAGCTGCAGACCATGCTGTCCTAATGAACAGGACCATCATGCATTATGTGAAAAAAAAAATATATATATATGTTTGCAGCAGCGGGATGAAACCTAAAATGTTTAGATACAATACATAAAATGTCACGGCATGTGGCGTGCGGCATGCTATAGTATCTACAGGCCGTCATGTAGTGTCATGTAGCAACACATGGCACACACACCTCACCAAGTGAGACCAGCCTTAACTCAACTGTGCAGCAGCCACAGAGGGTGAATAATGGTCATAAGCATGACATTAGTTACTGCTGTTTCACCACAGCCCTGCCCTTCATATATCAAAGTGTATTATCTAAGAGGTCTTGGTAAGGTTACTCAGAAGACATGCATAGAGGATATATGCAATACATGTTTGTGAATCAGACATTTCTATGAGCTACAGTGCTGCCCATGACTGTGGTAATGGCAGTTTGATGTGTAGCATTAGAGGGTGTGGACATGTCCACCATGACCACCTACAACCTGAACGTGAAAAAGATTTACATCACACCAGTTCTATCATGAAGCCAACACTGCCCCAGCTGATTATGCTCAAACAATGGGGCGTGATAGGAAATTTGGAAGACACAATATGACAAGCAATAAAAGACATGAACTGGAAATGAACCCAGGCACACATGCGTATATAATGTGAACTCTGGAACACTGCTTTAAAGGGATATCCTGGATATCCTTGGAAAATGTCTTTACTTAATTTGATTTTTAACAAGAGAAATAGAACAAAGGAAAGAGTTATGCAGCAGATCTACTGCCTGCTGCTTATTCAGCCTTTATTCTTGTATTGTTGTCAGTTAAATGTTATCTACATCATCTAACCTTTTAATTAGCTTTATCTTCATGTCTTAATGCTGAGATTTCTTGATTGTGGTTCTCCTGCAGCAGAGACCTAATAAAAGCACTTAATTTTATCTGGCATCTTATTTGAGATCTGGATAAGAGTCTTTGATGATGTTGGCAAGTGATAAGTGGGCTTTAACCCATTCCCTTATCAGTATGTCCTGCTGTCTGACCACTATGTGGAGCTTTCTCTGAGCTTGTTGGTCTTATCTGAGCAGACAGGTGAACATGTGACAGAATCGGACCCCTGCTAGTCCAGGATCTGAGGACGATTGGGTCAAATTCTTCTGTCTCTGCAACACCTCCACCTTTGGTGTGAGACACATTGGTTCTCTCATGCAGAAATGCACACACACACTTTCTCTCTCAAAGACGCATACACCACCTCTGTGCTTTCATTTCGTCTAAAAGTTGATTTGTTGAATGGGTGGCTATAATTATCTGCATGACACGCTCACGCATAAACCAAAGCCTCACTTTTCCTTTGATTCAGATGTGGTCAGTGGCCAGGCATAATCGCCTGCGTGATCTCTAGCCTCAGGGGTCAGAGTGCAGAATGTCAGGTCCAGGATCCCAGAAGTTCACAGATCACATTTGACCCTCTGGGTCTACGGTCGCAGAACCAGCTGGAAAGCCATGTATGAAAGAGCTGCAAAATGAAGGGGTCCTAAACCTTCATAAGCCTCCAGCAAAAAGACTGCAACATTTAGAGGTCTGGACCTTTTTTGGCGTCTGGTAAAGTCGTCTTTTGAAAAACTACTGAAATTGTTTTTAATTTTCATTCTAGGGGAATATTTAGAATAAGTATTTGCAACAACTCATCCTTCACTCTTCTGAACATTTTGTCAGAAAAATGTCAGCAAAACTATTGTTTCCTCAGGGATTTCACTGCCATTCTCCTTTTTTTTTTTTTTTTGATACAGCACTGTTTTTGGCAGGTATATGCCAGAATTGTTTTATTAGAAATTAGCCATCAATATTTTCCCAGCTGCATGTCATGAAATCATCAACTTCAGTTTCCTCTGCTTCTGTTGCTCTGAGTCTTTCCCCACAGAGCTTAGACCCTCATGGGCTCAGTTGATATGAAAATGGAGATGAATAATAATCATCTGCTTTTTTATTTTGAAACCTTGTAAAGACCTCTGGAAGCTCTAGTAAAAGCTTGTGGAAAATTGTCACTTAAAGCAGCATGATTTCACGAAAAACGATCATGTTTAATTTTTTGAACATAAATTTTGATTTTTTTTTTTTTTTTTTTTCATTGAAGCAAAGAAATCAGAATTAGATTTATTAGCTATTATTCATTTGCTTTTTCTAATATTTGGGATGCTGTGTCACGATCAGTGCATAGCAAGAGACACTGGTCTGCATATAGATCAGTACAGCTTTGTGATTTCACCATCTATTCTGTCAGTGCAGTACCACAAAGACCAAAGCACACCCACAGAGAGGCTATCAGCTCTACATCTTCCAGATACATCACTGCCAGTGATTTGTAAACCTGCTTCCTACTTTAACACTACAAAGGGAATCCTATATGTTTTAGTGCTGTCATTCCAAACAGTCATCCTTCCGGATGCCTGCTAAGTTGCTGATAAGAGACTAAAGGAGCATCGGCGATCGAATACCCAGCCTCTTACAAAGGGGAATGTATACCTGCTATTTGGGAGGTATTTAAATTACGCGTCCTCATTCTTAATGTTAAAAGCCTCAATGATCCTGTTTTTGTCACAGATTTTTAAGAGAAAGCCTGTCAGTCTTTAATTTTTCATTCCTTTCCCAGCAGGCCTGCTGGAGATAAAGCCGGGAGAATATAGGCCATGCTGTTGAAGTGCACTAATATTTCATCAAGAGGTCAGAGTGGAGAAGTCACAGCTGTCTAGGGTGAGATGGACTGGTGCCTGCGGTGATCAATAATCCAGAGGGTCCAGACACTGTGTCCCACCCCCTTTCCTACCCACTGATCTCTCACTGGATGGCTCTCGGACCTTCTCATTCATGGTCATCCAATTGCTGCTGACATCTCCCTGACCCAAAAATCAGACTTACTCTCTGCTTTTCTTATTGTCACTTTGGATCATTGTGTAACTCACTGAGGTTCATCTGACAATAAGACTGGGCTGCCACCCATAGAGTGATGTGTTACACAAAGCAATATACATTAATGACACATTAAAAAGGGATGCTTGTATCAGCCTCAACATCAACCCACAACATTTTGGCTTTTTTTTTTTTTTTTTTTTTTTTTTAAATACCAGCCAACAGAGTCAACACAATGGTTGAAGAAAATTGAAGACAACTCTATTAAAGTAGCAGTTCTGGTGGTATTAGTTAAACTCTTGTAATAAAGGCAGGATAAAGGTCGGCTGAGATTGACCCTGGCTCTCCCATTCCCCATCTTAAAGTCTTGCATGGCATTTTAACAAATGACGTGGCTGTGTGAAGTGGAGGTACAGTTTAGTGCTGAGCTAATGGGCCTTTGCTGTTGTTGCAAGTTAAGTGAATCATGTTTCATGTTTTGCCTTGCCTGAGTGTGTCTTTTGTAGAAGGTGATTAACACCTTTAGGGCAAATCTATCCTCACTTTATGTCAGATGGAGTGAGTCAGTTCAGAGGGCCACACATCTTTTTTGCTGAGTAATAGTTCAATCATGGTTATTCTCACTAAAACTGACTCCATTTCAGTTTTGGTATTATGTCCACACTAGATTAGTGTTTTTCCACACAAAAGACAGGAAAACAGTTTGTCACTAGATAACTTTTGATAAACAACCTGAAAACTGGTCTGGGCACAAGTTGCTGTTTCAATTTGGATTACAGTACTACAGTAATATGCTGATGCTTTTGAGAGTGCTTTGGTTTGGTTACCCCCCCCCCCCCCCCCCATTCACATATAAAAATGAAAAATCTGCTTGCCTTGGGTGGAGACATTGATGGGACGCTACAGATGATTGCTCTCCAGTCAGATTTGGTTACAGGAGTTGTGGTCCAGTTGAGGTTTAACACACGCTTCCTGGAGAATAAATTCTAACGCTGCAGTGATGGATAGAAACCAGGCTGGACATTCACCCAGTCCTTGCCAAGGACACTGCCAAGACAAATGCTGAAAGGGCGTGGCTACATTTCAGGTGCTGCAGATATTCTCCATTATACTGTTCTGTTTTACCTCAAATACTGATTTGAAGTGAAAAGCTGGAAGCCAAAATACATTCATGTCATGTTTAACTGATAAATAATCACCAAATGTCATATCAGTGCTTTCCAATGTGATTTAAACTGAATGTTTTTATTTAAGGGCTTTTACCGTTAGCATAGCAATTAGCACATAAGTGCTGATCAGACAGTGCTTGCCTGTGTGCATTCTACCATGATTTAGATTTTTATTTATGTTGACACAGGAGGCAACAAGCACAGCAGCCTGTCCATTTTATATCTGACAGAGAGTTATCATAGCCTGATGTCACTTGATTTGTGTCTTTCATCTTTAGCTCTTTATTGTATCTACTAGGATTATTTCAGTTAGCTCCACATTTGGGACCTATCGGTTCCTTTTCAGATTACCTCAGTGTAAGTCTAGTTTCCTGACATGCATCATGGTTGTCATAACTGGCCACCACATACATAATAGTTTGGATTCTGTCAACATGTTAGGAAAATGCGTGAACAAAAATGCCTCATAGGTCAAGATAACTTGAGCACAAGAGAGAGTATGTGGGGCCGTAAGAAGTCTGTATGTAACGACTCTGCTAACCTTACTTTACCTCTGTTTCACTTCATAAGATTTTCCAAAGAAAGGGTCCTTACTGAGCAGTGAGTATCTTATCTTGAAGTGGCCCCTCTAGATGCTTCTTTGCTGGCTCCAGTACAGTATAAACATGGACCGAAACAAAACCTAAACTGTCCTGAGTTGTCTGGCAAACAGCCAGAGATATCCAGCAGTGCAGCAGCAGTTAAAGGTCACGACTGAGTCTGGGCACCAACAGACAAAATGGGAAATACCTGGATTTTGCCTGGTGAAACTAAACTTTGGATCTGTGTTTTACGTTATCCAAGTTATCGAAGTGTCTTTCCATCATAGATAACCACTCTGAAAACGTGGATTTACTTTTTTTACGCTGTGAGTGATGCTTTATTTATCCTATTCAAAACAACCTCATATATACTATGGCAGTTTCAGTCTTACCCCCTGCTCACTGTGTTATTCAGAAATGGTGACTGAGTTATGTAATAATTTCATAAAAGCCCAACAATCAGAACCATTATTTGCTAAAAATCAGTGACACTGCACTGTTTCCAAGCTCAGAAAAAACCCTCTATTCTGTGCACAGATGCAGGGATCAATTAGACCAGTGACATCATGATGCTGTGAATGCGTCAGCAGCAGAGCTGCCTTTCGTAATACTCACTCACACCCACAAAATGGTGTGTGTGTGAGACAGAGACCAATAGTGGGACTCAGTACTAGATTGGGTTGGCTGTGGTGCAGCAGTTGTACACTTGGGTTCTCTTGTTTCATCCTCTGATTTCCCAACACTAAGCATGAACATATGAGGCTCGGAGCTTTCTTCTCCCTGTCTTCTCCAACTTTTCCCTCAGTTTCAGATATACCTTCTTGTGTTACACCTTCCTGTCACTCTGTCCACCTTCCTTTTCCTTTCTCCCTCTTACTTTATGCCTGGCTCACACAGGGGATAACTCTTAAACAAAACAAAACCATTTTGCTGCAGTGAAAATAAACCACTTTCTCATTTTTCTCTCTCTCCTTCTCTTTCTCTCTTTCTCGCTCTATCCCTCAGTTCCCCTTATTTAGCCACAATGAAAATAAACTGCTCAGTTTCTATTTATTTTACATAGGAAGGCCCGACCACCACAGAGAGACCTCCAGGCCATTTCAACCTTAACCTGCTTAATTTTCCTGTTAGAAGAACTTAATCTGGTGCCTCATGCTGCTAATTTGTGACATGCGAATGTATTAGGGAGCCAATTATATGTCACTATCCTTAGATGACAAAGTCTACCGTCCTAATTTGGTGATTACCTTTTACTTGAACCCAAAGCATGATTTCTTCATCAAATAAATGTTTTTAATTGCTACATGTGCAGTAAAAACATGTTATCCCATGTTGAAATTCTTTGAGGTCAGTGAAACTCACCAGCTTTTTCCTCTATTTCTAAAAAGGTGACACATTACAGATGCCAGGAAATGCGGCATGTATGTGGATGTAATTTAGCCCCAGTCTCATACGCAGGAGGTGCAGGGAGAATAATGATAGGTTTGCACTTGGGTGTGTTATGGCCAAACATGCAAGGGGGTTTCTGCAAGTGTTAATGACCCAGGAGTCCCAGGACACACAGAACTTAGTCATTTTGGCTTTGGAGGCTGAAAGCTCTCAGTTACTGCAGTTACATGGGCCAAATGTTTTCAGTTCAAAGTAACTGATGATTACCACCAAAGTCTTTTGTGAGCATTTAATAAAATGTTTGAAAGGTTGTCTTATCATAGAAGTGATTTGGAAACCAGCAGTACAGCAGCATGGGGTTTTGAAATCATGGTTGGTCATTGCAGCAATGATACCAACCATGATTTAGAATAATCAGGAAATGATTTAATTTGTTTAACAGGAACAAATGCATCAACATTTCCTTGGAGATGGGTGTCCACATGATAATGCTTTTTTATTATTGGAATAGAGATATACTAGGCTAAATTATCTTAGAATATAGAGACTTCTGTGCCTTGTAATGAATGTTTGAGACTGCTACAGTATTTACCTGTGATATTTGATTGTCTCTTTATTCTGTGTGTTTAGAGCTTCTTATCCATAGTAGCTTAAAGATTGAGCTTGATGGTTCCTTTTATAATTTCCTTATTGAACCAAAGGCCATTTACTCACTTGTCAGACTGTCCTTTTAAAAAAAAAAAAAAAAAAAAAAAAAAACGGGCTCATAGGCATCTGTGCAGCAGGTTTTATGACCCATAGTTACCTTTTTTTGATAGGTGACATTGAGTAGCCATAGTAAGTATCACAGGAGCAAAGGGAAAAGTGCAGCAAAGTAGTTTATAGAGCGATAAAGTCCACATCAGGAGGAGGTTGGGTTGGATGGATCTGTCACAAAACAGGAATATATTACAGGAGAGCAGTGTTTGATGTGAAAATAGCAGTTTCACTTGTCTCTTAAACCAATGAGCAACAACCTGGGGATCAGTTTGCACCTCAGTGTCTCTGTGTGTCTGTAACTGCATGTCTGTCCTCAAGTGGGTAGTGGGTTTACCTGTGTTTTTAAAAAAAAAAAAAAAAAAGCCAGTTGAGTAAAAAGGGGGATTTAAGAAAAAGTTGCAGGCTCCCATTACTTTACTCACTAAGAGTTGTCTCAGTGGGGAAAAGCTACAATGTTAATCGGGAGGTGGAGTCTGACTTCAAGCTCTGGAGGAAGCTGTTCTTCATCTTCATCTACACTGACTCACATGGCATCTACTGTCACAAAGTGGTATTACAAGACTGGGCGGGATGGGGCTAGCTGGTTAGCGTAATTGATGCACCTCTATTTTATATAGCTTTATTTAAAAAAACTAACGTCACCTCTTTATACCTGTTAACTTACTGGCAACCGTACGTTAGAAGGACACAAACATCACTTATTACGGATCAGTTACAATGAGACGATGAAGTAGATAATCCACATCCTCAGAAAATCGGCAAACATAAACACAATGGCTGTCACAATTAATAAAGCAAAACAAAATAAAAATTCAGCCAGGCTATTATCAGGCTGACATTGGACTGCATGTTGAAGGGGTCACTGTCAGGATTCATCTGGGTTGAGGTCATGTTTGTTGGCACTGTTTCTGTCTTCCTGTTTTATTTTGGTGTGCTACCCTCTCCTCTCATTTCAGGTGTCTTGACTTCCTGCCCTCATGTTCCCCTCTGTGCTGATTTCAGCTGCCCCTCCCTGAATGTGTGCACCTGTGTCGCGTTGTCTCCCTCTCCCCTGTGTATTTAAGTCCAGTGCTTCATTTTAGTCTTTGCCAGTTTGTCTTGTTCATCTTGCCTACTTTTGACTTCCTGGTGTTTTGACCCCAGCCTCCCTGACTCTGTATTTTGGGTTTAATAAATATTGCTGTGTCAGTCACCTTTGATTGTATCTCTACATGCAGCAATTAATATATTCTGTTCACACAGTGTAAATATAACTTAAGTCTTTTTATCAGGTCTCTATTCACTTATTCATTGCTGCATGTCTCACAGGATCTGTCAACAAATCAGCATACATTGTATCCCCAGATCATATGTGCCAACAACTGGAGAAGGTCAGCTGCTCCTTACACACCACATATAACAATTATTTCCACAGAATCGATTTCTCCATGTTTTATTTATGAGCTTTCTCATGCTTGGCCTCTTACTCCCATGTGCACCTTTCCATTCTCCCTTCTTTTGTTGTTTTTCAGCATCATCCCACCTCTTTCTTTCTCTCTCTGTCTTGCCAGCAGACTCTCTTACTTTTATATTTATCTCCCTCCAGTTCTCATCTTCCCATCCCTCTCCCTGGGATCTCCAGTGTCTCTTTCTCCACATCTCTGTCTCCCTCTCCTCTCAAACGCAGCCAATTGTCCTCTGCTCTCCAAATACATCATTATATCATCATCATCACACATGCAGCATAGCTCATTGTTCAACAGTAGAGCTTGAATTGTGTAATGAAAAAACAGACTACCTTTTGTCTTATAAAATCACTACCAGGTTGTTTCCAGTATGTTGGCCAGGTCTGTATTTGGTTGATAAACAGCACTGTCTCCTCTTCTTCTCCCTTCCCAGAATCTCATTTACTTTGAGCTGGCTGTTACTCACTGGATGAATTAGTCACTTTTTACCTTCTTTGAGGGTTTCTACTTTGGAGGTAACTTACACACTTGGTTCATTTAGGCTGTTTAATGTGTTTTTGTTTAACTAATTATTTTCCTGTGCTTGACTATGTCTTTGTCCCTTCAGTGAACATATTGCTAAGAAATTGCCAACGTCTTTGACAGCTTACATTGTTTCCTATAAGACAGTAGTGGAAGAGGGTTGACTACAATACACCACAAATATTATTCACCAAGCCAATGTTTGTGCTGTGAAAGGCTCCTATTCTTTTCAGGATACTGACCGTAACTCAAATAGGAAAGGGATGGTTGGACTATCAGTTCAGCGCTGGCAAGATTTTAAATACTATGCATTTGGGCACACAAGTGCTGTATGTAAAATGTGGAAGGGATACGTGCATGTGTATGTATGTGTACACTCTTCCAAGAAATCTGGACAGAGAGTTTATTCATCTGTGCAGCCTGTGTGAGTTTTTAAATGGAGATAGTGGGTCTGTGGTGTGTCACTTTGCTTGATCAAATGAGGAACACATTGAGGGAAAAAGTGTGTGTGTGCGCCTGCGTGCGTGTGTGCATGCATGTGTGTATACACGTGTAAAAATCCAAACTGGTAGACAACCTCCATGGCAACATCTGGCTATGCATCCTTTATAGTCAGCGCGGAGAAAGACAGTATTGTTTTGAGGCAATTAGACCAACACATACAAACATCCTGCAGCATAGCATGTGTGTGCGTGTGTGTGACTGGCCTACCAGAATGTATGCATGCATTAGTGCGTCTAAGTGGACAGCGAAGTGCAGGACAGTTAGTGTTCCTTTTTACAGTTCAACATATCACTTAGTTGTTGCATTTTAGTTGCTGGAATTGATAAAGATTCTTTTTAACATGTTCAAATTTAAAGAATCCTTAAAGAAAAGGCCTTAAAGAATCTACATCAAAGGTTGTTATCAAGCACCACGAAGCATTGTGCTTTCTACCATAACTGTCTACTGCTGCAAACTTCAACTGCTAAAGTGAACTGAGTGTGTAGCTCTGGGCTTACACACTACCTGTCGTCTTGACAACATGACCCATGGTTGCCTTATGACATCATTACTGGGTGTAATTAGGTTGCTGGGGAAAAATCCCCTGCTCTCAGCCCAAACAGCCAGGCCACCACGCTTCACATCAGCTAGCTAACCTTCTAGGAAACACTCTGTTTGGGTGGAATCTCGTACACACATTAGCACATGCACACTCTCTAACATGAAGAGTCATGCACAGATGTTGAAGATGCAAAAGCATAAATGCATGTAGGCTGCTGTGAGGTGAGGTAGCTGAAAATGTACAAAAATAAACAAAGCTTGTAATGTCCAAATTGTTTTCAGGTTCCAGTACATATGCATCCATGTTTATCTGTGTCTATGGTAACATACAGACACACACATCCATGCACACCGACTTCCGCACATGCAGAGTGCAGCAGCTGTAAGCAAAGACAGCCAAATAATGAAAGTGTCTCACTTCTTAGAAAGAAGCTCCAACTTTTCCTAGTCTGTGAAGCATGCAGCATGTCACAGCACAAAGGTACTGTTTACTGTTTGATTAACATATGAAAAACTTAATTTAAAATGTTTTTTTACTGTCAATTTGCTCACTTATCCACATATACTGCAAGCAAAAGAATTTGAGTTATACCTTCAACCTTGCAGCTTCATAGTTGAGACAACAGACAGACTTTTTTAATACACTTAAGAAATGTAATTTGCAGAGATTAGAAGAAAAATAGCAAGTCTATGAGCAACCTGGCATATTTGATGATTCATCTGTCAGTAAATCATGGTGTAATTACATGTGAGTGTGTTTGTCTGTGGGCGATGCTAAAATGCCAAATCGCCCTCATTGATATCACCTGATGGGAAAATTAGTTCTTACCCACTTGGTCTAATAGGAACATGAGCCAGGGCAAACAGGGGTGTAACCTCATAATGCATCAAGGGGTGACTCTGCCGGGGTGTGGTGCCTCAATCACTGCAAATTTATTTGTGAGTGAGTGTGTGTGTGTGTGTGGCTCAATCTGTGTTTGAAAGCTGTAGGGGATGAGAGAAAAGAGCGAGGAGGAAGAAGACGAGATGGATGAAAAAATGGGAACGGAGAGGAGGGAGGATGAGCACAACAAACTGTTCATTATAACAAGGCTTTAATGACTGACTGACTGATTGGTTAACTGACTTACTTATTGTTTAAATTGTTTAAAAAGCAGTGACATAAAAAGCCAATTTGAAAGAGCTAATTTAGGGTTTTTCTAAATATGAGAAAAAATGTTATGCTAAATGTAAGAAGAAGAAAATTTAATTACACTTATTTACATTTAGCCATTTGGCAGACACTAGAGGTGTCAGGAGAGGTGCTCTTGGAAAAGATCGATTTTATACCAAAAGAGCATTGCAGTATTTGAGGGGAGAGATAACAAAGGCGGATGGTGTATTGAGTCAGATGAGGCTTGATTTATTTTATTTTTTTTTTTTTTTCTTCTTTCTCCAATGTATAGAACAAAGTAGCAAAACTGAGAGACAGATGCATCATGGCCAGAGAAGGATAATTGGTCAAACATGACACCCAGGATTCTTGTGATCTTAAAACTGGCTCTAATATTCTAAATTATATTAAAACCTAACTTGAGTTGATGTGAGAGATGTAAGGCAATAATGACTCCAGAAAAAAAAACTTCAACCTGTCTCAACTTTTTCCACATCATGTGACATCAACTGCTCAAATGCTGCTTTGGTCAATAAGGCAAATTACTGGACATAACGGCATAATTGTATTGATTTCTATGCAATCATCGAGACAGAAAAAATAACTGGACCCAACATTACAGAGGTGTAAAATCAGTCTTACAGTGGGGCCCATTGAGTTTTGGGCATGATAACCCTTCATACTTATGGATTTGCTTCTAAAACTGCTTTTGATTTTCTCACAAGAAGCTAAGGCAACACACCCCATTAAATAATGCCCATAGTGTTTCCTTTTCAGCATTTTCAATGACGATGGTTGGAAAAAACCATTAACAAATTAATGATATGGCCACAAGCAAAGGTCACGCTTTAAATTACAGCACATCTTAAATATTTTAGACTGCAAACATTTTACCAAAAATACATTTTCAGATGAGTTTTGATGTAGAAAATGTAAAAAACATTTTGATATTCTTAAAAGTAGGCAGGTCAATATATAAAATGCACTGTTCTGGCTCCAGACAGTTTGTGAGCAGTCATTAAGTGTTTCTGTCATCCAGAAACGTGCTTGTTGAATGCTGTCATCCCTCACTATTCCATGATGCCATTCTTCTAGCAGGGCTGTTGCTTTGGCTAATAGCTCCCATGAGATCACTTCAAAGTCAACTTCGAAGCCCACTGAAAACTGTCTGTTGATGGAGCCTGGGTCAGAGTGACACATATACACAACATTCACACATCCGGGCATGCATGCACCAACACACATAGTCTCAGGCTTTGAGTACAGAGTCCCGTCTGTCCGCGCTGCCAGCTGACATCACCTTTTTATGAAGTGCACCCTGTTTTACACTGGCGAGGGCCTTGTTTAGATTGGGCTGAGCCATGAACTGAGCCAGTCTGAAGTTAATACTGCTGAAGGGAGGGTCCGGGGGAGGAAACCTTGAGCTGTGACTGAGTGAATGTAACCAGACCTGCGACTGGGGCATTTGAGGTCTGAGGTAGTTGGGGCTAGAGCAAAGGTTATTAGGCTAGGCAGAGCATGTAACGCTGGAGATGGGATTGATTTAGTGGTGGAAGGAGGGAGGCTCAGTTTCTGGCTTTGAGCACTAAGAGCAAATATGGGTAGTTTTGGGGCTTCAGGGCAGGACCTCAAAGGGGGGAAGGGGTTTTGAGGTCTGGACTGTTAGGTCTGGTTTGGCCCTGAGGTTGTTAGATATAATTATGAAGGGAATGATGGAGCTGTGAAGGTTTAAAAAAAAAAACAGTAAAGTCACTCATTTTATTTGATTTATAGTAGGCTCTGACTTCATTTCAGACACCACTTGCTGGAGCAATTTTATTGACGTCCTATCCAGATTTTTTTTTTTTTTTTTTCCTCACCTGGAGTTACACCAGCAACCATCCAGGCACCTTCCAAACCAGACACTGGACTTGGGTTGGAGAATGAATCCGAGGCTTACACTCCTAAAGTTGAAATCGCATCATATCACATCATTAATCTCACTCATTTTACACTACTAATCTTATGAGAGCACAGCGCTGCAGTGAGCAGGCCAGAGTGTTGAGATAGACATTTTCCAGCAGGCGTTTTAAAGGATTAGACGGACCTTGTGGTATGGTAATATGTCTCTCATACCCCAGCTGCAGTTAAGGTTTTTGTCAGAATGCATCTGGGTGGGTAGCTGAGGGAATTTGCACAAAAGTAAGAAAGCCAGAAGGGACAGAGCGAGCAACTGAGATAAAGTAAAGAAAGAGAAGCAAGAAAACTCTGGCCCTTGGTAATCAGTACACATCCAAACTTCACATAAAATGTCAAATTTAATTTAATATAGTGGTGCAATGCAGTGGTCGCAACAATACAGTTAAATCGAGTGACTTTTCAACTTCTGCAGCCATTTGTTACAAAGGAAGTGAACAGAAAAGGCCCTTTTCAACAGAAGACAGCTTAATAAGTCAGGTTTAAATAAGGAAATCAATCATGGTCAAATTCCATTTACGCTCTTCGTTTTCAGAGTCCTGGTAGAGTGTGTGTGGTGTGTGCTGGCAACTTTCATTAATGTTATTAGTAACGCCTATGCTTTCCCTGCTATGACTTGTCAAAATGTCTGTTTTGACAAAGGCCTAAATATTAGTTTGAGAAATTCCATTTGAAATCAAAAACCAAAATGTGCGTTTCCAAAAACACATTGCGGTTAATTCATAGACTTCAACATCAACGGTTTTCAGTCACATTGTGATATTGATCGGACAGTCACTCTGTATGCTATTATCACACTGCTGTAGATGTCTCCTGTCATTGTGTCCATGGCAACACACAGCTGTTGCCAAACATGGCCGCACACCTGACAGCGCTCAGCTGATTATCCTGCGGGACCTGGAAAGACACAGTGGAACAAAAGGGTCTGAGGCATTATGCTGTGCTTTGTTTATCAGACAGGTAGACAGGAATGAATGAGTGAGAGATTTCTGACACAGCAGTTGTTTTGACTCATCATAGCAGGAAAAGCGCAGGTCTTACAAATAACACCCTAATCCAGTAAGGTTTGACAGTGAGCCAGAATGAGCACTGTGTCTCAAATTGTGTACCCAGTACACTCAGATGTAGTACACTGTGTGCACAGTCATAGTGTGTTGATTTCGACACGGTAGTGTTGTCCTACTGCCATTAAGTGGCGAAGAAGCGGCGGTAGATCATCTCTGAAACTGGTCGATGAGCTGACCAACTGAAGACATCAGAGTCCCCTGCCATTCTGCCATGTCTTTGAAGTTGCGTTGCAATATGGCCAGCTGTTCCTCTTGTTGGTGGATACACCTCCCCTGGACTCCTGCTCGTCTATTTTACCAAATTGTACAGTAAGATCAGGCAGAGTTGTCCAAAACATAAGACAAAATATTAATCTACTACAAAAACAAGTCAGTAACCCTCTGGGAAATACTGGCTAGAACACAGACTCCAAGGTGCAACATGAAGTGGCAGAGAACAAGAAGCAGGGGAAGACAATTAGATACAGGTGAAACAAATCAGCGCAGGACAGGTTATCACACAGGACGGAAATCCAGATAAAGACCAAGAAGAGGCGACACGTAGAAGCTGGACGTGACTGCACAACACTGGTTGTTGACATTACATGAGTCTGGTATCTGATCTAACTTATTCAATTAAATCAATGGGTGGGTGTGCATTGATTTATGTGATCATGCTTTGCAAAACAGTATGGTACTGTGGATAATGTATAACTTACATTACATGACATTAATCATCAGAGATTCACCTTGTCATATTTTATCATCTCCATAGTTTTTATTTATTTTTTTAAATGTATGTAATTCACAATCGGAACAACTTGTCAGTCATTTCCCTTTTTTTAGACCCGAGATTACTTATGGGTCTCAAATGAGTTGACACAGTACACTCAGCTATAAAGTGGATGGCTTTTTTTCTTTTTTTGAGGCGATCAGTTGCGTGCTGAATTGCTCTTTCTTGAAGGGTGTGGGGATTGGAGGGTCTATACTTTATGTCTAGTGGTCATGCCTGTGATATAACCCGTTCTCCTGAGTATAAATGCTGGATAGAAGTAGCAGATGATTTCCCCATGGCTTCTATTCTACCTTTGTTTTTTCTTCTTCTTTACCATATGTTGGCCACAGATGTATTCAGACCACTATTTGTAAATGAACTCTAAGAGCTGAGTTTGTTTTTAGTGCCACTTATGTCACCATAGGTCTTTCTGGCAGCTTTACATATATGCTCTAACAAGGTGCGAAATGAGTAAATGTGAATATTAATTTGATATACTGTTACTAAATTTAGCTGCAAAACTAAATTTAGTTCAGATATTCAGTTCGCCCACCTCATAAACAAATAGATAAATTGGTTATTTCAGCATATATTACTCAATAAAACTTTGCAATGTAAAGCACATATAAAAATGTCTCTCAAATGTATTTGTGTATGTCTGAGAATCAGCACTTGGTATTGGAGGACTTTGGGGAAGAAGAGAGACAGATTTGAAAATTAGGTCACATAAGTTGCTACCATATGATACCAACGACTACTGATTTAC
Organism: Rachycentron canadum; assembly: GCA_038496675.1. NCBI lineage: Eukaryota > Metazoa > Chordata > Actinopteri > Carangiformes > Rachycentridae > Rachycentron > Rachycentron canadum. Next base: position 20,687,852 of record CM076653.1, read on the forward strand.
TACTTTTAGTGGTATTGTGGCTGACAACTGTATTAACCACTAGCAATGATCAGCATAATGTGGTTTTTGCTTTAGCAGGAACACTTTAATTTTGAAGGCTGTTGAGAGATAAAGTTAATGAAATGCCAACTTGAATGAATGAATGAATTTATTGTTGATCCTCCTCGTTATTCAGTGAGTGAGTTATGTCTTAAACTAGGGCATGAGTGAATTTCCATCATTTACAGACACATACATGTAACCACTGATGTAGACTTACATGTAACCACTGATGTAGACTGTTGACCACCTTACTCCATTATCACCACATCTCATGTAGGCTGCTAATGACAAAGACAAAAGCTAATTTAAACCATTGTTATGCGGTTGTGTTTATGATTTAAAAAAAAAAAACTGCAAAAGACAAGTAAGGACATGTGCATTGTTCCATACACAATAGATTTTTCTTCATTTAAATTAGTGCTGCACAATGAATTGAATCACAATCACACTGTCAGCTTTTGCAATTATGTAACCACACGATCTTGTGATTTAATTAAATAAAGAATGTAACAACAATCTATTTTCTTGTTTGTGGTCACTCTTCTCATTGTGTATGCTATTGATACATAGATGACCAATCAGTATTTCTGCAGTGAAGCGTGTGCAGTGGTCAGTGCTTCTGCTGTGGAGACTAGGTAGTAATGGATGTGAATGAGCAGACTGACAGAGCTGGCGTCAAGGAAAAATGCAACCAATGTTGTATGGTGATATTTCAGATGAAAGCCCAGTGGCATTAAGCAGAAAGAGGTGGTCTGTAAAACACAAAGAATGAAAGTCGCTGTAAAGCTGCAACATGACAAATTTGCAGTAAAAGCCCTGCCTTACAAAGAGACAACCGTAGGCCAACCTGTAGGCCAAACAAAACACAATTACGAACATATTTATGAGTGTTATACCATATGACGTAACCTGATATAGATACAGAGAAATTGCATCTCGAAAAACTGATTCTTAACTCACTACTTGGCAAAATACATGGCATCCATCTACCACATTAGTAAAAAGATTTCTATCCTCATGAAACTATTTTGCTATTCCTGAGCATTGCATTGGGCCTGAAAAAAGGACTGGCTGCATGGGACCTGAGCAGTTTTAGGTTCCCATCCCAACAGACAACAGTGGTGGTGCATCTTAATCACTGAACAAGATTCCAGTGTTTTGGATGCAGACTTCACTGTGCCACTGGTAACTGATTTTTTTCTATTACACGATAGCATTAGATTTGATATTCCTATTCTCTCTCTCTTTCTCTCTCTCTCACACACACATATTCTGTGTTTAAAAAGCAGCCCAATTTGTGTAATTTCCTTAACCAGGCATTGTTGAGGTATATGAATAACCTTTCACTCTATTGTTGGGTTACTGTCTGAGATTTGATTTGTATTTTAGTCTGACATGATTAAAAGCTAATAATGACATGATCTGTTTGATTAAAGCAAAATTATTAATACATCTCATCTTGCTTCATAGAATCTAATTTGTCTAACTATGTAATTCACAAACGTTAGAATAATCTAGAATACATACAACAAAACAACTTTTTTTCATTTTCACCTTCTCATTCACTGAAAACGTTCTAAAAGATGATGGTCAGTGCATTAAGACGGCTACTGGGATTTGTAGGAAGATTATGGGACATTTCTCCCAGAGTGCCCTTAAGGGAAGTGCAGAGAGAGCTCAACATCCCAGAGCATGCCATGGTTGCAGACGATCCAACACTATGGGGTTTGACACAAAAAATGATAGCCAGAGTCCTGGAACAACACAATGCTTTATCCAAGGTTCTTTCTCCAGACTCCAAAGTGAAATACCTACTACCCACATGGCAGGACCTGGAAATTCTGTGAACAAGGCACTCAGCCCCCTCCAGGACCACCAGTGTCCTGTCAGATGAACATTAGGTGAGCATATGTTGCCTCAAGGCTGCTCTTCACCTTCTGGCTGTATCATTGGAAGGAAAAAATGTGAACTACTAAGAAATATGACGACATACAGGACCTGCTGAACATGGGAATATTACTAAACCAAACAGTCACAGCACAATACATCTGTGCAGAAAAGACTATGACCTCAAAGGACAAAGTTGGTTTGTGAAACCACACATATCACAAAATGTTTACTTAGCTTAGTTGTTAATCACAGATTTTTTTTTTTTTTTATTTATTTTTTTTTTAGCAAATTGAGCAGCAGCCTGTAGGACACAGCACTGCAGCAAAGCAAGTATACTCATGATACCACTTGTTTATTATAATCACAAATATAATATTGTCCTGACTTGACTGTCACTAGACAACCTTTAGAAGAGTGATGTGAAAATGATATGATCATGTAAAGATGGATAAAAATGGAAGATTAATTCTAAGAATGCTTTATTTTTAAAAGGTTCTGGGAACGATCCGAGAGGACTAAGTGGTTTTACAGTCATTTGCCAACAGGTTTGCTTGGTCAGCATTGGAATGTATTTATGACAGATTGACAGTTTTTCAACACAGACTTGGTCTCATTTCCTGTCAAAGGAACTGTCAGACTGATCCATCTGCTTAAGAGAAAACAAAGTTTCCAGAAACTGTTAGTCATCAGTACCCCCAGAGGGAAGAAATGCAATGGGACGAGGCATGGTAGTGGAGAAAAATTTGTAATTATACTTTCTCTGAGCCAAAATCTGCCACAGTGCTGAAGAGCATATCTTCTGGGTGCGTGGTAACATTAAGTGTTACAAATATGTCACCATGTGCTGCCAAATAGTTTCAGTGCACATTGGCATTGATTCTATAAGCCACTTAACACAACTGGAGGGATGGATGTCATCTCTTCCAAAAAATAATCCTTCACTTGGTGTTTAGATGGAGATTGCTGTCTCAATACATCAGTCCAAAATCTTGCATTGGTGTTCAATTTGGTTAAGCTCTAGTGACTGCGAAAGCAATGAGATTATTACTCTCAGTTGATTTCTTCTGTTGTTTATATGGTAAACTGTTCAACTTCCAGAGTCACTGATTACAATGAAAGCAAACTGATTCAGGCATGAATGTGTTGGCACATGTTGCTATCCAGGCATTAGACCTTAAATAATATCATTCATAATAATATTAATAATCATAATATCATGCCTTTGTACTTAAAAGGAGTTTAAAAGTGTGATAGGGTCTTTTCTTTTTTTTTTTTAATTGATTCTTTGAGTAGAGGTGGGTGAATTACTGAATGTGTGAAAAGCCAATAATGTGGAACCTGATTCATGACAACATGCACATAAAATTCCTCATTGAGACAGAATGTAATGTAAATGATAGATGGCTACGTTAGCTGTTTTGAGTCTGGAGTCATTTCTAGCTGGCTGCAGCTGGGTTAGTTAGTGCACAAGAGCCAGGGTTTGAGTGTGATTGGATTTAGGCAGCAAAAGCACTTTGATAAATATTAGGGAAAGATCTCGACTTGACTTGAAGACAATCTTTTCCTGATGTTAACCAATCGCTATGAACAGCTATACATAATATTTATAGACATTTGGTAACATTTTAGTTGCTACGCATGAAAGGATATTATATTACAAGAGTCCAAGTATTGGTGGAAATCAAATTAAAAACGTCTGTGAAAGATTTGCAGATACACAAAGTTTCAATTTGTGACTTGCCAAGTATGTCAAAGAAGAAAGTTTCATTTTGTTCAGAAAAAAAAACTGTCCAGTTTGTAATTTGTATGAGACAGCTTTTAATGACAGTTTTTTTAATGTTTGGTATAATATCTCTTAAAAAGAGACTGCTGTGGAAAAGGCCCATAGCTATTACTATAATTATGAGCAAAGGAGGAACTCAAGTAGGGTGATATCAAGAGCAACAACGACCAATTTAAGAGGAGGGTTGGGTCGGTGGATGGATCATTTAAAAAGAGGACTTTCACACAAGAGAACACTTTGTTCTCAGTGGGAAACCAATGGTAAAGGTTGTTTCTTTTTATTCATGACTGCTCCATAACCTTAACTGCGTGATGATGAAGCATGCCTCTACATTGGTATTATTATAGGACAGTTAGGCTTACAAAGATGCTTTCATCACATTTTTGGACAGTTTTCAGCCAGCACAAAACTACTTGATTTGAATTTTCAAAGCTTTGAATCATTCCAAAGCTTGAAAGTTATTGAGATATATTATTGGGAGCCGTTTTTGTTGAAAAATGGTGTGTAAATTGCAAATGATTTTCTTTGATATTTGGAACCGTCAAATAGAAAGAAGTTTCCTTTTACAAAAGCCAAATCTGTTCAATTTATTGTCATTATTTGGGAGAACTTTTTTGTCCTATAATAGATACATGTGCCTGAAAGGACCTTTGGAGTAACAGCGACTTTTGTCCCATATTTGAGGCCACATCCTTCCCTGTGATCTCCTGTTTTAATGTTTTCTTTCTTTCTCCTCTCCCTTTACTCACTGTTCACCTCCTCCCTTGCCCCTTCCCCCTCCTGGCTTCCTAAAAACTCCCACTCTCTTCTTTTCTCCCCTCACGTCTCCTCCTCTCCACTTCCACATTTTCCCCAACCTCTCCTCTACCCTTTCTTCTACTTTTCTGTCCTCTCCTCTACTTTCCTTGCCTCTCGTCCTTCTCACCCCCCACCGCCTCTCCTCTTGGTCTGTTAGTAACTAATATTCCTGGGGGGGTGTTCAATTTGGAGAAAGCTTTACCCCCTGCACTGACATCTGTTGCCTTCTACCAGTGACACACACAACTTCCACCCTTGTGTGTGTGACCCCCACCTTCTCTGCTTCTCTTAAATTGTGTTAACCCTCTCACATTCTCACTTCTTCCACCATCCTCCTTGTTGTCGTTCTATTTCTCCATCAGTCACTCATCCATTTCCTCCCTTTTCCCTGCTCCCTCACCTCCTAATTCTTTCTGTCCTGTGCCCACCCCCACTTGTGTCTTTATCTCTCCCATTAGGTCTGTTAGGGGAACAGGGTGAGCTCAAGACCAAGACTTTAAAAAGTCAGATGTTGCACAAGAATTCACCTCTACTTATACAGAGTCCCTCTGTTAAGCTGTGATTCATATGTGTGGTGGAAGACTAATGTGCATGGTGCCAGTTGGCTTTTCATACTCATAAATTTAATTTGGTCCTTTTTGATCTGGATCCTCATCCTTTCTAAATGAACACATTTGACTTAACATCCAGTAGTTGTTTTTGTTGAAACATCTATTGACATGGGCAACAACATACACAAAGAAATGCATTTTGCATTGTTGTTGCATGATGACCCCCAGTACCTCTGGTTTTATTGATTGTAATAGTTTAATTTCCTATGATTTGATTACTAAGATTTAACTGTGGCAGTTTGATGATAAAATCTGTGCATTTCCTCTATTAATAGTTCAGTTCTTTTGTCTTGTTGAACAATATGAAATAGTACATAAATACGATTTCCAAAAGGCAGTGTTAGAATATGAATATTCCTACGCTTATTATTGAAATGAATCACATCTCACCAACATATACAGCCAGAAGCCTTGTTCATTTTTAGCATGTTTTATACAAGTTAAAAGGACGCGTCATACTCAGTGACACAACAGTGAAACTGGGCAGTCATTTTGTTCATTAGCTGTAAACTACCGACTGTTGTACTTCTTATTAGGTGTCAGTTCTTTCCATTCATATTAATCCAACTTCACTACCAGTCCTTCTCACATTTCATGTGCTTCAGATGGATGTTGTCTGAGGGGGACCAGTGGGGTAGAGAGAAAATCAGAGAGAGAGACATAAACCCCTGTATCCATCACAATTGCACATCAAATCCATTAAAAAAAATAAAAATCAAAACATTGTTCTATTTAGAATCATAGCAAGATTTAAATGAAATGGAGCCAGAGTAACTTGTTGTAGCCTAACCACTGTGGCCTGCAGGAAGATCAATAGGTGGTCTAATATACAGGCTTTCATTGGCTCCATAAGGTTAAGCTGCCATTTTTGTTCACAATATTTTTTTCTCATTTAAATTATAGCAATAAATGTATAGTTGTTTCTGTTAAGCACCAACTTGAACAACCAACCTGACTTGAATAACACTAGTTGAATAACATTAGTTATTTAAGTCAATTATTGCTACTGATCCTGTGTTTTTGCAGAGACGTAATTTCGAAGTCTAGGATTGTATCATTGTGTTGGCTACGTTTTGCTAGCTGCGTAATAACATTAATTACAGAATGTATTTTCCCATGTAATATGTTAAGGTTTCAACTTTGTGATCATGTACCATGTTATAGTGATAGAGGGAATAAAAACACAGTCGTATTATAGCATAAGAAGCTAACATACATTTGATATAGTCATTCATTTGTCTTGTATTAGATTTGTAGAGAGGTTTTATTATTGTGACGCACATAATGGTATAATTGCGGAAATCCTGTATGTACTACAGTATAATCTTGCATCTAAAAAGGTAGACACAGAGTAAATGTACAGTTATAGATGACTCTTTACACAGTCAAATATAACATCATAATTATACATTATTACCTTATATTACCCATTGCCACCGCAAGCATCATGTCTAGATAAAAATAAATAGATTAGTATTAGCTGGTCATCAAGGTTTGAATGAGAAGTTGAAAATCTAGGTGTTACATTAGTAAGATAAAAGATTGTATGGGAGAAATAAAATCTCATAAAATCATTATAAATCAGTTGTCCTCTTTTAAATGTGTAACACAATCAGGCCTTTTTCACTCTTGGAAACTTCTTCATGGCTACTTTTTTCATTTTCAGTTCAGTCTACTCATTCCCTGTGTACATTTACAGTTTAATTTTCTTCTTATTAAATTATTTTTCAGAATTTTGATCAGACTCGTCATTAATTTCTGTATAAAGTAAGATTTCTGCCAGTAAACTAGTGCCTGTAACGCCTGCTATGCCTTAAACCTCCGCTCCTATATTCAAATTATTTTGTTTAAATTGTCTGTTTAAGAAATTCCAGGAAAATATGGGGCTACATAGGACACAACAGGCGTATCATAATAACTATGCACTTGAGAATAAAGCAATAATATGCTAATAGCCAACTCATGTTAATGATTTTTTTTCTGGGTGTCTTGGCAACCATAAATCAGTGTATTTCACAAATGCTGTCACTGGGCTTGTGGTTATGCTACAGCTCAAGAAAGGCATTCACAAATGCTGATAATTCCAATGGGATAATAACTGTCAACCATAACATATAAACTCATTCATTCTGAAAAATACATCTACTGTAGATTAGGTGCAAAAAACTACAAACTCTCCATTTGTAAAAAGTGCCAAAATGGAAGTCAATGGAAATTTTGCCACAGTTTTCAAGCTACATAGCTACTTGGTGTCTTGGTTTTTGAATTAATTTAAGCATGTGATACTTTTTTATATCATCTTTAACTTATTTTAAATTCTCCTTCCTACCCCTGCCTCATCCTCACATTCTTCTTTGCTCTGATCCCAGCTCTGTTTTCATGTCAAGCACATGTCAAGCACATGTCTAGCACATGTTGCACATGTTTCCGGGATCGCAGCCAAACTTGAGTCAAGGAATTACATTGAGATTTGTTGATGCCAAGAAATACAGCAGCGTGTTGCTTTAGACACAGACACTTGTCAGGTCCTCTAGAGGGAAAATTCAAGTATTTGGCTGTGATGTAATGGTATTCCCCCTGTATAGACAACTACAGTTTGAGTCAGGTAAGAGTCAAATTTATATGAGGTCTGTGTTCTTAACAATGATGTAAGGTCCACATTTGGTTCAATTTTGAAGCTGTTTAAAAAGTAAATTTAGAATAAAGTTGTCTTGATGTTAAATAAGTGGATTTCATTGCTAAGGAAATTGACACTATGATAACTAGACCCACACAGCTAGTTCTATTACATTGAACTTAGCAAACTGGACAAAGCTAGAATTAAATTATCATATCTGCAAATCCCTTGTGAGTGAGAATTCAATGGGAAAATCATTGGGTTGTGAATTTGTGCTGAATAGTGCAAATTTCTTCACACTTAACAGGATGTCTTCATGAATCATCAAAGTTGTCACTGTTCCTGGGAAAATGAAGATTCTTATGACTGCTGGAATCTAAACAAATAAATCAAAATTATTTTGTTTTGAAGCTCAATAGAAAGCAGACCTTTCATTTTCTCTGGTATTGTTAGTCATCTGTCACTGAAAGAAAACTTCTGAGAAACATTTTATATGACTCAACATCTCTATTGCAAGTACATTGATTACTGCACTGCATTGTTTACATTCCATTCAGCTGCTGATCTACGAGATAAGGACTTGGTTGGAGCATAACTGGGCCCTTTGCCACCAGACCACATAATATTACAGTGAAATTCCAATTTCTACACATCAAAGCCTGCTTACAGGCCATAGGGAGTGCTACTACATATGTGGGAAAATTGTTGTATAAAGGATTTGTGGCAAGGAGCTATGTGACATCTAATGTCAGACCTCTGTAGCCCACTACTCTGTTCATTATGTTAACCTTGAGCCCTTAGATTGTAAGAAACTCAAGCCTCAGTTACAAAGTTAGTTCTCATCCAAAGATGAATGCCTGGCAAAAAAAAGGACAAATACAATGAGACATTTAATGAAGCTTTAAGTTAAATCAGAAAGACTATTTATGCCTCAGTCATTCACAAGTCAGTCTTTCTCTCTTCACCTCTTCCAATCAGCTGGCTATGGGCATTTTTGGTAAACCAATCATGTTGTTGCTGTCGATCTTTAAATCTGCTGTGTCTTCTGCTGATAGTCCAGGTGCATTACTTACTATAAGTAACCCTCCTCCTCTTACTCCCCTTTTACCTCCAGTTATGCCCAGTGCCCAGATTGAGCTCATCAGGCTTCACTGCTCATCACATCCAGATCTTCTGCATTCTTGTCATTCCACAACCACCATCTTCTCTCTTTCTTATACGATGACATCACTGTGGTGTCTGATCGCCAAAGACTCTTACAGCTCTCATTTTTCCCACAGTTTACTTCACTTAGAAAATGAAATTAAAGTCTCTCTCGATTGAAATGGCATTATCTGTCTTTAATTAATCCAAACAGGGACTTTCCACAGTTCCAGCAGATCATTTTCAGCACTTAGCCACTCACTTGGCTTTTCCACAGATCTGGCAGAGCAGCATTCAGTCTCCTTATTCAGCCTCTTGGCAAAATGCACCACAATCTCTAACTCTTTGTGCACGTTTTATGTCCAATAGTGTGTAACCACCATAATGGAGCTACATTTCGTTCTAGTCTTGCCTTTATATTCTTTGGACATGACAATGATCTCTCTCATGGCCAAGTTATAAAAGGCTTCATGAACAGGCTACAGTCGTGCTGATGATAATGATACACAAAGCATCTGTTGGTGGTCTGCATCCAAACCAAAGCTACATAAAATGGCTACACTAATGGATCATTTTGTCTCAAAGCAAATATATCAATGTTTCAATATGGTGAGAACAGGCATGTGCTAAATTCTCACACGCTTAGTCTTAAAAAAGTGCCTCAATTTCCATTTGACCATGGTTCACCCCTGGGCTCGACCCCCGATTGAAGAAACATTCAACTATACAAAACCGACAGGCAAAAATTACAGATATAAAGTTTTGTGGGGTGCTGAAATTCAACGTCCATTTATATCAGTGATCTGTAAATCAGGTGTTTTTGGGATCCAGGCTACAAAAAATAAAAACATGCCTGTCATGTTGTAATGCTATTGTTCAGTGGAATTGTTAAAAAATGTTGCCATACATAGCTGAAAAACCTGACGAGCACAAGAGTACTGTGTCTTGAGTCTTATCCCTTTGATATTCAAACCATATTTCATTTGTGAATCTCCCGTGATATACAACATGTGCCGTGCTTCCTGCTGATTGCTATATATTTTTTGTAGTGTTAGGCTGCTCTCCACATGGGGCACAATGACAGATTACTGTCTTTGACAGGACCTACATATGTCCAGATGTAATGTTCTACACCTGAAGCTACAGTTACATATGTATGTATACCTAGAGCACTGTATGTCTCATGGGCAAAGGAGTAACCTTTCACCTGGTTGGATAGTGGATGTCTTTGGTTCTCCTGTAGCACAGTGATCTGACATACACAGAACAGTACCACAGTCTTTTACATTATTCATGCAACTTCTTATGTTTGGCTTTTGTTTCTAATGCTATGCAATATAACCACAGTTGCAACAGTTAACTTGGTAAGGACAAAGCCATCATAGCTTTGAGAAACAAAGCTAACTGTATTAACCAAATTACAGTAGCTCAGAATTATCTTCAAAATGTACTGTGACAAAGATCTTTTCTTTCAGATTGATATAAAACAGAATATGGTTCTAGGCATTTGTGTCCATGTTCATCATGTAGAAATTCAGTGGACACGGCTGCTCTCCTGTAGACAGAGAAGCAGAGCAGCAGTTTGTTATACAGATGGAGGCTGTGCCCTATGTCAGAGCTAAGATAAGAGACATTTTGTCACCTTGAACTTTGTCTGAGCTAAATAAATGTCTCCAATCACGGCACAGTGGTTGTCTTTAACTTGTGTTTAGTCATTTTTGTCATTAATATAAAACCTGGATTTTAACAGTGTGGAGCAGCAGCTTGGAGTTGGCTTGGACATCACTGTTGGTTAACGTAGTTTTAATGGGCAACATATCAGTCACTATTTAATGCTTCTTTCATTGTCTGGCAAAAGAGGTAGAATGTGAGGACGAATAACAGGAGAAATGGAGAAACAGTGCAGAAACCAACTGACACCAGGCCAAGTACTAGGTTTTGACCTGGTCTTCTAAAAATCTACCTGTAAACTTTGATATCCTGTGCAGCTTGACTTGTACAACACACCAAAACAAAGATAGGATATTCTTTCCATACATTTACACACTTTTTATTTATTTATTTAAAATATATATTTTATTTATCTTTTTCTGTATAGGCTTGAGACTGGAGGCATCAATATCCCTATCACCGATGACACAAATTCATCAGATGTCTTTTTATAATAATTTAAATAATTTTTATTATTTGATGCCATGTGTGTTTATTGCAGTGTTCTGTCCTCAGGTTTAAACAAGTTTAAAGGCAACAAGTAGCAACACAACAAGATCATGACGCACATGTGCAGTGTTAACATTATAGAGGACACTTCCTATGTCAGTTCAATGAGCTGTTAGCTTCAAAGCACTGTAACAGTATGCCTGTGGCACAATCACCTGTATACACACACACACACACACACACACACACACACACACCCTTTCATCCTTCTAAATGCATTCAGCTGTAACCCATCTGTTGCTGACACCATCTTACTCAGAGGAAATTAAGGAGGCCAGTGTTGCTCTTAATTGCTGGCATCTGATAACATACGTGGACACACACAGCATATGGATCCATGTACAGTATGGACACTCAGCCACGCAGTCATAGACACACCACAGTGAATAGTTCTACATAATCTTATCAGCAGAGACTGGGCCAATCTACACAAGTAAAATGTCTAGTCAGACCACTGCTCAAGCTCCTGTCACACCTTTTCTTATCATAGAAGAGAGAGCTTGTCCTGTAGTTCTGGGACACATTCACCTTTCTCAAATACTAAATTATAAAGGAATTTGGCATAAACATGAACTAAAGCGTCTTTTCTCTGCTAACATCAGGCTTTTGTCAGCAATGGAAAAAGGTACAATCAGCATTCACATGGGTCAAATGCATTGGGTAAACACATGTAATCATGCAAATTCATTAGCATTTTATCACAGATAGATTGTGCTCATGGATGAGAGAGTCAGCTGAAGCCATGACGCAAGTTAAAAAAAACCACACAATTACCAACCAAGGCTCTGACACCAGGAGCACCGATCCTTTCTGCCACGTTTGTCCGGGTGCTCTGTGTGAGTGTCCTCAGTGTGCATTGCCTTTTAACAGGTTTCACTGCAATTTAAAAAAAAAAAAAAAAAAAAAAAAAAACCTGCTAATTTTGGTGGTAAAAAGATATAAAATTAATGTCATTAAGATTCTGGAAACCACACGATTGTTTTGAAGTTGCTTCTCAGCATTGAAAAAGGAAGTCTGTTCACAGTGACTAAGAGATGAAATATTAAACATGAATCACTGCAGTTGTCAACAAGTTTGATCAGAACAGAAAAGTTGCTTCATGATGCACAAACTGGAGACTGATTATATCAAACCAAACACTTTGAGGTAGCGCTAGGATTTCAGCACTAACTGATTAGAGTGACACTGTTTGTAATCTATATTTCACATTCAAACCACAGTAGGCCTGCACAGCCACCCAACACCAACCTCCTTTGTATTTATGCAGGGATTTAGCCATTTTCTACTTTTCATCAAGCACGCTGTTATGACTGGCAGCCACTGTAAAATAAAGATGCAGACAAAATGAAGCTGTTTTCATTTTGTCCTCTTAGTGTGAGCTTGTCCAGAAAGAGAAATTAGATCTGTTATTATTCAAATGAAACAGCAGTGGGAAACTTAATTTGTGTTTCTCCCTGCTGACAAGACAGAAGCAGCAGGTCCAGCTGGAAAACAAAAACCCTGCAGGTCAGGAGGAAAGATGCGTGGCCAAATCAATATGAAGGAATTACAAGAGAAACAACTGCTTAGGTCTGTTATGATTCTGAGAGAAAAAGTTCACAGCCATTAAGAGATATTTTAATTTGTGGTCAACAAATGTGAGCATGATTATTGTGGTCACTTTTGGACTTTACAATTGACCTTCTGAGCTCATAACAGGGAATAGATTTGCTAAATCAAATTAGAGCAAATGCTTGTTTAGTTTTACACTTGAATTTTATTTGAATTCCAAATCTTAGCCAACTAATTAAGCCAATGTTAAAGCTCCACAAGGTGTTGGAAAAACTGTCTCACTTGTTTTAGAACAAAAATCACATTTAATCTTAAATATGCACTTTATAGATACATACATGATATCATGCAAAAAGGCTGAAGCCAAACCCTCATGCCCAGGCCACTGTCAACAGTTATTCATACATACAGATGAATCAGAAGATAAAGCACTGTTATTAGCCCTATTATTAAATCTTAATCTATCCTGTCTGGAGTTTACATAATGTTACTTAAACAAGCAAGACAGAGTATATAAATGTTTTTAACACCATGTCTAAATCTCAACTTGTGTTAAATGTGTTTGTCAAATGTAATGGTCGAGTAATATACAACTAGCAGCATAGAGACAAGATAAAGACTCCAAAGAATATCGCTGTTTCCGCAGGCCCACGAACACGACTTCAGCATCAGGCATGCTACGTCTAGTTACAGCTGCTAAGATATGACAGAGCAGTTACTGTTCTGGGTTTAGTGAAGAACAATTTTTTTTCCTTTCCATTTCATTTGGTTTGCGGAATAACAGGGTTTGTGTTTTTTGCCTTCAGAAGCTATTTGTTGCTACTCCTTTCTTGCAGAGAAAAAAAGAACTTAATAATCCATCACAGTAATTACAAGGTCTATTTGGTTTTGTCAAAGTTTCTGTGTTAGTATTTTGCCTGAGCTGGTCCAAAGGAAGAAATGGATGTCTCTCCAAGGATTTAACCCCTCACAATGTGATATTTTTCAGCCCCTTTTACTCTGGGCTTCTTTGTTTACGAGAAAGACATCAAAACATTTTTGTATGTTGAAATCAAATGAATAAAACAAAAAAACAAATAAATCAAGTAAGAAAAATACATGAAGTTCTCAGTAGATGATAGCAAGTTAGATAAATCTAAAAGACACCTATAATTTCCTTATTAAAAACACAGAAACCTTGACAATTGACTGTGGAAATGGAAGTCAACATAGTTTTTCCCCTTGTTAAACAATTTCAGCATGGCAGAGTCTTTTCTGGGATTGTCATCTGTTAGATAAGGGCTGCTGCTTGGCTCCTTGGGATGCAGGGCATGGCTGTAAATAGATACGGTGAGGAAACTAAGTGGGTGATCATGTTGTTTCAGCCTTGTTAACAACACATAAGCAGTGGCATCCCCCACCACACGCCGTCTGTAAATGTCATCCGTCAACCAGCCAGTAACAGTCCGAGCCATCCAATCAGCTCGCTGCCGATAATGTATACTGTTAACCAACCAGCAGGTCAGATGTTTAGCCTGTCAGCCACCAAGAGAGCAAGTCACAAATCAGTGGCTCAGTCAGTCAGTCAACACCTTTTGGCTCTGTCTATCAGCAAGAATTTCCTGTCCCAGTCTTCTCCACCTGGACACACACACACACACACACACACACACACACACACTTACACACTTGCAGAAAGGCAGATACACACAGGCACAATCCAACCAAATGGCAACTCCTGTCACTCTTTGTTACACTTTGTTCTTAAACAAGCAGCAGCGCTTCCACTGAAGTCTGACATCTATTCAACAGATGGTTCTCTTTCAGGTACTCAGATGGTCTACTTGCACAGCTCTGTGGTTTCTCTGGCTCTCGTGTGCTCTGTTATGTAAAACCACGGGACTCAAATGGGTTTCTGTACTAGAGTTGGTTGTTTCAACTCATGATACTTCCCAGCATGTCTCACAATGAATGAGCAGGACAGAGTTTAGTGTTTCTGCAGATAGGCCATTACAGGATAGCATGTTGTCTGTTGTGAAGATCAAACCACTTACCTCTAGTCAATGTCTCGTCACCACAGTGGATGAGATATCACTTAACACTGACATGTTATGCTTCTTATTTGTATATACAAGGAACAAATCAAGGATGGTCTTCCTATTGACACATTAGCATAACAGAATGCATCAGGCTTACTATATACATAACTGAAGAACCCTTCTCCCAAAAGCTTATAATGAACAGAGTTACAGTCCATTCAGAAAGTATTCAGGCCCCTTAAAGTTTTTCACATTGCAGCATTATGCTACAACTTGAAAAAAATCCCCTCAATCTGCATCCCATAATGATAAGCGAAAAAAAAGAATTTTGACATTTTGCTAATTTATTAAAAGGAAAAAACTGCAATCATATTTACCCAAGTATTCAGAGCCTTTGCTAATTTAACTAAGTACCTCTCTCATTTAACATGATTTAATAAGGCACATCTGTCTATATAAAAGTCTATATAAAGTCACACAGACCAGTTAGGAGGGAGGAAGAAAAAGAACCTGTGTGTGGAAGTTTGAATCATTTTAAACATATCTTTTGAGAGATCTTTGAAAAATATTTTTAATACACAAATATTTAATGCTAAAATCATGTCACAGCTTTTGAATATAAACCAAACAGTTTATATATTAAACAAAAAAAAGAACTGTTTCAAGTAGAACTGTTTCAAGCAATGCCTCCTTGCATCCTCTGAATACTTACTTCTGTCTCAGAAACAGCAGCTGGTCAGATAAGAATCAGGTTATCTTCAGGGTTGCAGTATATTTAGCTCCAATCCTCTTGATGTCAAATATAGGAAAGGCTCTACACACACACAGATATCTGCATGTGTACACACAAAAATCAAACCTCCAATTACATGCACACAAAACCATCCACATACACACTGAGCAGCTGTATCCATATTCCTATGAGACACACTCAAGCCAAAAACCACCAGGAAGCAAATAGCTACAGCCAATAAAACGGTTCTGCTTCTCCAGTTGCTTTTTCACCATATTGTCTAGACAGAGCCAGTAAGTTTCACAGAGTCAGAAATCTTCTGTGAAAATATTGAGAGCCATCCTGATATCTGGTTGAATTTCTTCTTGTAATTTATCTCCTCTTTTGCATCCATAAATCTTTCAAAATTGGTTGAACCCAAGGGTTGTAAATCTGTAACTGTGGTATATGAAAATGGATATATGCCCATTATATTTCAAGTTCCTCTGATTATTGTGTAAATGAATGGCTTCTTGTGATTGTTTGAGATATTGAAACTGATGTGCATATTCACTTTTTCTACATTGTTTAAGTGGGTTTTATAACCACAAGACCCACTGAAACAAAATATGTATCATTGTCCTTAAGCAAATACCTTACTTTTTTTTTAAATTTAATTTAATTTTTCCTATATAAATCAGTCATCTTTTTATGTAGAGATTCGGGAATTAGTATAATGTGAATTATACACATTATGTCTTATATACTAACATACCAGCATCTTTATATGAAAAGTAGATTCTTCATCCAGTAAACAACAGTAATGCTGGATCAGCTGCTGTTTGTCCAGGCTTATAGCAGCTATATTGTTTGTGCAACAGGCAACATTATGTCGTCATCACAGTGCTGCTTTCCCTGCTGGCTTGCTGTTTATGGGCTTTCTCGAGCCTGGACTATATACATCGTGGTAAACTGTAGCAACAGGAGCCAAGCATATGGCGCCAATAACATTAATGGTTGGGAAACACCGGAGAGATCACACAGAAAACAAGGAAGCCATTCAGATCTTGTCTCACAATCAGTCTGGTCTATTTTCCATGTAAGTTAAAACAAAAAGAAGAAAGATATGGAAAACAGACATCACTGGTTTTGATAGTAAGTAATGAGCCAGCAGTTCTCTACACAAATGCAACACTCATGCTTAAATACAGCACTATTGAGACATGGATTTTGTGCATATTTTTTGTATGATTGATTTTTTTGTCAGTCAGACTATTGCAATGCCTGTGGGAAGATTTTAGATAATCCAAAATGCTGCTGCTAGAATCCTAACAAGAACAAATGTAACAACATCACAGCTGGTCAGTGTCTGCATTGGCTTCTGGATAGTTTCAAAACTGATGAATTTGATGTGTCTATAAAGCTCTAAAAAGATTTTTCTCTGGTACTACTCTAACATACTCATTCACTATGAACCCATCACAACTCTGAGGTCTTCTGGTTCAGGTGTTCTAGTTCATCCCATGCTTAAGTCAAAATGTACCAAAAGCAAATTGTGTTGGTGTAGCAGCTTTTTGGTTTTGGTCCCAGCTGCTGGATTACTGTGACAGATTGTATCAGATTTGCTCCAACATTAACAGCAGACTGAAAACTTTCCTCTTCTGTGCACTTGATAGCTTTTCGTTCATTGTGTTTCAAGTCTATCAGATTGTTGTGTATTGCGCTTGTTTCTGTGGTGTTATACACATGTATGATTTGCTTGTGTATCATATACATATGATTTTATATGAAAGGAAAAAGAACAGAAAGAGCCAATGCTAAACAAGATGCATTTAATTCTGTGCTTGATGTGTGGGTTGACTTTTCTCCATCTAGTAGGACAAGCTGACATTGTTTGGTTGCCACGAGCTGGTCCCCCTCTTCTTCAGAAGAACTGCAGACCTGGAGCTAAAGGTTGCACCTTAAAGTCCTTTGCGTCATCATTGGCACCAACTTCACAGTCTGAGCCATGTTTCAACATGACAGGCCCTTGGTCACACAGTAAACCATTAAACTTGTATCGGACTTTCAATGTGGTTAATTTCCCCCTGTGTATTGACAGTGCAAACCCAACCATTAGCTTTGTGTCAATCTATCCATAATCACATTGCACTTTTTAAAATTGTATTTGTTTCTTTTTTTTTGTTTTCCAAATCAAAGTCATCTATTTTTGTGCAGAAATCACTTGTTTTTGATCAGGAAGGGTTACATATTTTTTTAAAAATGACATTTTAAGTGCAATTCTCCATAGAGGATATTATTGTAGACACGTGCTTCCAATCATTGCCATGGTATATAATTTACATTTTAGGAAGTATTTTCAAAGAGACCGCAGCCATTAAGTGGTGCTTCTAAACCAGTGAACCCAACTGCAGACAGACAAGGGCTCTGCAAGTTGTAGGTTAAAAGACAACATATTGAAGACGGCGATGGAGTTGTGTGAGAGCGTGGAGACCAGCAAGGAAGACTCGTGAGACAGTGGAGGCTTGAGCCACAAACATGAAAATGATGAGGAGAGACAAGATCAGCAGCTAGAAGAGTTGAGGGCTAAAAGAGTGTACAGAACCGCAGGGGAGGGGAGAGGAGACAAGTGGCAGGATACAGGCAACAGACTGAAGTTAGACCAAAAAAGACACAAAGCAGCTCACAGCACAGGCTGACTGAAGCAGAGGCTGCAACCTGGCAGGGTGGTTGTGGCAGAGCTGGGTATTTGTACAGGGCTTGATCAGCGTGATGAGGTGCAGCTGCTGTGGCTTTGCTCCGACTCCAGCAAACCTACTTCCACTTAGACAATCACAGACACTGGCAGAGGAGCCACTGTGAAAGTGACATCAGGCTGGGTAGACACAAAATGAGATGTAGAGAGGGTTAGGGGACATTTGCTGAGGCAGATGTGACAATGAGAGCTTTCTTTACCTTTATAAAGATTTAGATGGATGCATACATCTGCAGTGCAACATTTAATTAAGTATTAAATTCACTGCTAGCACATGCTGCCTATTAATGTCATGATCTGATACATGGGCCTCGCTTATTATAATGATGTGGTCCATCAACACCAGACAGATTTGGTTTGAAAACTAACCACCAACTTATCACCATACTGCAAACTATAAGCTCAAGGCATTAGCCTCCATCAGAGTGGGCGTCTATGCAGAACTGTGACTGTCTGCTGTGGACCACACCTAAACATGTTGTAAAGAAGACTCGCATGCATTCCTATGCTATATAAGATGGCAGCTGGAACAGCACTCCTCATCAGACTATGGCTGTGGAACTGCTGACATATGTGTGCTCACAATGAAAAACTAATAACACTGGTGAAGTCCAAATCCACCAATGCATTGTGCCTCAGTCAGACACAAGTGTCTCTCATATGAAGTCAGGAAAGGCAGGTTTGTCATGACTCCCAAACATCACAGACTGCGATTGTTTCTAAAACAGCTTGCAGTTAAACATACAGCTGCTTGACTCATGTAGTACATCACAGTTAGCTGCACATGTCTTGCAGTTTTTCCAAGCATGACTTAATCACACAGCTAATTATTGAATTTAAAGGTGACTGCATAGGGTTTTTCCATTACTGTTGTGGTCACCAGGCAAAAGTCAAAGTTGCCGCACACATGCACAGGGGTTTGAGTTATTAATGCTAATTAAATCACTGCTCAAGTTGATGATGGGCGGGGCCATGCTACGAATTACATGAGCCCACCAAACGTCATGATTTAATAAGAATGATAAAGTAGTTCATAGTTGTCTTACTTCAACAAGTGCAACAGAACTTATAAGAGCGTGAGGGAGATGTGAGTCTAGTCAGTCTGTCCTCACTCATACAACCCAGCAAGCCACACACCTGTGCAGGTGCATCACCTTGACTTTACGATGACTGGGGGGTAAATATGCACTGATGCCTTCATGTTCACTGACAGTTTAGTAGAGAATTTTTAGAAACCCATAAATTAAAGTAAGGACATGAAGAGCATGAATTCCAGATGTTGCTTTAACTGATGGAAGCTAAATGTCAATGTGGACATATGGCATATGTCTTAACAAGACTAAAGATATATTTGGGTGCAAAACAAAGTGACTTTTAGAGGCAATGCAATAGCATACAACATCAATGGAAGGACAATTTGAAGATTTGTGCATTTCCTGGATCTTTATGAGTCTACCTCATAAAAATGCAAATTAGAAAAGAAAAAGGAAAAAGAGGGAAGAGAAACAAGAGAAGGACTTTGTACTGTTTAAGGGCAAACAAACACAAAATATCCCCTGGTCAAAAGATTGATCTCTGTTTGAATTTACCATTAGAGTCAACAGCCACGATAGCAGCTCTGTGGCAGTAGTGCACTAGGGGGTGGCCTGGGGTGAGCCTGGCCACCTCTAGTTGGGGATGGCCCAAGATTGAAATTAAGCCAGTAAAGTTCATTTTCTGGAATTCTCTGGGCACCATCATACCATGGTACCATATTTTATGATAATTACTCCAATTGTTTCAGTCTGGATCACAATGCTGGGCAGACATAGGCAGTGGGTAAAAATCACAGGAAGTCAACACACATGCTGCTCTGTATACCTCCTTTTCTTTAGAAGCAATATTTGGATCAGCTTTCAACTCCATGTTTACTGCCTCATCGCCTCAACCATCTTCCAGTCATGAACAGCAAAGAGCTAAGTCTCTGAACTTCCCTTTTTACAACCATATCTTATTGCCTTTGTTCACTCATAGCTGGTCCGTTGCTGTTCATGAAATTACTCTTCTCCTCACTTGTGTGTTAAAGCTGTTTCCCCACTCTGTGGTCATAAACAATCGTAGTGGGAGAGGAGAGCCCACCAGTGGTGGTCTGTTACTGTAACAATTTGGCAAGTTTTGCTTGAGAGAGATGGAAACAGTTGATGTGTGATTGAGCACATGAAGAAGTAGGAAAGAGGAATCATGGGAGGGAAGATCAGGAGAGTGGAGGGTCTAAGTGTTTTTATATTGAGATTTGAATGATCACATCTCCTTACATACATAAGATGAACACTGAGCCAGCAGTTGAACACATCTCTCTTTGTCCACCTTAACTCTCTTTTTATTTCCTCTTTCCTCTTTTTTCAATCTTTTCTGTGTATACTGTATACAGTATGTAGTGCTTATAAACTTGTGTATACAAATGCAATGTCAGGATTCATGATATTTGTTCAAACAGTGCAACAGACCTCAGAGCATTTACAGTTAAGCAGAATCACATGTGGGAGCTTCTCAGTTATACTGTAGTGTTGGCTGCTGAGGAGCTCCACTGAGCAGTGGAGAGGAAAGCACATTTTTCAAGGGTTGTTTTATTATTGAGCCAGTGAAGGAGAAGAGAGTGATGGATATTTATTTTAAAATATATTCAGATAGGGGAACATTTTTACTCACTGGCTATTGTATGTACTGCAGACCTACCCATGTTATCTGTGTTGAAGTGCTGTAATAGTGAACAATGAAACCACTAACAAGGGTCAGGTATGAAAGAAATGAGAATAATGAGGAGAGAAATGTTAATTTGCACTGTCATCGTCTGCTTTGCTGTTAAAACTTGTGTTGTAGTCACCTTCAGGTCAAATCTGACGTTCTTCGCTGTCTTAATTAGACGCAACTCTACAGAAGGTAAAACACTGGAGAAAATTGGAGCTCAGGCTGAGAAGTTGCTCATTATTTGTATATTATTCAGTACATTATTCAGCAGCTCATTGTCTCCACATGTCTAAGTCCCTTGAAGTAAGATATTTAGGCACAGTTTTGTCTCGCTGAGCTGACCCTGTCATGGCTGCTCCACCACCATCACAGGGGAAGTATGTGTGGGAGTGAATGACAGCCATTGTGAAGCACTTTGTCTCATTACAGAAGTGCTTTTTATTTGTCTAATGGCTTCACAATGCACAAAGATCTGTCGGATAAGGTCTTTCTTTTTTGATTGATTGATGTATGATGTATTTATGCTGTTTTGTAGTTTAAAAAGCACAGATGCTATCTGATGTCTTACATGTGGCTCTATCACATGTTGGCCCACAAATGCAGTAACTTTTACATCTGAATGGTGCAGCTGCTGCACATTAATGATGTTCACAGCTTCTAACCGTTATGTTTCCTTCCTACAAACCATTATCCACCATTTAAATTGCAGTTAGCAGTAGCCTACATGTGTGAAAATAGTGGCCAGTGTCATAATGGAAACCATGCACATGCTTGACCATGTGCTACCAAATTGTACTATTTGACAAGGCCCACAACTAAAATCATTCATAGAGGAAATATTGTATTAGCTGCAAGTAAAAACCCTCAGAATAAAGGGAAAGAGTGGGAAAATGATGATAGCACAATCCACTGAGAAACCAGATACTTAAGTTACAGTCAACAATAACTGTACACAGCGAAATAACTTCTGTTACTTCATTTTCAATGATAGATGAGAGGAAGTCTGTCTGGAGCTGGGAGCCTCCTCCCTCTGTTGAAGAAAATCATGTTCATTTCACAGACATCAGAACACTGACCAAGGACACAGGAGTAGAAACTTATATTCTTGTAGTGTGTATTGTTCCCAAGTATGTGATCATTCTCACATTGTGCGCATTATTATACAGAGCAGCAAGGGTCATAACATTTTGTTTGACTCCTATTCCTGTAAACTCACATCTCATCAACCTGTTTTATACCAAAAAGCAGCAGAAACACAGGTTGAATATGTGTATGAGTATGCGTGTAAATGTAACAGACACTGATTATTTGTGACGTAAAGGTCAAACTTATAGTTTCTCTTGCTGTGTGAACATGGGCTGCAGGGTGCCATACTTGTTTGTTGTTGAAAAACAATAACAATATGATAGAAGACAGCTGCTGGCCAAGAAAACAACAGAGTGTGTGTGTGTGTGTGTGTGTGTGTAA